>RJVU01019434.1:8502896-8539297 GCA_003731715.1 Anabarilius grahami
ATATACAATATAAGGCACACTACTTTTCATAGCAGTGTAATTGTAAATTTTACCTGTGTCTGAACATGTCTAAATCATAGTAATGACATGATGTTATCGTCTTGCATTTCTTTCCCCACACACGGCATGCGGTATCAATTGCACGGCCATATAGCACTGGTGCTGGGAGGAATGCTGTCAGGAATTAAAAGTTAATTGTTAATATACTTGCACTTAATATAACAGTACCTCAGTGCAAAATATAATCACTGTGACAATCTTTACCATACACAATTTCATGAGTTAAAACATAAAAGACCATGAGACTCATTACTAAAAAAGACAAAAATATTGTCTTAACACACCACCTTTTTTTTTTTTTAAAGATATCACTACAACTTTCACAATACTGGGAAAACTTGTTATATGAACAAAGACAGATAACACTAAGCTAAACAAGGCAGGTCTGAATATGCCCATAAAAAAATGTAGGCTTATGTCAAAACACCATCGCTTTTTATTTTATCATTGTAGATAGTGTATGCAGGTCAGACTTAAAGGGTTAGTTCACGCAAAAATGAAATTTCTGTCATTAGTTACTCACCCTCATGTTGTTCCACACCCGTAAGACATTTGTTCATCTTCAGAACGTAAATTAAGATATTTTGATGAAATTCGAGATAGAAAGCAATGAAATTACCACATTCAAGGTCCTAAAAAGTAGCAAAAACAATGTTAAAATAGTCAACATGACTACAGTGGTTCAACCTTAATGTTATGAAGTGACTTTTTGTGCGCAAAAACAAAACAAAAATAACTTCATTCAACAAATGAATCTCTCCGCTGTCATTCTCCTACGCTATTTACATCCAGCGCTTCCGTGCTCTACGTCAGAACGCCGGCTTAGTATCGGCCGGCTCCTGTGTCAGCATCACTCAAATGTGTTGTGCTGCTCACGTGAACAGCTTCAGCCAATACTGAGCTGGTGTTCGGACGTAAACACAGAAGCGCTGCAACGTGAATAGCGTAGAAGAATGACAGGGGAGAGATTAAATTGTTGAATAAAGTCATTTTTGTTTTGTTTTTGCGCAAAAAATATCCTCGTCGCTTCATTATCTTAAGGTTTATTAAGGAATCACTGTAGTCACGTTGACTATTTTAACAAAGTTTTTCTACTTTTCTAGACCTTGAATGTGGTAATTTCATTACTTTCTATTGAGAATAAAAAAATCTCTTGAATTTCATCAAAAATATTGTAATTTGTGTTCTGAAGATCTTACGGGTCTGGAACGACAGGAGGGTGAGCACTCAATGACAGAAATTTCATTTTTGGGTGAACTAAACCTTTAAACCTGTATTAACTTCATGAGCACCATTGGTTAACACACGTGTGAACTGCTGCACCAAGGCTCTGATTACTTCTTGTGGTTTTGTTCACTTGAACTCAGCACCTCATATGTTGGCTGTAACATGTATTGTCAAATTATGACATGTCCGTTCTGCATGATTGACTTATTTTGCTTACCGAGTACTCTAAACAGCATGAACTGAATTCCCAAGGCAAAAGACTTGTCTTCTGGAGTCACAGTCCTGAACAAAAGCCAACAAAACATATTTAGTCATAACTTCAGTTGGCAACACTTTATTTTAATAGCACACTTTAGACATTCTACTAACTTTGCAACTGCAGTACATGTCAAATAGCAGTCATTAGAGTATTAGTAACTGTCTGCTTAATATCTGCAAACACTTTACTTTGAAGCTCCCCAAAACATATTCTACTAAGTAAATTTGCAAGTACGACAACTTATTTTACTAACATAACACTAGAAGAATTACAAAACCCCCCATATGGATTGCGATTTAGCTTTGTAAGTCTAATCATCATCGAGTCCTTCTCTAGTCTCCAAGATGGGATCTAAGGGGACAAGAGAGGATTCTAACAAAAAACCACTGGGTCTAACCTCTAGAGTGGTTATGGAATGACTCAAATAGACTGCGATGTAAAACCAGGGTGTCGGTTGATGGAGTCTCTGAACAAGGCAAATGGCCTTTTTGCAAAAAGACAGTAATAATTTCCTTTGGCTATAAACCTCTTTAACTCTCATTTTCCTTACCCTAGGCCCAAGGCCCAGATAGGTTAATCTCATAGACAGGCGGTATGGTATAGTCTGACATGCCCGTGCCCTTTTCCTAACAGTCTACTAATACTCTAAAGAGAGTTAGTTGACATGTACTTGCAAATTAATGAAAAAGTTGACATGTAGTTACAAAGTTACTTATAGTTAGTAGAATGTCTAAAGTGGACTATTGAAAAAGTGTAACCCATCAGTTTATACATAATTTTACGGCATTTTGCATATGAATATGACATGTCACTTCCATTTCATAAATGTCATCTTTAACATATCCTTTGAGGCTTTTTCTGAAAGGGTGGTTTAAGAGGCTGTGGTCTGTTATTACGCTGATGGCAGTTTCTTTGTGATGTTGACAGGGCCTGCACAGGCAGGTTTTTGACTATGTTTGAATGATACTATGACGTATTACAGCTGAAGGGAATAGATGCATGACAGATGAGCAACATATTTGGCTTTAAAAGTAAATGAACACATTAGTCATTGCAGAGATTAAAAGGTTAAACAGAGTTTTAATTTAGTGCTCATTTTAATTTCAAATATTCTGTATTTTGGAAACTTCTTACATGTTTGCAATTTTGATTTCATGCATAATTCTTGCACTAAAGGAAAGAATGTTCATAAATTGAAGTTAATGAAAATCATTGCTCTAATAGTTTTTTTTTTTTTTTTTTAAGAGCATTACTACAGCTTTATAAAAACATTTTTAGTATGCCATAGGTAGCAACTATGCAAGTGTTGCACTACAACAAGCTGCAACCTGCTAAGCGAGTACACCTCGTCACTCTTCCTTTCAGAAAAAACACGTGCCACAATGTTCGCTGCCAGAGATTTTAAAGTAGCAACATTAATTCCATGTTCTTCACATAAATGTATTTTGCATTTGATTTTCTAAATTTAAATGATATGACATTATCACTCACTACACCTAAAACCACCTGCCTTAAAACCATAATGCAATACTTCATGAAGAGTATCAATATAAAACATATAAACATAATTAAAAAATAAACACTACTGCTATACTCTAACAAAAATGATTAATAAAAATGTTGGCATGTCAACACTATTTACAAAATATTTAGAAAATTTGAAAGTCAGACCTGATTCAATTTTTTGTAAATAATTTTAAATATTTGTCCATATATTTTCTGTAACAGATATTTCAACAAAAATGACAGATATTCATAATGCCATATAAGCTATTTTCAACCCTTTTTTATAATCATGAAGATTCTCCACTTTTCAAATTAGTAAATATTTCAACAAAGTGACATTAGATGGTAAATTTCAAAACAGATCATATTTTACATGCACTGCAGTGAAAAAAAGAGGGGATACCTGAGGATCATCATAAAAGATGTAGTATGTGAAAGTGAAGCCACAAAGCATGTGATGGAGGACAGGATCATGAAGGGAATAAGGCGATTGTTACAACCATTATTACATGGTCCTGGTGACGCAAAGTCTGGAAAATCACTTGATTTAAAACATCCACAATCTGTGTAGTTCTGTGGGAGATATAAGGAGATTCAATGTCGGATACTGAAAAGTTGATGCCATTGATTTAGTGCTATTTTAACCATTGCTGTTAGTCTCATATTTGCAAGGAATTTAAAAAAAAGTTTATATGGATAAACCTGTTCCAAAGTTAGGTAATAAAGTCATAAAGTAATAAGCAACTATGTTTCTGCTGCATTATAAATGAGTAACATAGACTTTAGACAGCTTCTAAGGAACCTCTCAACCTATAAATGCAGCAACAATATCAAAGGAAGTTTGACGTTTAGACATTTGTCTAAAGCATATATCCATGCCTGGGAGTTAATCATCATACTTATCAGGAGAAAACTCTGTTTGTTTTGAGAGCAATTAAAATGAGAAAGTATGCAGGAAGTGTTTGGGCTTATGAAACTCTTTGAATGTAAGAAAAATCTAAATATCAATCAAAAACACATATGTATACAGCCACACACACATTTAAAGGGTTAGTTAATGACAGAATTTTCATTTTCATTTTTAGTAAACTAACCCTTTAAGTAAGCATTTTACAGATTGGAAATGTGCAATATTTTGATCCAAACATGATATTTGTGAAACACAGAGGTAGATTTTTAAATAATTCTTATGTGCTTTCCAAAAGCGAATTACCTAAATAGTCAAATGACCATCCTTTTATGATCTTAGACACATAATCCAACATAAATACTGGCCCTTTTCCTGGCTGCTACCATGTGTGGATCTATTTTCCGAGTGGGCAGAGGCTGTTAATCTACATGTATAGAGGTTGCTGATCTGTTCTGGAAAGCTGAGACTGAGTTATTTCCCCCAAGTGTTATGTTTATATAGTAATGTATCCGTGTCCTCATCACCGCAGTCTGCTTTCAACAGCGTTGTCAGTATGCACTTAAAACAAGTCTTGACACATTGAGCTATTGGTTGGTTTGGCTTGTCTAAATGTTTAAATTGTTGTAGATCTAAATTTATTTTGTGTGTGTGGTATATAGTGGTTTTAATATATACTGTTTTAATTGAGTCATTTTGTTTTATGTAAATTAAGTAATGTTGTGTTATGTTTTATTTCTTTCTTTATAGTAGTGGATCTGTTTGGGGGAAGTTCTTCTGTATTAATAACTATAATGTTCAAAGGTTATATTCACGAGATGGTGGATTTGGATGTGTCAGTATCTTTTTGCATTTATTTTTATGGTCTTGTGTCATGTCTTTTTGTCTAAAATATATGAAACCCCCTGTATGACTTCAGATACATTCACTTCTACATTTTACACATTCTTTTTAAACATTTCAAACCTTTAATTAAATAGCTCCTCTTTATTCTTAACCTTCTTATTCTGGTTGTCATTCACTATCGTAATGATATATGTGGTCCCGTCAGTGGCATGTATAATATTTGTGTTCCAAATAAAAATAAAAATCATATAGGTTTGTAAAGAAACGAGGGCAAATGTAAATGATGACAGACTGTTCTTTTTAGGGTGAACTATCATTTTAAACCTCCACTGAGTTCAGGAAATCATTACTTTTCTTCATCCTTCACATAAATTCCTTCACCTCCTTAAAATAGTTCAAGCCAATTACTGTTCTTTCAGAGCTCCTACTGTCAGCCCCCTTTTTTGTATCATTAAGAAAGTACCACGCAGATCCAGTAATGGAAGTAAAAACAGCTTACCAAAACTTTGTCTGTATTGCGTATTTCTCCCTTACATCCCGCATGACAGGGAGAGCGAAACTCTACTCCGTTTGAGCCACACACAGGATTGAATAATTCTTCGGAACAGGAACATGCATTGCTGCACTGTTGAATCTCATGACTGTCATGACTGGGGGGGAAAAGAAGCAAAATAAAGCAAAAGATTAATGAATATAACAGGGTCAGCAGGATTATTAAGCATTCAAAGAGCATAAACATCTGCACAAAAACTGCCATAAAATGTATTAAAAAAGAGTGCAGAACTTTGTAATGGAAAACAGCTGTCAGTGTTTAGACAGAACACGATGCTGAAGTTATGCTGTTTAAACTGGAATCACAGGGCTTAACCCAATTAAATTTTAATTATTTTTAATCACATTTTGGCAATTGTTAATCAACAATCTTATCTATTTGTTCATATCTGTATGCAAAAAGAAAATATAGATAGCAGTTTTTGCTGTCACTCCCTTTCAAAGGAAAACAGTATTGCTCAATAGTTTTCTACTAAATTCTTAGCTAGAGTTCTATCACATTTTATTGAATCATCAACTTCTCATAAAATTCAAAATTGTTTCATAAATCTTTACTATGAATGTTGATGGCATAGCTCAAAACTCACACATTGATTTCAGAAACTTGTTGTGTGGGGCAGCCAATGGAGAGAAGTGGAATTGCGAACATAATGCTAACAAAAACGGCTATCGTACACATCAACGCTGAGGCCCTGACAGACAGACCCAATCTGCGTAGTATAACACCTCCAGCCATTATGCCTAACATGGCTGAAGGAATATTTATGCCACCTGTGAAAACAAACAAACAAAAAACAGATATATAACATTTTATGTATAAAAGATTTTCTTTTAAAATTTAAAAATATATTTCTTATGTGGCACGTAAGGTAGTAATATTTGTTAATGTTTTTCTCTATTTAATTCTTCAGGGTTGATAGAGTTTGGGTGGGTCCCTGGGATCATACAAGTTGAAAAACCTTGCACTAAGGTACAATACATTCCATTATTAATCCAAGTGAACAATAAATAGTGAAACATGCTACTCTCAGACAAAAAGATTCAATCTCGCCTTGCTTATTTCCCAGGACTATGCCTTTGAATCAGATTTTGTTATAGTGACATATTGTATTGTGTGGGATTAGTAGCAGTAAAAGTTTTGAATGAGTAATTTGTACCTTTGAACAATATGATAGGCTTTCACTGGCCTCAAACAAACAGCACATACTGATATGGTTATGGTGGAGCAAAATAATTACTTTCTGCGTGAACGCCTTTAAAAAAAAAGAAAAGGCATGCTTAGTTTCTTTCAGTAACTTACCTATCATCATATTGGAAAAGGAGGATGTTTTTGCAAACTGCTTCTCTATGAATTTGCCCATAAATGTAGCCAGTCCTGCAACCATGGCAGCAAGATTCACCTGAGCCAACACTACCAACAAATAAATTGGGTTCCGCAGAGTCCTCATCACGATTTTGGGGAAGCCTTAGGACAGATGAGAGACACCAATGCATTTTGGTAGATTAATAAAACAATATGGATTCATGAAATTGATCTTTAATATTTTTTTAGTCAGTGGTTCTGAGTAAGTTTTACAGTGAAATCTCCTTAAAAACCAAACACTAAAATTACAGTATTAATATCACCAGGAATGTTATCAGACATAATACACAAGTTCCAAAATACTATAGAGTTTGATTGGACGCACAGCTTATTGTGTAACAAAATATATGGAGAGGGTTATTTTTTCATGAGAACAAATGTGCCAAGTTCACAACTGTTAACAACTGTTACAGGAACAGAACATTTGAATTATTAATTTGTAGTTAAGACAATACGTCATTATTCTGATTCTGAGTAAGTAGGTCAAAATGCGTAGCGTAAAGTTTCTTTGCTTTACTTAGCATGAGCAGCATTACAAATGCAAGAGAGGATGTTTTTGAATCTGGCTCTGATAGTTTCATTATGGTCCTAATGTAGTGTGACTTAACAAATAGAGTAATCCTATAAAGTTCTAAAGTAGGTCATAACCTGAATCCTACTCATTAATTACCCCAAATCCAGTTTGACCAGCTGTTGAATGCAATGAGATTTTGTGGGTGAGTTCATGGTATTATCTCTGAACTAGTTTCTAAAACAATGCAGACAGTATGCAAATGAAAAACATTATCAGCAGGTACAATTTATTTTTATTAAACTCCCCCAGGTTAATGTCTGTCATCTAAACTTGGAAACATTTCTTGTACTTAATTTGAGATTAATAAAATCGCTGATAGGTAAAATGGCAAACATACTTTTTAGGAACTCAGTAAGAGAAACCTCTTCCGTCGTGTCAGTTTCGCACGTCATTTTCTCTGTTGATGGCTCAGCAGGTGCCTCTTCGATTTCCTGAGAAAATTGAAAACTAAATTTGTTTTTGAAATACCATATCAATCATATGATCAAGTTCATAGTGCAAAAATCTGTCGTGTAGCCTATGAAGTAGAGCACATATTGCAAACTGGTTTACAACAGCAAACCATCTTAACCTGTTTGTCCTAAAACTTTAGGTAGAATTTTATGAAGCCTGTTTTTATACCAATATTTTTACATTTTGATGTTTAGCATCTGATATTGGAACATACTCATTTACAACATTCAGAAAATAAACATTTATTGCAAGAACAGAACACACACTTTGTATTTTATGAGAGGTTAGCATGTTATTTAATCAAGTTGAGCAAGAGGGGCAAGAACAGGCTGAGACAAGCTCCTCTGGGACTCAAGTTACTTTCCTTGTTTTTAGTTTTTTTAAAACATGTTCTGAAAGACCCGAGAGTGCTTCAGGAACAATGCCAGAATCTTAAATGACAGCAAAAAAACTCTCACATTCAACTTCTTTATATCAAACTCATCACTGATTAGTCAAAATTTACAAATTTCAAGAATCAAAAAGGCCAAAGATGAGATCTGTGATATACATCACCTCTCTGGACATCTTCCTAGGGAAAAACATGTATGGCAAAGAAGTCAGGAGAAGGAGGGTGGCAGCTATCAAGAATCCCAACCACCAAGCTCCAACCCATCTGGGGTCATCATTTTCCAAATATATTTTACCTGAAAAGTGTAAATAACAGCTCATTCATCATCGATCTCTCACATATGAGAGGCATGAAGCCAAGCTTGCTAAAAGCTCCCATCTGTGTTTGATACACCAAGCAACATTGCTAAACAGGTTGAATCTTGAAGTCAATCATTCTATTTAAAATCTGTATAGCTTGTCAAAATGCACTCGTCTAAACATGTTTAGTACAGTTGCTAAAGTATTTATTTATAATGGCATCTCATGCCATTTAAGTGCAGTAAAGTGTGTAAATGTGACTTTTATGTGTAGACATGGCTTATTTGACTCACCTACAGACATCTTGTCAACGTCAACAAAGAAACGAAGTACGGCAGATGACATCATGTAGCCAAATGCCGGCCCAATTACGGTAACTGCGAAAAGTATGCCTGTAAGAAAAGACAAAATTTTGATAGTATCTTGAATTAACCACTGTATTTTGGGAATTATGATTAATCAAAACTCAATATTTAATCAAACCTAGGTAGAAAGGTGAACTCCTCTTTTCTGCATAATCATCTATGTAGGAAATCCCAAAAGGTTGTATGGGGACACCGCCAATGCCCAGCAGTAACTGGCCCAGTAGAAATATTGGATACACTCTAGTACCAGTCTTGTTTTGATTGCATTTCTGATCAGATTCTTCCTCAGGGGAAATTTTCTGCAACTGGCAAATACCCGAGTAGTTGTCTGTGCAACAAATACATACAGGTTAAATACAATCAGTTAAGTACAACTAAAAAATGGCTAATTTAAAAGAAAATGCTCACTCACTGCTATTGATGCCTGTGTAGTCGTACTTTCCATCAATGAAGTGAGGTAGTGCTATAAGGAACACCCCCATACTAGCGATCATTGCTCCGATTCCAATACATCTCGGCCGATGTACACGACTCCCAAAGAAACTCACAAACACGATAAGAACCGTGTTCCCCACCTTTAATTATCAACAACAAAACTTACATTGCATGATCGGATATAGTTAATAGTAGTTTTTGCTGATGCAGTACCAATTCATATTAAGACTTTGTGCCTGAACATACAGATTTAATAATGAAATAATTGCTAACCAGGTGCTAACAGGTACCAAATACAACCTGAAATGAAGTGATTTGCCTTCAGGCCATTCATGATATATTGTTAGCACCATTCAAAGTTAGCATTTTATTCTTGCCTCATTAAAGGCTGCAAGTAGTCCCATCATCTGACTAGAAAATCCATATCGTCTCTCAATAGTGGTTATGGAGCCCTTCAGATAACCAGACACCAAGAGCTGAGAAAGCTGTAGCATCCCATGACACAGTACAAAAAACTGAAACACACACACACAAAAGTGATAAATGTATATACCTTTAGTAAACTTTCTGTAAACATGCATGAAAAAAAATAAAAAAATACCACAAACATTTCGAAGTCAGTGAGCAAAGAATCAATGAAGGTTTAGCTCTGTTAGTGTTATTTATTGTAAAGATGATTTGTATATAGGATATATTTATAGGATTTTTTGCTGTGTAGTAGTTATCAGTAGTTATTAATTGCTGTACAACTATTTCAGAGCATTTAGTTGTCACGGGTGCTGGCAGGAAGCAAACAAAGATAAAGATTCAAACAATATAATCTTTAATCCAAGAACTCCAGGAAGCAGACATAATGCACCTTAACATAGACAAGAATGGAAAAAGAATGACGGAGAACACAGAGACTAAATATATGAAGCAAAAAGAAGGATCTTAACAAGGTAATTAACAGGATACAGGTGAAGGAAATGACTAATCAAACAATGTGGAAAACTAGGTCAAACTAAGAAACACAAAACAGCAGACATGTAGTAATGAGATAAACATAAAACAAGAACAATATAAGGATGTGCAGTGAATATAAGGAAATTAATATTGTCCTGGCTAAATCTTAGGAGACTAATAAAGTCAGGAAACTTAACTTAGTTACACCTCTAATAAAATAGTGCTTTGTTAAAAGAAGCTTCCATTGCTGCTTAGATAGGTTTGAAGAAATTCTTACAGTGTTTACTCTGTTTTTAAAACACTAAAACCAACAGAACCTGTTGACTGGCAAATCATGTCACAGTGCAGGTAGATGCCCAGTGTTGTGTTACATTTATATATTGTGACCAGTATTGGGGGTTACATGTAGCGTGGGTTATGTAATCATATAGTAACTAGTAAAGTAACACATTACTTTAAAATTTACAAACAAAATATCTGAGTTACTTTCTCAAATAAGTAACACAAGTTACTTTTTTTCCCATTAAATAAAACAAATACACTTTATGTATTTATTCTCACTTTATTAACCAATGTATTTACTGCTAACCTTCGATAATCCAATTCAACCATACTAAGCAAAAAAGACTTTAAATAAATATCACATTTGTGTCTCTTTTTTAAAATGTTTTATTGCTGAAGTAAGAGGCTGCCTCCAAAATCACATCATTCCCTACTATATAATAGGTGAAAAACAGTATGGGACATAAGAAGTATGTCAGAATTCTCAGTACTCATAAAAGCGTAGGGAAAAAGTACCCAGATGACGTACTACTTCAGGCGAGATTCTAAAGTGTGCATACAATGGACACTTTACTATCCCATGAGACCAAGGGAGAGGATTTGTAAATGGCAGTGAAGCAATGCGTTCAGATTACATTCATACTACATATATTCATACTATATAGAAGGTACTTTTTTAGCAGTTGTGAAGTACTTATTCAAAATAAGTACCTTCTCTAGAGAATATGCGATTTCGGACACAGCCAGAGTGTTGAACTTTCTTCTCCTGCGTCCTATCCTTTTGTAATTCTGAAAGGTTTGTTTGAGCTGCGCCCTCTACTGTACTGGAGTGATTTTCAAACTGAGGCTTATTCATGTCAATTTTGGTGTGAAAGGACCTTTACATTTGCTAAAAATATAACGTTTTTTTGTTATTAAAACAAACATGCAAGCTTAGCCCAGATGAGAAAAAGTAATGCAAAAGTAAAGTAGCACATTACTTTCCATCAAAAGTAACTAAGTAACTAAAGTAACTAAATCAAATTTGCCGCACTGACAAACAGAAAGGTGCTTGGTTTGACAGTGACTTCTGTAAGAGCTGTACTTCATACATTGCTAAACTATTGATGATAAACATTAGACAACAGACATTTGCTGGCCAAATATGTCTTAAATTATGCTAATGTCATCAGACTTTTTTATATATTAAATCATTTTTGCTTGGTTAATGTTAGCATTTCCTAAGGTGGGGCAATTTGTGTCACTGGACAAAAGTCCATTTGTATATAATTAAGGATATTTATATTTCTTTCATGGCAACTCTCAGAGTGTTTGGCATGGTAAAGGATATGACAATGTTGATATGTTTGGTCTTGGTGGAATAAATCTGCGATGCTGCTGCTGCAGAGCAAGTATGTGATTTTACTACCGTCATGCCTCTGTGAACAAGGGGCCATTCACACAGAACGCATCTTTGCGTCTTAAAACGCGAGTCACAGCGCTCAGGAAGGGTTTTTAAAAAAGCGCAGCATAGAACGTGAGGGTCTCGAGACGCGCTTTTGAGGCGTGATGCAATAACGACAATAACGGAAATAACAGAAATAGGCAAACAGCAGAATTGATAGATACAAGTTTTGACATGGAAAAAAGAAAATAAGATAATAATGACCGCGTCCTCCTGTCATGCCAACTTGCTACTGTAAACAGAAGCTGTAAATGTTTCTCTTTGTGAGGTTTGGTTTGGAGTGGCTGAAATGCATCTTAACGCACAACTGCCAGCCTGCATGGAGAGCTTCTTGAGACTCCAGAGACACCAGAGGCTTCAAATACCTGTTTGCTGCTCAAAACTGGCTTTTTTATAGCTGCCCTTTTAAAACAATACATTTTTTTGACAGGAACTTTCATTAAGAAGCCTTTCTCTGACCGAGTTCTGCTGTGCTCTAAATCACTCACAAATCTTATGATAATTCGATAATCTCCATTCAGTTTTCACACAATATTAGTTGTTTTCATGCCTTTTGCACAACATTGCACCATTTCATGCTTTTCATCTTCAGAAAGATCTCTCTTCCTCCCCATATTGCATGAGAACTGTGACTTGCTTAATAATGTGGAACAACCTCTAAGTAGGGTTTCCATAGATCTGGCAAATTATTTTGTCTGAGATTGATACCAGTTATCTAAAAAGACTTGGATAAATAAACAAACAAACATTTTCTTAGAAAAACTAAAATCTGAATGTTTATTGTACTGAAATCTTACTGATATGTCACTTGCATAATAATTTGGAACGCAGTGTATACAGGTGGAGCTGGGGAAGGTGGAGAGTTTCTAAAGGCATGCTGCACTGATATAGCAAATGCTGACCAAGTATTTGAAGGTTGAGCAGCGAGCTCATTGGCTACTGATATCAGCTGTGCCCTTTAGAGAATGATGTGATTGCAAGCTGATTGAGTGAAGGACCTATCAGCCTGCGGCCTCTAGAGTTTCATAACAGAACTTTGTTTTTGGAACCTTACCTTGATATTGTTAAAGAGACTCATTCTGCGAGGTCTCGCTGTCTGTGGGTTTCCCTCAATAGCTGTCATTTCGTGTAATCACAAGTTGAAACACATTCTGGAGAAATAAAATCAAAACTATTAAAGGTATCTTGCCTTTCCACAGCAAAACAAATATGGATTTCTTTACAACTTGCTTTTTTAGCTTTCATTTTAATCTAGAAATGTGGAAAGTTGCAATCTGCTGAAAGTTACAATCAGTTACCTAGTTGTTTCCTGCAGGCTATTTAAAATGAGCAGAAAATGCTTGTGTTCTTAAGCTAACTTGATGTAGTTGTTTTTTTCTGATGACGTGTTTCAGGTGATCTTCTGTTCGCACGAAAGCAGCTGTTTAGTTCTTAGGAACTTGGAAAGCAGAACTTTATATTATGTCACTATTGCGCAAGACTTACTATAAAGGGGTCTTTGTAGTACTTTGTTCTGGCTTTGATTCAGAACTTTCACTTAACTGAATTCAGCTCCAGATTAGAAGTATTGAGGAGAATGTGTCCAATATCATCTATACATGTTCTATTACATACAAATTATTGAGTACACTTCAGATAAGAAAATATGAACAGACTAAATGTGACTTTTTTTTTTAAAGAATACATTAGTTTCTACTTTATGTACAAAAAAAAATAGCTATAGGAATATATATTTCATTTTTATCCTCAACATTTATTTTTCCAAATCTTAGTCTAACCGTGAGTTGTCCTTTCTGTCCAAGATTTATTTCACAATTATGACACATTAGCATGCCCAAGCTGTCTGAGCATCTTGAGTTCATGAATTAACAAAAGTGTACTTACAGCTTGCTGAGACTGAAGAATTGGAGAAAGTCTACACACTTTCACTTTAGGAAGTTAAGTAGCTGCGCTGGGCGGGCTTTTAGGATTGTGCAATCTCAGCAAGTATTTGGCAGTGATTTCATCTGGAGTTGTAAAAAGGAATTTGAAAGAAAGAAAGAAAGAGAAAGAAAGAAAGAAAGAAAGAAAGAAAGAAAGAAAGAAAGAGAAAGAAAGAAAGAAAAACAAACAAAATGTTTTTGTCAGTGATTAATGCTACCTTTGAAAGCAAGGCAAACCTCTCGAACGAGCTATCACTGACGATAGTTAACCGACTACATGCCGTGCTCTTCTTTTCCTACTGAATTTCCTAACATAACCAGCAGATGGAGACAAAGTACAGTTTTAAAACCACACTCCCTTTTACGAAATCACCACATTAAAAGACACGAAATAAATAAATAAATAACATTCAATCTGTTCGATTTAGGTCATATTTAGGCCTAGATTTTATTCTGATTTTGGTGGAAATTCTGGAAACAGTCAACATATGAAAACATTGTTTGTGCATCAGACCATCTGATTTTATTGCTCACTCTATTTTCTTTCTAAAAATATGAAAGGCAAGACACTTTCAAGAGTTTTAAATTACATTTTTCTAGCTATCTAGAACTAGGCCTTACGTTATTTTACCATAGCTGATCATTTTGCTGAACATCGTTTTTTCAATGTTGTATTTATATTTAATATTTATAATAAATGTGTACATGGTAAATAAACCTACTGTATCTGAAAAACAGGTTTATTTATTTTCTCTATCGTATTTGTCATATTGATTAATTTGTTTGTAAATGTCATATATATTGTCCACCCTTCGCAGCTTCTTATTGACGCTATCCGGTCCACCTTAAAAGACGCGACGCTTCCGCGTTTGTATAGCTTCTTATTCACGCTCAACTTAGGGACAGTGCGGTTTTTCTCTTTTTCGCGCTTTTTAAGGTACTGTGTTGCTTTTTGGGTCTATTTTCAGAATTAAAGGAAAATAAACTATTTTGAAATACAAATAACACTGATATATCAGAGAAAATAGGCTGAAAGAATATAAAGGCACTTAAAATATAGTATTCTTTGTTTATTGAACGTGTCATCAGCTCAACTTGAAGGACCGTGTGGTTTTTCTCTTATTCACGCTTTTTATTCTATATTATCTGTTTTTAGAAAAAAATAATAAACTATTCTGAAATGTAAATAACACCGAAATATCTGTAAAAATTACTGTAAAATTACAAAGGTAGGCTATTTTTGCACGTCATCATTTGAATGCATTAATGAATCAACTGAATAAAAAATGTATTCAAGCAAATATTACAGATTTCAATGTCACAAGGTAACTAGAGACTATCAGCTCCAGCTCCAGCTCCAGATTGGATCCAGCCTGTTATGAAGACTTCAGATGAAGGACTCCAGAACATCAAACATGGATGATTAAACAAAATGATCATGTTTTCATTGCTTTGCATGCACACTACTTTTGCTTAAAAGAAGTATTATCTTATAACTGTACGTTCTGATATCATCTCATAAGAGAAGACTATTGTGTTTTTGATACAAGTGAATGTGAAATAAATTACCTTTGAGGGTGCGTTAAAAGTTGCACTGGGGCCTTATTCCCAAAGTACTTGACTGTCACCATGCACATTTTCAGACATTTTTACTGTAGCATTTTAAAGTTATGGACCCATGAATTTGACAACTGTGGCAATACAGTTACAGGAGAAATTGCACTATTAGCCCAATTGGAGGCGCTATATGTCAGCTGCCTTTGGGGGTGCGTTAAAAGTTGCACTAAAGCATTATTCCCAATGTACTTGACTGTCACCATGCACATTTTCAGACATTTTTACTGTAGCATTTTAAAGTTATGGAGCCATGAATTTGACAAATGTGACAATACAGTTACAGGAGAAATTGCACTATTGGCCCAATTGGAGGCGCTATATCTCAGCTGTCTTTGCGGGTGCGTTAAAAGTTGTACTGGGGCCTTATTCCTAATGTACTTGAGTGTCACCATACACATTTTCAGACATCTTTACTGTAGCATTTTAAAGTTATGGACCCATGAATTTGACAAATGTGACAATACAGTTACAGGAGAAATTGCACTATTGGCCCAATTGGAGGCGCTATATCTCAGCTGCTTTTGAGGGTGCGTTAAAAGTTGTACTGGGGCCTTATTCCTAATGTACTTGAGTGTCACCATACACATTTTCAGACATTTTTACTGTAGCATTTTAAAGTTATGGACCCATGAATTTGACAAATGTGACAAAAGTTTCATGATAAATTTCACTTTTGGCCCAATTGGAGGCGCTATATCTCAGCTGCTTTTGAGGGTGCGTTAAAAGTTGCACTAGTGCCTTATTCCTAATGTACTTGACTGTCACCATGCACATTTTCAGACAATTTTACTGTAGAATTTTAAAGTTATGGACCCATGAATTTGACAAATGTGACAATACAGTTACAGGAGAAATTGCACTATTGGCCCAATTGGAGGCGCTATATCTCAGCTGTCTTTGAGGGTGCGTTAAAAATTGCACTGGGGCCTGATTCCCAGTGCACTTGACTGTCACCATGCACATTATCAGACATTTTTACTGTAGCATTTTAATGTTATGGACCCATGAATTTTACAAATGTTACAAAAGTTTCATGAGAAATTGCACTATTGGCCCAATTGGAGGCGCTATATCTCAGCTGCCTTTGAGGGTGCGTTAAAAGTTGCACTAGAGCCTTATTCCCAATGTACTTGACTATCACCATGCACATTATGATACATTTTTACTGTAGCGTTTTAAAGTTATGGACCCATGAATTTGACAAATGTGACAATACAGTTACAGGAGAAATTGTATGAAGGTAAAACAGTAGCGAAACCCGAGAGGTTGCTGATTTGAATGTGAGAACTTGTAGTATTAATATTTGTGTTTGTAAATTGAAATTTACACTCACAGCCCTGATGTGAAAAGCTGAATGTTTCGATTTGCACACGCAGACAACAATCAAAACAGCCGTGTTACGAAGTTGTAGTTGCAGATCAATAGTTACAAATGTGTAAAATGGCATTCACATAAACAAAATGACAGACACAAATGTGTGAGACATATTTACTGTTGCACTTTACTTCAGTTTCACTGTACAGCTTCAAGTCGGCGCTTACAACCTCTCAGATCTGGCCGTACAAGTTCAATTCCTGGCGCTTTGACTTTTGCTACTCTTTTTGCGATATTCCTGGTGCAAAACTGACTTGAGCACTTGAAAACAGACGTGAGAGAGCAGGGAGGGGGGGGAGCCGTTTTATTGGTCGATGCCTGACCAATGAACAATGCCAGTGTACGCACTGTGCGTATACCATGAGAGGGCGCTATTTTTATTTAAATTTTTTTTTTTTTACAAATTTTTAAAAAAATTGATTATTAAAAATCTATCTGCGTAAACTCATTACATATTAAGAGAGCAAGACAGAATGAGTTTAAAAATGAAGGTGTGCATTTGTGTGTTGTAAGGGCATGGGGGATATGGGTGAAAAGAAATCTGATTGGATATTACGTTACAGATGGTTAATGTTTAAAAAACAAGCTCAAAATGAGTAAACGCTCAATAAAACATCAAAATTCGACTGAAACATTTACAATACGGCCTAAAACCATAAGGACGGAAAAATGAAGCCTCTTAAATGTTTGAAGCTTTTCTCTAAACGTTTCGGGAATGGTTTCAAAGCATCAAAAGTGTCGAAACAGTGCCATCTTGTGGCAGGTAAAATTTACAGCAGCCATAAACCTGAGATCGCAGCTCCGTTGTTTTATCCATTAAACACAAATAAAAGCCTGACGACGGGGGGTTTGGGGGGGTTGGGTAGCTACTGAGCCCTGAGATAAAATCCCTATTTTCATTAAAATATCATTAGTTTTAACTGAGTTTTATATTACAGTAAAAGAGTAGTAAAGTTGTTTATTGGTTGGAGTCAGCCAATGAAATGGGATGTTTTTGTACGCGATGACGTCACTACATAGAGCAGATCGCGCCGTTTTTGTGGGCTATGTAGCAGCCACCCAATTAAATGACTTTACTACTTTTTAACTGTAATATAAAAAACTGTTAAAACTAATGATATTTTAATGAAAATATTGTCTCATACATATGCAAATATTTATTACCGCATGCCAAGTCGCACTGGATGGCGTTGTTCATTGGTCAGGCATCAACCAATAAAACAGCCTTTATATAGCCTACCTTTGTAATTTTACAGTAATTTTCACAGATATTTCGGTGTTATTTACATTTCAGAATAGTTTATTATTTTTTTCTAAAAATAGATAATATAGAATAAAAAGCGTGAATAAAAGAAAAACCACACGGTCCTTCAAGTTGAGCTGATGACACATTCAATAAACAAAGAATACTATATTTTAAGTGCCTTTATATTCTTTCAGCCTACTTTCTCTGATATATCAGTGTTATTTGCATTTCAAAATAGTTTATTTTCCTTTAATTCTGAAAATAGACCCAAAAAGCAACACAGTACCTTAAAAAGCGCGAAAAAGAGAAAAACCGCACTGTCCCTAAGTTGAGCGTGAATAAGAAGCTATACAAACGCGGAAGCGTCGCGTCTTTTAAGGTGGACCGGATAATAAGAAGCTGCGAATAAGAAGCTGGATTCAGCCTCCTCCTTGCTCACCTGTCCTGTATTCCACCGTGAGAAATCTGGTCACCCTACCAATAAACCAGTTTTATTGATTGCAACAAGGACGAAGCTATTGGGAACGTTTGAATAGGAAACGCCATGTCTGTAATTAGACGCGCACACGCAAACATTTTTCCAGCACTTCAAATGTTATTTTTAATGTGATGACCACAAACATTATTTGTTCATTCTTCTGAGATTGTACCCATTTGTAAAACCGAACGTTTCAAGATGTAGGAAATCCAACATTTGATAGACAATTTTATTTAAAAATAAAAGACGATAATTACCACTATAACCAGCAGGTGGCGGCAGAGTAGCATTTATTTGCGCATAGCCATTTCCTGTAATAGTTTCGCTTTTGAATAAATATTAAACATTATAAAATCACTAGGTTTAAAAATAAATTTTTGTCAAGGTGAAGTATGAAGTACTCACAAAATCTCATGAAAAACAATAACTTTTTTTCTGAATGAATTACACAGAAAGTGAGCACCGTGCCTTCCCTTTGTAAGAAGCTGTCAGTCAGTGCAGCGCAAGCTCAATAATTTCGGCACACTTGTGAAAACTCACTATTTTATTCAGTGAATCTTACTAAAGTGCACAATAAACCTTTAAATGTTTAATTGTTTTTCCATCAAACGTGTGAAGATGGTCGAATTGAATTTAGCAAAAGAGGAACACTAATTTATTTATTTATTTTTAAGTCTCTTACGTTTGAATAACTAATTAATGCTAGGTCTGACTATTTAAGTGACTATATTCTGATTATAAAATAAGTATTACATTATTGATGCTCAACACACCAGCAAGTGACATTTTACTGGAAGTTTTCCAGCTGGCTTATATTATTGCGGAAGTTCTAAAGAACACTCCGTGCTAATAGGTTGAATCCCAAATGGCACACTTCTATGCACTTTTGTTCTTGTGGACTTATGATGCAAAAACTTGAGAAAATGAGATCCAGGCAGTTGATGATGTTGAAGAAAAATTATTTATTCATTTCAATTAAATTTAGCCTCACACGCAAACTTTAATCGATAATGAAAATATTTAAAGCTGCAGTTCGTCATTTTTCCTCTTTGTCGCCATCTCTTGTTTGAAACCTGCAAATGCAGTCATATGCGGAACGGTTATCTGTACGTGCGTTGTGCCTCGGCACAGCTCGTCAGCGCGGATGAATCTAATGCTTGCTGTCAGTCACCGCACCGGTGGATACTGAACTTCAGAATCACAGATTCTACATCTTGAAAGTATGACCAATATAAGAATTTTCACTAGAAAATATCATCTGAACAAGTAAGTAACATGTCTGCCACTTTTGTTCTGAACAACTGAGGAAAAAAGCATTAAGCCTACAGTAAATCGCGCTGCCAATGATAATTAAATCTAACGATCGCTTAGCTCGGATCACGTCAAACCGTGCAAATTATTATTATTGTTATATTGTTCTCAAATTGTAAATGTTTACAACATCAGCATTGCGTGACTGTGTATTTAGTGTGTATTAGCGTTACCTGTAGATTTCAATTTCTGTAGTCACTCCGCAGTCCGAAGTCTTTTGCTTTTGACTACGAGTGAATCTCCAGTTGTCACTGATGACTCATTTTGATCTTTCTGGATTACAATCCGCCATCAAAATGATAAGTTTAATTATTTCAGCTGCTGTGAGAACAGGCTATAAATGTGCCACTACCGGCAGCATCCTCACCCAACCGACTTGCCTGAACTCCTTCTTTCTATTTACGGACGTGACGTAACGACGCACAGAGGAACTGCTGCATGCTTAAATTTCCCGCGGAAATCCGCCATGTCGCTCTTATTATAAAACATTATTACAAACTTACCGTTGTGAATCGAGCTAAGATAATGAGATGGTTTTGAACACTGGCTGGTTATGTACTTGCTCAAAAATTGATTTTGGATAATTTTTAACCCAAAAAAGTTGCGGACTGCAGCTTTAATAAAACCAAAAGGTAAAATAACAATCAGAAAGAAGTAATTAATAGTTAATAATAAAATTTTAGAGTATTGTAAAATCCAGAGTATTGTATCTAATAGTTGAAGATCAGAATATACAGAAAGAAGGAGCAATAATTAAGACATTTGCAGATAGGAGAGGAGAGAAGAAGCAGAAGAGCAAAGGAGAGCAAAGGAAAACTCAAAGGAGAAAAAAGCCCCCCTATCAACGACTCAATACATTTTATACCATAAGAATAGGGAAATTTACATCCCACTCAAACTCATGTTTTGTTCTAATCAGAAAAGGTCAAATGGATTTACCCATTATATCATAGACTGGTCAGATGTCAAAAATAGATATAGGAGTTGTTTTGACCCACTTAGGGAATTTTGAAAATCTTACATTATCACATGTCAGCAGAAATAGAAACAGACATATTTTGATTGGATTCAAATGAGCAACTGATTCTGAAAAACATCACTTCTACAGTACTTGGCAGACGTCCAATATCTAACCACAATTGTGTCAACATGACCTGTCACATTGGAACACTTGAAGAACAATTGAATATAACAAGCATACATACTCTTAAATATAAAAGAATAATGACCATAAGGGTACAATAAAGTGTAAATACTTGAAAATATGATGAGAATTAATATATAAAGTAGGAGTACAGAAATATATGAAATCAAAAGTAAAATTGATAAATCATAAGCCATAAATGATTAACATAAATATGAACACAAATGCATGAATATGAATATTGACCATTTTGGATCCACCAACTTACAATGGCTGCCATGTGCGCGTGTCCGTTAAGTCCACGAAACCTTAGGGTGTCCCATTCATAGATATACATAATAAAGGCTAGATGTCTTACGGCGGAGTCTCTAACATCATCACCGACAGCCATCTTGTCACAGGCTTTCTGGCGGGCTCTGTGGTACCTGATGTGAGTGATCTGCACGAACACAAATACTCTTATCTCGCTGAAATCTTGACGGATTTACAAATGGTTTGGTTTTTTACAAACGTTATTAATGTGGCTATAATTCTATGAACATATTGAAATTGCAGCTTTTCTTTTTGAAACACGACTTAATCTTGCAGCATAGTTGTGTATCACGGCTACTTGCTCAAGTTATCAAGGCTGAGACCACAATCGAGCTGTTCAATTATATAGGTTTTACTGACACCAATAACGATTTTATGACAACTGATCTTTTGTCTAAATTACAATCTTTGTGGATGTAGTTGTAGTTATTAGCTGGCTAATAACAAGAAGGTGTGAGTGTGGTTGTAGTTATCAGCTGGCTAATAACAAGAAGCTTTGAGTGAGACCTAGTAGTTACAGTTTAGCTGCTACCCAGCAATTTTACATCAGTGGGAGAGGCTCGTTAAAACACAATGTTACGAGTGAGCGAGCTGACTGTTACAAGATGGCCGCCAGGTGCAGACGTCGACCTCCATTGGTCAGCAGTTTTTAAAAACTGTTCTATTGCGCTTCTGATTTGACAGTGAAATTCACTGATTTGGGGTTCGTAAGATGTGAAGGATTCTGGTCCAGTTAGTATTTTCATCCCATAATGGTGGCCGTGCTACCGGAGCGCTATCTAGTAGCTGCTACCCAAAAAGCATCAAAGTGTCACCTCTTGGGATCTATACTCTTTGATTATAGGGAGATGAGAGGGTCTGTCTCTCTTACCATTGGAGAAAGTGTAACGGCTAACTTAATCACGTGCGGCACCTCTCAGCCTATTGTGTAATGGCAGCGACAATCAATCGCAACATTCCCTAGTCTGCCTTCTCTTAAAAAAATAAATTTTTATCAAGTTAAATTCACATATAGTTCCTAATGAAAGTATTGTTTAGTGTAAAACATGCTGAAGATAAGCAAACAGACTGTCGATTAATTAAATGATTAGCTATTTCCCTACAAAATCTGTTTAATCAGCATAGTGCCACTCATCCATTGACATCCATTCAAAAAACAGCCTCTGGTCTCCTTCCCTGTGTACCGCCAGAGGCAGAGTGTTAGCATTAGCCGTTACACTTTTTTGGCAGCACAGGCCACACAGCACAAGCCATTGACATAAATGGTTTCATAGCGCAGTGCTGGCGTTGTCGCGTCCTGTGTGAAAGGGCCTTT
This sequence comes from Anabarilius grahami, assembly GCA_003731715.1. NCBI lineage: Eukaryota > Metazoa > Chordata > Actinopteri > Cypriniformes > Xenocyprididae > Anabarilius > Anabarilius grahami. The sequence goes on from RJVU01019434.1 coordinate 8,525,524, forward strand.
ACGCAGCAAACACCCAGTTGTAAATGTGAACCGGTTGATCAACAAGAAACTAATGCATTTTAAAAATCTAAACAATTAAGACACTAAGATATGTTATTAAATTAATATAATTGATTGATAATAATTGTTTAAATTAATATAATATTTGATACGTTTGACTCATCCCCTTTCTTAAAAATGGTTTAAAGGCTGAAATGTGAAGTTTATCATTGTAAAACTTTTTGTTTTTGTGAAAACATCAGAATGATCATTTTATGGTTTAATATATATTAATACATATGTTAATATATAACTTGTTAGTCAGTCCCATTTTTTGTATTTTGTAATCTGTATAAATTTCCTCTCAGATGAACACAGTGGGCAAATTTATAATTCATTAGTGATGTGTCGTTCTTGAACGATTCGTTCATTTTGAACGAATCTTTAATGTGACTCGGAAAGAACGAGTCGTCTCGGGGGGTGATTCGTTCAGTCGCGCATGCGCAATATTCTATAGGTTCTGTACTGCTAGTAGTAGTTCACCTGTTCCCTTTCGAAGGGAACTCCACTCTGCGTTTGAAACGCTTTGGGGAACGCCACGTGACCCAGGTGTCTGAAAGCACTATCCAATAACTCCAATTCCTATTGGCCGGCGACAGCCTATGACGTCATACGGCGCGACCCGGAAGTATAAAGGAGCGCCTGGAGAGACAGCCAGCATCTCATCGTCTTTCGGTCCTGTTCTGTCTGATTGCATCTATACCAACTCCGGTAGGGTTTTTTATATATACCTTACAAACGTTAATGAGAGTGTGTTTATCCGTGTCCCAGGGTTTGACACTGGATATACATATTTTCCTGGGCGTTCTCTGTCTGGAGAGGAGCACGCATACACAGTGCTTGAGGGCACTGCTGTGTGTTTGTCTGTTGTTTACTCTGTTCTCGTTTGGCACTCTTCCCGAGGGAAGAGCTGTCTGCATCTCTGCCTGGTGGTTCTGGCCCCTGTTTGTGCTGAGGCTTAACGGTGGCTGCAATCATAGGGCTCGTAGATGAGCTCGTTGGGAAGTTTGAGAAAGTTTTATTCTCTCTCAACTTCCCTGGGGCTGGCGAGAGCGACCGGATGACGATGACGTTCGTGTTTGACGTCATCGCGTCCGGCGGCGAGCGCTCCTCTGGCTGGTGTATGCGAGCTGCTGTGTGTTTGGGACGCGCTTCTCGGCGAGCGCCGGGAGAGCGCGTTAAGAAAGGGGCCGCGCGCGGACGGCTCGACGAGCGGTTCCTTTCTGTCCATTAATACGGCAGCTTCCATACTTTCCATTCCGGTCTGATCTCCGCGTTTGAGATCGGGAAGGCATGGAAAAACCCCTAGCCATTCATATTTGTATCTGAACCCAGACAGACGGGAGGAGGAGGAAGAGAGAGTGAGACGGGTGATCGATTGTAAACATTGTTGCGTTTGTAATCGATCCCCCAGCTATATAGGGTGATTTATATCTACCCTCTCCTCTTCTTCTTCCACCTCCTGTATGTATGTATATATATATGTATATATAATATGTGTATATATAACATATATCATGCTCAGATGCTTCTTATGGTCAGACTGATGGCTGGGCCCATAGTAATTATTTCTATCAGCCCGCTGTTCTGTTTGATAGTAAGAGGATCTTTAGGCTTAAAAGAACCTTAGATTCCATCCTTTCATGTAAAAAGGGACCTTTAGGAGTTTTTTGGTTTTTGAGCTGCAGGAGGGTCTATATTTTATTCGTTAAAATAAGACCTTATTTTCCTGTATAGTTTCTGAGCATGTAGTCAAAATTAGGGTGTTTTTGGGCAAACTGAAGTTGACAGACTGGCTAGATATATTGTGCAGGCCACAAAATGGCCGCCTCTTAGCCACCTGTTGTTTAGAGTAGCTTCTCATCTGCTGTTTTCTAGAGTAGTTTGAGTTAGCACTCGTCACTTCAGTTATTATGCATGTTTAGGTCGGCCTTAATCGGCCGCCTGACATTGTTTGCTTGTGAGCTTCACTTTCTTTCTCTTATCCATGAGATTTGGAGGTGAAGCCCAGGCTTCACTAGGCTTGTGGCCCTGTAAGAAGGCCCGTAGCTTAGCGGCTAGGCTAGAGCTAGGTTAGGTGTGTTATAATTACATAACCTTATGTATACTATCCCTTATTAGGTTGTATAGTTCCTAGTTCTGGCCTCCTCCCGAGGGAGTTGTTAGGCCGTATGCCCATTATCCCCTTGCTTATGTAGACCCTTTATATGTGAGCTTACTTATGCTGCCACAGGTTAGCACCTGTTCTCTTAATAGTAGGCCCCTTTTTAAAAAAAAAAAAAAAAAAAAAAAAGCGGCCTCTATTTGAGAGGATGGTGACTATATATTCCCCAGTTAAGAGGTTTATTTGTGTCACTGAGTGCATCACCTGTTGGATTGCATACTCAGGGTAGTTAGAACCACTTTTTGAGGAAAGTTGGTATCTATTTAAGCTCCCTGGTGATCTTGTTAGCGGCTATATTGCATATAACTCGGATTGTTGGCTTTATGATATTTAGCCTCCTTCTAGTTAGCAGTTGTTTTCTACAATGCTGCTTAACGGATCATGGTTTGCTCACATATGTACACTACCACAGGCCCTGCCACGTGTTTGTTTGAGTTAATAGGCCTTATAGCCTTTCTTAGACCATGTTGGCTTTGTTTGGTTCCCTTTGGTCACATGTTTAGGGTACATTGCCTGTTGGAATGTGTAGCCTAGCGCAGGTTGCAGTTAGCTTCCCATAGTTATGATTGGGTTAGAGCTGGTTCCCTGTAGCTTGGTCCCCTTTTTAAATTCACGAGCTGCAGCCACGTGTCATTGAATCGGCAGGCCCCTTCAGGCCTCCTTTTTAGTCCACACGTTGGCACGGTTGGTGTTTTTAATTTGCAAACAGGCTGAACGCCACTTGTTGCTGGAATGGTAGGCCCCTCAAGGCCTCTTTTCTTAGTCGACTTGATGGCAGGATGCCTGGGAAACCATGCCACCATCGGCCACGCCCCATCGTCGACAGATAGGCCCTAAACAGGCCTGTTCTCGATGTTTGGCAGCGTTTCATGTATTCCCTCTTTGGAAATTTTTAATACATGGCATTTGGGTGGTATGGTTAGGGTAGCCACTTGCTGATGCCGCGTGTGTACTAAGGTAGGCCTACCTCGGCCTCCGGTGTAACGTGTGGAGTTCAGTATTTTGAGTGGCTGGCCCCTCAGGTGAACCACCTCAAAAGGCCACGCCCCACCCTGACGGATAGGCCCTAATCAGGCCTGTTCACGTTGGGTGGCAGCGTTCTATGTATTTCTTCTGAGGAAGTTTTAATACATGGCTTTCTGGTGGTCTGGTTCTCAGGTGGAGTATGGTAGTGAAACCTTACTGAGGTTCGGTTTAACCTACATCTCCCTCCCTGAGTCTTATTTTACTCTAGTTGAGCTAAGAGCCACCTAGAGCCTAGGGTGGATCTTTGTGCTCCTAGAAACGGCCACGAGACTCACGCCGTGTGTCCTAGAGGTTGCTAGGCCTGCGGGCCGCCTTTTTGACACACTGGAGTTTGTTTGGGTGTATTTCTCTTTGAGAATTATTTCTATACACTTTTACTGGCCAGGGGCCCAAGTGATAGATCCAACCCCCTCTTTTGCGGGTTGTTTACCATGCTTGGGACCTAAACACTGCCACGAGCTGATGCCACGTGTCTGTTGAGGTTATAGGCCCCTCCAGGCCTTCCTTAACACGTGTTGGCGTACACTGTACTCCTCTTGTTTTAAAGAATAAAAGGTGCTTTTACTGAGTACACTGCTCGTTGGATTGTGTCAGGTTACTCTAGTTGAGCTAAGAGCCACCTAGAGCCTAGGGTGGATGTTTGTGCTCCTAGAAACGGCCACGAGACTTACGCCGTGTGTCCTAGAGGTTGCTAGGCCTGCGGGCCGCCTTTTTGACACACTGGAGTTTGTTTGGGTGTATTTCTCTTTGAGAATTATTTCTATACACTTTTACTGGCCAGGGGCCCAAGTGGTAGATCCAACCCCCTCTTTTGCGGGTTGTTTACCATGCTTGGGACCTAAACACTGCCACGAGCTGATGCCACGTGTCTGTTGAGGTTATAGGCCCATCCAGGCCTTCCTTAATACGTGTTGGCATACACTGTACTCCTCTTGCTTTAAAGAGTAAAAGGTGCTTTTACTGAGTACACTGCTCGTTGGATTGTGTTAGGTGGATTGTCATGCGGGCACGTTGCAGCCTCTTATGCTGCCGTTGAAGTTATCTGTCTACCCCAGTAAAGACAGATGTTCAGGGTGGCCCTTCCAGGCCACTTTCTGAATATACTTCTGTTTTCACATATACTACTATCATGCTGTAGGTTCCTCTTTGGCCTCCATGAGTATGTGCCCTTTGCATGGTCCACCTGTTAGGTGAGCTTTGTACTTCCCTTTCAGGGTTGTGTTTATAATAGTTCTTAGCTCCCTAAGCTGATCATGGTGGGAGGCCTTAATCAGGCCTCCTCCTAAGATTCAGCCCCAGGCTGGTTTGTGCTCCTCTTTATCAGGGTTCTCTAGCACACAGCCTCCTCAGTGCGTTAATTAAGCACTGGGTAGATCCTAGGATGAGTGGATTATCTCCCCTCGATATGAGGGTTCATAGCACTCAGCTGAGTTCTGCTCTCCAGGATGCCCGTCTCTACGCGTGGGTTTGAGTTGGTTTCTGCCTCATTGCAGTCACTCTTACTTACTATCTTCTTGAAGATTGCGTTTTAGAGGCTCTGTATTCAGACAGTGTTGGCCTGAACTAAGTCTGTTCATTAACAAGACCAGGTCTGCCTCCCTGGTGGCATTAGGGGTGACTTCGTTCCCCTCTAAGTGACTGGCCGAGGTTCCCATTGGTTCCTTGGCCACATTCCCTTAAAGGGACCACTTTCTCTTCAGAAAAGCTGGTTCCAGACGCCTTAGCAGCTTCTGTAGGCCCTCTGAGGAAGGCCTTCTTGAAGTTCAGCTTGGGCTGTTGGCCAAAGGGAATGCTGTCACTGACAGCCTGGTGTGACCCGAGGGGGAGTTGCCAAGCAGTTCGCGAACTGCTTTTGGGCCTTTGTCTCAAGCCATTTTTCTTGGCAGGCACTCTCCTCAAGCATGGCGGCGTGGGTATATCGTTCCCCAAAGCGTTTCAAACGCAGAGTGGAGATCCCTTCGAAAGGGAACGTCTCAGGTTATGTATGTAACCATAGTTCCCTGAGAACAGGGAACGAGACTCTGCGTTTCCTTGCCATGCTTCGGGTTGCCTGCCTGCAGAACAGTCCCTCAAGACGATAGATGCTGGCTGTCTCTCCAGGCGCTCCTTTATACTTCCGGGTCTCGCCGTATGACGTCATAGGCTGTCGCCGGCCAATAGGAATTGGAGTTATTGGATAGTGCTTTCAGACACCTGGGTCACGTGGCGTTCCCCAAAGCGTTTCAAACGCAGAGTCTCGTTCCCTGTTCTCAGGGAACTATGGTTACATACGTAACCTGAGACGTTTCAGTCAATGCAGTCTGAGCCGGAAAGAGAATTGATTAGTTCGTTTCATGAGTCTTTCGGGTTTTTGAGTCGTTCCTTAATCACGTGACAGACCCATACGCTAAACCAATGTCATTTATGTCATTATGTCCTTTTTGAGCAATCTTCTTATACATATATTAGACCAATATGTCTGCCTAGTCTGCCTAGGAAAAGCAATTATTATACCAGCAAACTCAAAATTGGAGTAAAAATGAACAAACTAGGCTATAAATACTTTGTATTGTTGGCTTGGATTATTATATTATTATATAGCCTAGTGTTTATGTACAGATTAATCAATATTTTATTTATAACAGGGTTTTATTTATTTATAAAATAATAACACACTACAGATCCTCAAGAAACAGTGACAAAAACATAGTGACAGAAATGTCAGAAATAGCGTATGGGTCTGTCACGTGTTTAAGGAATGACTTAAACCCAAATACATGTTAGACAAGAGGTGAGGTGAGCTTAAGACCCAGGTAAAGAACGAATTAATCTTTTCTGTATCTAATAACATTGTAGTTTTGTATTGTTTGTAGTGTGATCAACGTTTGCACAAGTAGTAGATGTGTTGGGGAAGTAACACGTAACATTTTAATTACATATTGCTCAAATGAACGAAATGACTCGAAAAAAGATTTGTTCATTTTGCTGAACGAAACTCAAAAGTCTGAGTCGGTAAAATGATCCGAACTTCCCATCACTATAATTCATCTGGTAGTCTACCTGTTACATCAAATAATAGTTAGCCTACAAGATTAGCAGTCCTGTGGATTACATGAACAGGGTGGCGGTGACGGCAGCAGCAGCGGAGGTGGCCTGGGATGGAGTCAAATTCATTGTCGTCGACAGGTTTCAGGAGACACGAAAACAGACAGCGGCTTTTTCTAAAATCATTCCCCGCCGTCCTCATCCCCCCGAGGCTGCTGGGCGGGAGCAGCCTCGGCCGACAGCCAGCTCCTCAGCGCACAGAGCGCAACAGAAGGACAGTGTCGCCTCCCGTACTCCCCCACGAAGATCTTGGGGACCGGGGCGGGCGGCACAGGCGAAGCCTTCCGGAGGTAGGACGGATCTGAGGACCGTCATTATCTCCCGGAAGGCTTCAAAGAAGAGGTCCTGACATCAGTAGGGCAGGATCTCTCGAGGGCAGCCCCCTCCGGGGGGATTCGGATATCGGGTCCTTCCCGGTGCCCTCAGGGGACCGTCCTGTTAACCCTGCCACCCAGTGTGCGTCAGGATGCAGCGGTCTCCGCCGATCCTCCGAGGAGGGTCGGTCAGCACATGATTCGTTTGTCTGCCCGTGCGCCGCGTCAGATAGACGAGCCAAGTGCTCAAAAAACACCAGAAACCAGTCTCGAGAGACTGGTTCCCTTAGTAGAATATTTGGAAGAATGGAAAAATCTCCCGAACATTTCAAAGTGGGTGCTGCTCATGGTAGAACAGGGTTACAGAATTCAGTTCGGCTCTCGACCGCCCAGGTTCAACGGGGTCCTTCCCACAGTGGTGACCCCAGAGCAGTCTCTGGTGATGGAACAAGAGGTTACGACGCTTTTGCAAAAAGGGGCTATAGAAAGGGTTCCCCCTCCCAGCAAAATGTCGGGCTTTTACAGCCGCTACTTCATTGTTCCGAAGAAGGATGGAGGATTGCGTCCAATCATAGATTTACGTGTGCTAAATCGATCTGTAAGGAAGTTGAAGTTCAAAATGCTTACACTCAGACAGATCATCCCTCAGATCAGGTCCGAGGACTGGTTTGTAGCGATAGATCTGAAAGACGCATACTTTCATGTATCCATCCATCCTTCTCACAGGAAGTTCCTCAGGTTTGCTTTCGGGGGCGAAGCTTACCAATACAGGGTTCTTCCTTTCGGCCTATCCCTCTCACCCCGCACGTTCACGAAGTGTGTGGATGCAGCTCTGGCTCCGCTGAGACTCCAGGGCATCCGCGTGCTGAACTATATCGACGATTGGTTGATACTAGCTCAAACAGAGCAATTGGCAGTTCAACATCGAGATGTTGTTCTGTCACACATAGAAAGGCTTGGGCTGAGGCTCAATGCCAAAAAGAGTGTGCTGGTCCCGAGTCAGGTTGCAAACTATCTAGGAGTAATCTGGGATTCCTCCACGATGCAGGCGCAGTTGTCCCCTGCTCGTGTGAGTTCCATTCTCGGGGCCGTGAATGGGGTGAAATTAGGCCAGTCACTGTAAAACAGTTTCAGAGACTGTTGGGTCTGATGGCAGCTGCGTCCAACGTTATTACTTTTGGCCTCCTGCACATGAGACCCTTACAGTGGTGGCTCAGGACCAAGGGGTTTTCTCCGAGGGGAAATCCTTTTCGCATGATCAAAGTCACGCGGCGATGCCTACGTGCTCTGGTCATGTGGAAAAAGCCTTGGTTCCTGTCCCAGGGACCCGTGCTGGGGACTTCTTGTCGTCGTGTAATGCTTACGACAGATGCTTCTCTCACGGGCTGGGGGGCGATCATGAGTGGTCGCTCGGCTCAGGGTCTTTGGGAGGACCATCAGCTCTCCTGGCACATAAATCGGCTGGAGATGATGGCGGTGTTTCTTGCACTAAAACACTTCCTCCCAGACCTGAGAGATCACCATGTGCTGGTCCGTACGGACAACACTGCGGTGGTCTCGTACATCAACCATCAGGGGGGTTTGCGGTCCCGCCTATTATCCAAGTTGGCCAGTCGCATCCTCCTCTGGTCCCAGGGGAAGCTCCTTTCGCTGAAAGCAGCTTACATCCCCGGGCGGTTGAATGTGGGAGCGGACGCTCTGTCGAGGCAGAGCGCGAGACCGGGGGAATGGAAACTCCACACCGAGGTGGCGGAGTTAATATGGAAAACTTTCGGTCGAGCTCAAGTCGATCTATTTGCCACAGAGGAGTCATCTCAGTGCCCTCTGTGGTATTCCCTGCAGCACCCAGCACCTCTAGGGCTGGATGCTATGCTACAGACGTGGCCGAGGCTGCGCCTGTACGCATTTCCCCCAGTTTCACTGCTCCCGGGAGTTCTGGAGAAGGTTCGCCAGGAGAATGTCGACCTAATATTGGTGGCTCCTTACTGGCCGACCAGAATATGGTTTTCAGACATAATGTCACTACTTCACGGCTCTCCTTTGGAGCTTCCTCTCAGACAGGATCTCTTGTCTCAAGCGGGCGGCACGATTCTCCATCCCCGTCCAGAAATGTGGAAACTGTGGGCCTGGCCTCTGAGGGGGCAAGGCTCATAGAATCTGGTCTCCCAACCGAGGTTGTGGAGACCATCCTTCACTCCAGAGCTCCCTCCACGAGGAAGCTGTATTCATATAAATGGAAATTATTCGCTACATGGTGCGGACAACATAATTTGGACCCTGTCCAGTCTCCTATCAGCTATGTGCTACAGTTCCTTCAAGAGAAATTCTCAGAAGGTTTAACCCCTTCAACACTGAAGGTTTATATTGCAGCCATTTCGGCTTATCATAACCCTGTAGGGGGCTCCTCGGTGGGCCGAGACCCCCTAGTTATACGCTTCCTCCGTGGTGCACTAAGGTTGAGACCTGCGGTGCGCACAAAAACCCCGACCTGGGATCTAACTATTGTACTCCAAGGGTTAGCCGAGGCTCCCTTTGAACCAATAGAAGAAGTGTCAGATAAATTCCTGACACTAAAAACCATCTTTTTGTTGGCCGTTTCATCCCTGAAGAGGATTGGTGATTTACAAGCGCTGTCAGTCGCTCCATAATGCTTAGAATTTGCGCCTGGTATGATGAAGGCCTTTTTACACACTAGACCGGGCTATGTCCCAAAGGTGCCTACGAGGGTCCCAGGTCCCATTATACTTGAGGCGTTCTGCCCGCCTCCATTCACAAATTCAGATCAGGAAAAGAAAAATCTGCTTTGCCCTGTGAGGGCACTAGATGCGTACGTCCACAGAGCTGCCCTGTGGAGGAAAACAGATCAATTATTTGTATGTTATGGGTCCCCTAAGAGAGGGGGCCCAGCATCTAAGCAGAGGATGAGTAAGTGGGTGCTCGAGGCCATCTCATTCGCATACAAAGCAGTGGGACACCCATGTCCCCTAACAGTGCGTGCTCATTCCACGAGAGGTATGGCTGCTTCTAAAGCTTTTGTATCAGGAGTCTCTTTGGATGACATATGCGGTGCGGCTGGATGGTCATCCCAGCACACCTTCATCAGATTTTATAATCTTAATCTAAACATTACTCCGGGTGCCAGAGTTCTGCAAGATAACAGCCAGGCACTCGGAGACACGGCGTAGTTGGGACCTTGTTCCCTGAGTAAGGGAACGAGACGCTACGTCACGTTGCCGTACCTCCTACATACCTGGAGCGCTTTGCTTCAGACATACCACAGAAGCTGGCTTTCTGTGTGTTCGGGTATGTTTTATAGCTTCCTGATCCGTGACGTCACCCGCCTCTGACGTCACGTCTTTCTCATTGGTTGGATACAGAGGTGCTTCACGAACACAAAATACAGAGGGTTCCCATAACGTCATTTCGACGTAGCGTCTCGTTCCCTTACTCAGGGAACAAGGGTTACACTCGTAACCCGAGACGTTTTTTATATCGGTTATACATTCTGTTAATTTTGCGAATTGGTAAGTTTCGTCAGGGCGCAAAGAAATATAGAGCTGAGTATCATCAGCGTAACAATGCAAACTAACGGCATGCTTCCTAATGATATCTTCCAAGGGTAGCATGTACAGAGTGAAAAGCAACGGTCCTAGTACTAAGCCTTGCGGTACTCCATATTGAATTTGTGATTGATATGACCTCTCTTTGTTTACTACTACAAACTGATAACGGTCAGATAAGTATGATTTGAACTATGACAATGCAATTTCACTAATGCCAACATAGTTTTCGAGTCTATTTAGTGAGTGAGTGAGTGAGTGAGTGAAGTGACATGTGGCCAAGTTTAGAAGAATATTGTGATCAATAGTGTCAAATGCAGCACTAAGATCCAGTAACACTAACAGAGAGATACAACCATGATCTGATGATAAGAGCAAATCATTAGTAACTCTAATGAGAGCAGTCTCAGTACTATGGTACGGTCTAAATCCTGACTGGAAATCCTCACAGATACTATTTCTTTCTAAAAAGGAATTTTTTAGAGCATAGAGCACTGTAGAGCATCAACAACAGGCAGGACCTATATCTTTTTGATATTACTTTTTATGCTGTTTAAACATAGTTCTGTTACATATCCTTACAACATTTCAGCTAAATATTAATTGTGTTAACTAGATGTGTTCACTACCTCTCTATGGATGTGTGTTTATGCTGACATGTAATAAAAATAAACGGTATGTGTTTTCAAGGAGTTTGTGTTTTTCGATCTTCTATCGGGTGTCATATGTCAATCAATATTTATTAGTTGGCTTGTGCGCTTTATGTTTCGAAATTCAGAAAAGTGATGTAAATTCCGGAAAGGGAGCACAAAAACCATTGTGGTGCATTGTGGGACTTTTAAGGGAGTGAACATTCGATTGAGACAGCTCTTAAAATTTGATTGAGACAGCTCTTAATATATACACATATACATACACAAACACCCATACATACTGTAATGCTGCTATGAAACAACCTGTATTGTAAAAAGCGCAATATAAATAAAGGTGGCTTGACTTGAAATATTGTTCCATACATGTGTATGTAATGATTACATAAACCCTAAACCTGTAAACGTAAACCCTACCCCTAAATCTACCCATCACAGAAAACTTTCTGCATTTTCACATTTTGAAAACAAATATATGTATATCATTTAGTATGATATACAGTATAAGCTGTTTTCCTCATGGAGACCAACAAAATGTTGGGGACAGTGGGGAAAAAAGGTCAAAAATGAAAAACTATCATTGTGGGAATATTTTGTTTACTTGTACACATTGAGTTTAAAAATGTCCCAAGAGGTAAAGGCAGGAGATGGAATATAATTTTATTGGATCAGTGCATCAATATAAAAAGTTTTACAACTCTTTACAGCTCCACACTTTGATAAAATTCTCTTTACTAAAACAAATTCTTATTTGAACATTTAAAGAACAAAAAGGGTACTGGTAGAAAAAACAATGAACTTTACTGGGACTTGATTTCCCTACAGAGGAAAGTAACTACTTGCACATTATCAACAATATGATGCAACACTTGAGGATGGTTGTGTAGCACCCGAAAGCATCAACTCCTGCCAAGGCAACTCCTGCCAAGGCAACTGTGATCAAGGGGAACTGTGAAATAAACATCTAGGATGACAAAAGTTCAAAAAACTTCAATATATATAATGTGTTCATTATATTAAAGAAAAAAAAATATATATAAATGATAAAATTAATCACTACTGACTCGTAGTCGTACACTGTAAAAAGATTTCTGTAAATGTTAAAGTAACTTACTGGGAGCTGGATGATAGGAAGTTAAAGTGTTTACAGTGTTATTACAGCATTGTCATGTATTTGTACTGTTGAGTTTAGCTTTATTCACTTGAACACAATTAAGATAACTGTAACAAGGATCCACTGTAGGCAAGGCTTGATGAACCCAAGTGCAGTTTATTTCCATTACAAGATCCATGTACATGGCTTGGTAAATCAAAACATGAAACATAAGTTTACCAACAGTGGTACATGGACAATACTAGACCTGTGGCCTATTGCATGAAGCTGGATGAACAAACTCTGAGTTTCAGAGAAGGTTTAGAGTTGACAAATCCAGATAAATCCAAGATGGTTTAGATCAGGATCTGGGTCTGTAACATGAAGCCGGATTAGCTGGCTAGCCAGGTAAGTTTCAGATTAGTTTGCACCAATCCTGGGTTTTAGGTACCATGAATGTAACTTGACTTTTAGCAGTGTTCATCACCATGGTAACTTGTGCTCCACGGCTAACCTGCTCCGGGGCAGGTTATGTTCTGGGATAGAAATCTCAAACTGAAATTGGACCAATCAGATGTAAGCTAAGTGACTTTGACAAACCCAATACAAAGTCACTCTCCCAGTTTCTCTTCCTCCAAATTAAAAGGTCATTATATAGTAAAAACAAATAATGATGAAATTGTCTGGTTTTAATGATAATTACTTAGAATTATTTTAGGATTTATATATGATTTGTATAATTATATGATCTATATTTTTATTAATCCATTACACACGCAAGTTTAGTTTAACAGTTGTTAAGCATTTAGTTTCAAAGAATATTAATATATTGATTATATGTAATATAAATAAGGTGTAAATATACTCTTTAAATATGACTACATGTGACCTTGTATGTTTGAGTCTCTATATATTATCAACTATATAAAATAACTTCACAACTTTCACTTGCACTGATAGAGAAAGATCATCTCTTTTATTTGTCCCCTTTCACAGACAAGTATTTTCCATTAGTGTAAATGCATTTCAATTCTTCATTTTCATCAAAAGAGTTTAGAATCATGCTGACTCTCTCACGAGAAGTGAATCACAGTTTCTCTCTATTGCAAGGCATCTGATTGGCTGTTCACCAGATGTCACACACTGTTCACTGATGTCACACATTCATGTGCACGCACTTCACAAACTCAGGATCAAAGCCTGAGTTGACAGAGAAAGTTGATGATCAGCATCATGGTACCAACAAAGCCGGATTGGAGTGGTTTGGTTTTGTCAACTCTAATCCTATAACCCTGAGTTTGTTCAACTACCATCATGGTACAGGCCCCCAGCTGTTGCACAAACTTTGTCAGGTCAGGTTTAATCCAGAGTTTGATTCAATTCTCGTGAGAGAGCCGCGCAATTCATGTCTCTTCTGAAGATTAAGAGATTGTAATGAAAAATATCATGAAATTAAATGCATTTACAAGGCAGGAATAAACACTGCTGCTGCAGTGAAAGTTTGAGAAGGCAGCTGAAAGAAAATATCTGACTATATCAATGCATGTGAATCAGACAAATATGCCTAATAAATAATTAATAATTTAGAGCTCAAATGAATACACAAGCTTAATTTGTTAAAAAACTTTATCAATTTTAAAGCAAAGTTTAATATTAATTGTCAATTAATTTAATTATATGAATATAGGCTACTATTATATGAATTATACATAATTCATATAATATAAATATAATAAATAATTAGCAGCAAAAGATGAGCAATTTTGTCTCGAAAATGTTTTCACTATAAACTGATTTAATTTGGAGCTAGAGATACAGGGGGAGTCGTAAGCGTCGGAAGCAAA
>RJVU01019434.1:8539406-8565509 GCA_003731715.1 Anabarilius grahami
CAACCCTTTACATTCAATCGCGTATATATTTTTTTTATCCCACTGGGGATAAAAATAATTCAGCAGAGGCTCCCCATCCCCTCTAAAAATTGCACCCTAGATAGATAGATATGATCACCCTTCGAAAATACAGGGCAAAACGGTAATGATTTGGGGAAAAGAATCAAGAGATTGCATATCCAGAGCAGAGGAATACCTCACCAATTAATGGACAGGGCTAATTGTCTATGACTGTGACCCATTAACTTAGTCTGTTATATTGTACAATGCAATATACATGTGCTAATACTGTCAAATATACACAAGGTTTACAAAACACAGTCGGTTATGTCTAATTAAGTGACTGACGCGCTCTGAAAAATAAACAGACAAATGCTGAATTAGAAACGGTAAAAGTGAGTGGGTCCAATATCATTGGTCTTAAAAAGTGGGTGGGTCTTGTCCCACCCACATACAATGGTTCCGACGCCCATGCATCAGATACATGTCACTTTGCTCACAGCTGATTGGTCGAGTTTTGGTCTGCGATCTCAAATCCAGAATAAAACCTGCTCTGGAGCAGGATAGCAAAGTTACCATAGCAATGAATAGTGATGGCCGTCTGACACCGATGCTCCGACACAAGCTTCGAACTCGAAGCAGCTTTTTTCTTGAACTACTGACGTCCGAAGCAGCAACTTCGGTTCTCTGAGTGAATCACGTGACTGGTTCAGACCAGTCGATACTGCTTCGGACCAGTCGATACTGCTTCGGACCAGTCGATACTGCTTCGGACCAGTCGATACTGCTTCGGACCAGTCGATACTGCTTCGCATCGCGAGAGGCTTCATGACGTGAGACTTTGCTGCGCGCACGCTTCAGCAGCTTTTTAGGCGTGTAATAGGACTATATAGACACACAAAATGATGCACAAGATGTGGGTTTGTTGTATTAGGAGTTTGCATAGTTGTTATTATCACTGCATTGTTTGATCATCATCATGGAGCCAGCTAGGAAGAGAGCCTGTTCTCAAAATGTGGGAACATTTTTATCTGATCAGTCCTAATGGTGCTTTATTATACCTTGTTATCCTACTGCACCTGGCTTATTTATTTGTGGCTGGTTTATTTACATCATTCACACAAACCCTAGTTACACTCATACAGACATTATATTGCTATCTACAATTTCGCCACTAGATGTCACTGAAACGAAGCTTTGAATGAATGAACCCATTTTCAAAACAATTGATGAAGTGATTCAATACTGATTCATTGCTTCATTTGGACATCACTAGCAATGAACTCCGCTAAAAACTAGTGATGGCCGATTTCAAAACACTGCTTCATGAAGCTCCGAAGCTTTATGAATCTTTTGTTTCGAATCAGTGATTCGGAGCGTGTATCAAACTGCCAAAGTCACGTGATTTTAGTAAACAAGGCTTCATTAGGTCATCACTGTTTCGAAACGTTTCGAAACAGTTCGAAATTTCAATGGTTCACCGGTAGAGGGCGACAATAAAGTGAACCCACGAATCATGCAGATTCTCTGAGAACTATTGAACAAGTGTCTAGGGCTTTACCCTATGGTTTTTATACATTTTTAGATGTTTTAATTAGACATTAGAATAATTAAAATGAATAATGGTAGTTATTAATCTCTTATTTGCCTGTTTAGCTTGAGCCATGGAACAGAGAAACAAGCCTTGATAAAAGAACACATATTATACAGACACTCTATATTTAATCTTATTAGATGATTAGTTCATTGCATTTGATAGATTTTACTTTCAATTAAACTTTTGCAATACATTTGTAAAAGGTGTGCATGTTTGGCCTGAGTTTTGTTGCATTTGCACTGTTCTGACCACTAGGGGTCACCGTGGAGACGGGTGTCAGATTGTTTTGAAGCCTCGACACATTACGGCACATTTGCTTCAACTGCTTCAGTGCTTCATGAAGCCTCGATCTGCCCATCACTACTAAAAACCAACCCACTTTCATAAGCCCGAAAAAACAGAGTTTACTCAAACTAATCTTGAACTTACCTGGGTAGAAACTGAAACCGGCTTTGTACAACAGGCCACAAGAATAAGGCAAACATGAGGGCTTAAATACACAAGGACTAATCACAAACAAGGAACACCTGTGCACAATCAACCCAATGATCCAAAGATAACATGGGACACATGACAAAGGAGCACATGGCAGGATCACATGACACAACAAGGGGAGCACATGGCAAACATAGAAACAAAGCAATGACAACATAACAATAAGAAATGACTAAACTTCAAAATTAAGACATGAAACATGAACATTAAAACAAAAACAAAACTAGACGTGACAGATTCCCCCCTCTACAGGCGGCTCCCGACGCCCAACATAAAACCAAAACTAGACGTGACAATAACACACTCGGGTACTTTTATTTTTGAGTCAATTCACTTTAATTATATTGTTTGAATCATTCAGATCCCTTAATGGTCCAACTTTATATTAGGTATTTTTAACTATATGTAATAAAATTTAAATTTATCATTTGAAACAATGCACATATTGTGTACATGCATGTTTTTACAATTTTACTTGCGTAATGCGTTATTTTTGAAAAAAAAACTCCTCCATTAATTTCTGTAATTACTTTTATTACACTGTTAACCCTTCCCTTACCCCTTAAACCTAACCAGACCACCAAACCTGTCCATAACCTTACGCGTATCCCATCTCAAGTCTTTTGCAATACAATATGAGCACAATAAGTACATTGTACTTGTTATTTTTCTTCTTCATGTAAGTACATAGTAATTAAAGACACCTAGTGAGACCCTGTTGACTGAGTAGTTCACTTATGTTCATTTTGCTGACAATATACTGTTTTGGAAAAGCCAATTAAAAATGTCACTGAATCCATACTCTTTTTAGTTTTTCTTAAATCATTTGTACATTGCAATCTAAAATAGTTTTTAGCTTCTTCTTTCACTTGACATGTCCACAATATTTTGATGTGTAATGCTTTATTGGATACCCTGGTATACAATTTTGTGAATACCCTTGCAGTGATTAAATCTTTTTCGGAATTCACACCTGTCCTTGTTATGATTTTTCTGCTAAATGAAATGCAGAACATCAGTCATCTTGAGTGTGAATGATATGTATTATTAGGCCTACTGTATATTCAAAGATGTTCCTCGTACCTCCATAAGTAAACACCAGCATACAGACTTTGGGTGATACAGATTTAGTGAACAAATCATTAAAGCATCAATGACCATAAGTTTGATATGATTTGTAAACTTTAATCTGGACCTCCAAGTTTTGAAATGTTCCATTAATATTATTGACCAATATGAATGAAAATATAATTAAGGTGATGTGGTCTGACAGCTGATTTCCTCATAGACATAAAGATGTTTGCCTTTCTAAGGGTCATGTTGTAAACAACGTTTGTTGATACAAAGTAATTGGAGCACCTTCAGGACTACAGTTACATCACCCAAACCAATTGTTATTGTCCACATTACACAGTATATTGTTGAAACAGATGATGATTACATCTTAATTAGACACTTGTGGTATTATATGCACAGAGGAACAATGAAACTGTTGCATTTCCATTAATAAGTTCTAAAATACTTTGCTTTTAAGGAACACATTCAAATGACAAATAATAATTAATCCTCTGGGAGCTAATTGACAAGATAATAGATGTTTATCAGAAACATCTGTTAATGAAGCGATCTGATAATGAAGTCCCGAGACGTTCCCGATCCCCCTTGACTCTAATTCATAATAGGGTAGTTTATTATTCTTTCCTGTCCAAAACAGCTCAATCAGTTTCCAAACAAATTATGCAACACTTGAATATAGGCTTCTGTTTGATTTTTCATTATAAAACATTGTCTTCAACATGAACATTAAATAAATGTCAATACATAAAAACATTTAAACAATAGAGAACTGAAAGTTTTACACCTTGAATAAAGTAGCATAAAAATAAGCACATTGCATTGACTTAAAGCAAAGGGAGGTGAAGAGAAATTATGAAAAACAGACAATTATGTCTAATGCCAATGAGAATAATAGTAGTTCAACTGCACTGGCCCTTTCACTGCAGTAATTAAATTATGGTCTGGTCATTGGTGGTGTGAGTGATACACAAAGGGCTATTGCAAATGTCCCAGTGCTTCTCTAATTAGCTGCTTATTTACTGTAGGTATGACCACAACAACAGCATCCACTGAGAGACACACATGCACTGTCATCAGATCTGGTTTATATCTTTATAGGTCCAAATGTGTTTAGGAATATTTCATCAAAAATAAAAAAAATAAAAACAAAAATAAATATAAACTACTGTGATCATTTACTCACCCTCATGTTGTTCCAAACCACTTTCTTTTTTTCTTATTTTGTGTTGAACAAAAAAATAATAAATTTAGTAGAATGTCCAAGCTGTTTTTTTTTCTTTTTTCTTATACAGTGGGTACGGAAAGTATTCAGACCCCCTTACATTTTTCACTCTTTGTTATATTGCAGCCATTTGCTAAAATCATTTAAGTTCATTTTTTTTCCTCATTAATGTACACACAGCACCCCATATTGACAGAAAAACACAGAATTGTTGAAATTTTTGCAGATTTATTAAAAAAGAAAAACTGAAATATCACATGGTCCTAAGTATTCAGACCCTTTTCTGTGACACTCATATATTTAACTCAGGTGCTGTCCATTTCTTCTGATCATCCTTGAGATGGTTCTACACCTTCATTTGAGTCCAGCTGTTTTTGATTATACTGATTGGACTTGATTTGGAAAGCCACACACCTGTCTATATAAGACCTTACAGCTCACAGTGCATGTCAGAGCAAATGAGAATCATGAGGTCAAAGGAACTGCCTGAAGAGCTCAGAGACAGAATTGTGGCAAGGCACAGATCTGGCCAAGGTTAAAAAAAATATCCTGCTGCACTTGAGGTTCCTAAGAGCATAGTGGCCTCCATAATCCTTAAATGGAAAACGTTTGGGACGACCAGAACCCTTCCTAGAGCTGGCTTTTCTTCAGAGGTAAAGAAGAACCCAAAGATCACTGTGGCTGAGCTCCAGAGATGCAGTCGGGAGATGGGAGAAAGTTGTAGAAAGTCAACCATCACTGCAGCCCTCCACCAGTTGGGGCTTTATGGCAGTGTGGCCCGACGGAAGCCTCTCCTCAGTGCAAGACACATGAAAGCCCGCATGGAGTTTGCTAAGATGGTGAGAAATAAGATTCTCTGGTCTGATGAGACCAAGATAGAACTTTTTGGCCTTAATTCTAAGCGGTAAGTGTGGAGAAAACCAGGCACTGCTCATCACCTGTCCAATACAGTCCCAACAGTGAAGCATGGTGGTGGCAGCATCATGCTGTGGGGGTGTTTTTCAGCTGCAGGGACAGGACGACTGGTTGCAATCGAGGGAAAGATGAATGCGGCCAAGTACAGGGATATCCTGGACGAAAACCTTCTCCAGAGTGCTCAGGACCTCAGACTTGGCCGAAGGTTTACCTTCCAACAAGAGAATGACCCTAAGCACACAGCTAAAATAATGAAGGAGTGGCTTCACAACAACTCTGTGACTGTTCTTGAATGGCCCAGCCAGAGCCCTGACTTAAACCCAATTGAGCATCTCTGGAGAGACCTAAAAATGGCTGTCCACCAACGTTTACCATCCAACCTGACAGAACTGGAGAGGATCTGCCAGGAGGAATGGCAGAGGATCCCCAAATCCAGGTGTGAAAAACTTGTTGCATCTTTCCCAAAAAGACTCATGGCTGTATTAGATCAAAAGGGTGCTTTTACTAAATACTGAGCAAAGGGTCTGAATACTTAGGACCATGTGATATTTCTGTTTTTCATTTTTAATAAATCTGCAAAAAATTCAACAATTCTGTGTTTTTCTGTCAATATGGGGTGCTGTGTGTACATTAATGAGGAAAAAAATGAACAAATGATTTTAGCAAATGGATGCAATATAACAAAGAGTGAGAAATTTAAGGGGGTCTGAATACTTTCCGTACCCACTGTATACTGTTAAAAAGTGAATAGTGACCAGGGAAACATCACTGCATGGACATTCCATTAAATTGTTATTATTATTATTTTGCTCTTCATTATATATATAAAAAAGGGGCATGATGGTACACTGTACATTAAGTAGCTACAATATGTGTAGAAATGAGTGGTTGACTGTGCATGTAGAAATATATATAGAATCTGTCTTCCAAAGCAAAACAGTTTCGGTTCCCATCGACTTCCATTATATGGACAAAAAATACAATGGAAGTCAATGGGAACTGAAACTGTTTGTGAAAATCTTTCTTTTTAGAATTCAAAATCAGCGTAAAACATTTTAAATGGAATATCTGACATCTAACAAAATGTCATCATTTTGCAATTAGAAGGACTGAAAGTGTCCAACATTGGAATATTCATTCTCATAAGAGCACACAGAAGCCTACATTCTCTTCTGCAACTTGCCCTTGAATGACGTCCTTGACAATTCCATCATGGTTCCCCAGCTGCTCATGGATATTTTGTATATTCTACACACACATATGGCACAACCTCCCATACCATACTAATAATAATGGCTTTCAACAGATTGTAACCATATGCAATCCACTCTGCTACCTAACTAAAATGACAAACAAAGTGGTCATCACACTATCAGCTTTAGTCATGGGGTATAGCATTACTTTTTTTTTTTTTTTTTTTTTTACAATTTATTTATTATATTTTCAGTTTGCATATCTCATCATATTACACAATAGATACCTAAACCAGGTAAAGAGGGTTTCACAGGGCTATGTAGAAGATCATGATGCTACCCTACTCCCTCAAAGCTTATTCTTGTTGTAGCAGGTTACCAACATTAACATTGTGCCTTAAGAAATTAGTAAAAGGTCTCCAGACATCTTCAAAAACATTTTGTTTCTTTTTGACAATGTATGTTATCTTTTCCATTGACATGCTTGACACTATATCTATGATCTACATTCCAATTCTTGGCTCATGGATATTTTTCCAATTAAGAGCAATTATACGTTTAGCTTGTAAAATACAAATGTCTATTAATCTGACCTATTTGCTATGTAAGGGAGGGCTAATAGGATATACAGTATACCCAGGATAAAAAGCTTAGGATCCAGTAGTTTCTTTGATAAAATTTGGTCAATCATATCAATAATACCTAGCCAAAAGTGTTTCACTTTCTCACATTCCCATATACAATGGTACAATGTACAGTTGTGGTCAGAATTATTGGCATCCTTGGTAAATATGATCAAAGATGACTATAAAAATAAATCTGCATTGTTTATCCTTTTGATCTTTAATTCATAAATTAGCAAAAATCTAACCTTTCATTGAAGGAAAATAATTGAATGTGGGGGGAAAATCACATGAAATAAATGTTTTTCTCCAAAACACGTTGGCCACAATTATTGGCACCCTTTTATTCAATAGTTTTTGCAACCTCCTTTTGCCAAGATAACAGCTCTGAGTCTTCTATAATGCCTGATGAGTTTGGAGAACACCTGACAAGAGATCAGAGACCATTCCTTCATGCAGAATCTCTCCAGATCCTTCAGATTCCCAGCTCCATGTTGGTGCTTTTTCTCTTCAGTTCACTCCACTCATTTTCTTTAGGATTCAGGTCAGGGGACTGGGACGGCCATGGCAGAAGCTTCATTTTGTGCTCAGTGACACATTTTTGTGTTGGTTTTGATGTTTGTTTTGGATCATTATCCTGATAAAAGATCCAACCAAGGCCCATTATTGGATTTCTAGCAGAAGCGGTCAGCTTTTGATTTTTTTATCTGTTGGTATTTGATAGAATCCATGATACCATGTATCTGAACAAGATGTCCAGGACCTCCAGCAAAAAAATAGGCCCACATCATTAAAGATCCAGCAGTATATTGAACCGTGGGCATGGGGTACTTTTTAACCATGTGTGCACCAAACCCATCTGGTGGGTTTGCTACCAAAAAGCTCTTTTTTTAGTTTCATCTGACTATAGAAGCCGGTCCCATTTGAAGTTCCAGTCTTGTCTGACAACTGAATATGCTGGAGATTGTTTCTGGATGAGAGCAGAGGATTTTCTTGAAATCCTCCCGAACAACTTGTGGGCATGTAGGTGCTGTTTGATAATTTTTTTTAGGCTTTCTGAGACTCAAGACTCAACTAATCTCTGCAATTCTCCAGCTGTGATCCTTGGAGAGTCTTTGGCCACTCAAACTTTCCTCCTTACCGCACATTAGGACAATTTAGACACGGGTCCTCTTCCAGGCAGATTTGTAACATTTTTAGTTAATTGGAACTTCTCAATTATTGCCCTGATGGTGGAAATGGGGATTTTCAATGCTTTAGCTATTTTCTTACAGCCACTTTTTTGTGAAGCTCAACAATCTTTTCCTGCACATCAGAACTATATTTTTTGGTTTTACTCATTGTGATGAATGATTAAGGAAATTTAGCCTTTGTGTTTCCTCATGTTTATACTCCTGTGGAACAGGAAGTCATGGCTGGAAAATTTCATGTTCATGATCACCCTGGGGTGCTAAAAAATGTAAATATGAATGAGAATATACTTCAGAGATATTTTACTCCTAAAAAATTCTAGGAGTGCCAATAGTTGTGGCCAACGTGTTTTGGAGGAAAACATTTATTTCATAATGTGATTTTCCCCCCACTTTCAATTCTTTTCCTTCAATGAAAGGTTAGATGTTTGCTAATTTTATGAATTAAAGATCAAAAGGATAAATAATGCAGATTTATTTTTATAGTCATCTTTGATCATATTTACCAAGGGTGCCAATAATTCTGACCACAACTGTACCTTTTGCCTCATTACACTTTATACAGGTATCAGGAATATTATCATTAAACTTGTGTAACTTAACAGGAGTTATGTATGTTCGCATCAGCCATTTGTACTGTATAAGTTTCAAGCTACTGTTGACTGTCTGCATCTGAGCCTTCTTACATGCCTCCTTCCAAACTTCTAGAGATATTTCATCATCTATATCTTCTGTTCATAATCTTAGTTTTGATTCAGAGGATTCATCAGACCCAGACACAAACAAGTCATACAAAGATGAAACTGAACCTTTATCATAACAGTGTCCTATGATTGCTGCCTCTAATGGGGAAATTACAGGAATATCTAATCAATGGTTTTGAGATGAGGATATAAAACTTCTAAGTTGAAGATATTTGAAAAAATTGGTCTTTGGAATGTCATATTTGGTTGATATTACTGTAAAGGACATAAATACTTCATCTTCACTGTACATATCTTGCTCTTTCCTTAACCCTTTTTTTCAGCCCATATCCGAAATCCTGCATCACATTTCCCTGGTTTAAAATTAACATTACCCCAAAATAGGACTGAAACGTGACCAGGTTTATATTCAAATATTTATACAAATCAATATTTTTTTTCAGGTATTTGTGGTCTACTGAATACAGGTAATGCAATGCAATGGTAATCTTGGTGTAATAGAACAGATTTCCAAATCCATCCAAGCAGGAGGGCTTTCAGATGAAAAATAAAACATGATTGTGGGCAGCTGAGCTGCCCAGTAATACCATTAGATGTTTGGACATTTAAAGCCTCCTCGATCAAATGGTAGGTATAATAGAGATAGACATGGTTAGTAAACAATTACTTAATTTTAGGAAACAAAGATGTGGGTGGGGGTAGGGGTATATTCTGGAACAAATAGAGAAATTTAGGGAGTATATTCATTTTTAGAATATTTATCCTGCCAATCACTGAGATGGGTAAAGATTCTACTGATGAGGTAGTATCTTCCAGAATTGGGTCATAATTTATCTGAGCAATCTTATTCACCTCAGGGACAATTTTTATACCCAGATGTAAAATTATCAATTGAGTTGAAGGTAGAAGCATAACCTTGACTATTTTCCCTCTCTAATTCATTAAGTAACATTATAGATGATTGGGAGTGATTAACTTTATATCCAGATATTTTTCCAAAAGTTTCAATGAGATCTAGGAGTGCGGGGACAGAACTGCTCAGATTTTTTAGAAACTGCTGCGGCAGTGGAGGAATTAGCCAGAACTGAGCTCCTGCGGGAGCCAAGGTGACATCACTGCTGCGGCATTGGAGGAATTAGCCAGAACTGAGCTCCTGCGGGAGCCGAGGCGACA
The DNA here is from genome assembly GCA_003731715.1 of Anabarilius grahami. NCBI lineage: Eukaryota > Metazoa > Chordata > Actinopteri > Cypriniformes > Xenocyprididae > Anabarilius > Anabarilius grahami. The sequence continues at coordinate 8,549,596 of RJVU01019434.1, forward strand.
TCACTGCTGCGGCATTGGAGGAATTAGCCAGAACTGAGCTCCTGCGGGAGCCGAGGCGACATCACTGCTGCAGCAGTGGAGAGAATAGCCAGGGGAACTGGGCTCCTGCGGGAGCCGAGGCAACATCACTGCTGCGGCAGTGGAAAATAAATTCCCATGATGGAATGATGGTATTAGCTTTGTTGGATGTGGTGGGGTTGCAGATGAGAGAACGAGGCTGGAGCTGAATCTAGCTGATGAGTGTTCGTTGAGCTTCTTTAATATGGATGCGATTTGATCGGATGTAGCTCTTAAAAGCTTCTGATGACCAGCGACCCAATGTTTGGATTTGATACTGGGAAAGGCCTTTTTGGGCAGCTGTAGTTGCTGCTCCTATGCGGAACGAATGACTGGAGTAGTGGTCTGCTTGGATGCCCGATTGAATCAGGATGGATTTAAGGTGTTTTTGGAACCAAAAACGTGTGACAGGGCGGTTGGAATCATCAACAAAAAGTGGGTCGGATGGGAGTTTAGCTGGAGCATTTCTGAAGTGTGAATATGCTAAAAGGGTTTGGTACGGCTGAATTGGTGCAGAGAGATTAAAGATGTAGATAAAATGGCCTTTTTTTGTTTTGTCTGTTTTGTTTGATGAAGTAAGATATGGTGTTGTCATCTAACACTGATAAGTCTGAAATTGTGGGATGAGTTTTTGGGTTGAAGCTGGACGTGATGGTGAGTTCTGAACATCTGAGGAAACCAAAAAAGGCCAGTATGAACATTGCGTCAAGAGTACGGGCTGTGTTGATGGAGTAGTAGCCTCGGCGGAGAGTGGAGATGCATTTGGTGAGGATGTCTAGGGTGATGGGTTTCCTGGTGTCTTGGCGTGTGGGTTGGGTTCTTTGGATGCCTTTGATGAGTTACAGGGTTATTTCAGAAGATGGTGAGCCAAATATAAGTTTATGAAAAAACTGGATTCCGCTTAGATAACCCTTAATGGAGCTGGCTTGGAGGTTCTTAATGCTGTCTAGATAAGATATGAATTAATTAATTGTGAGAAGACAAAAATCAGGAAAAGTTAGGCTGTAGGTGAGGTGAAATGACTTGAAGCATCTCCAAGCAATCAAATAAGATTGTAGGGTTCTAGGGGAAACAGCTTGAAAAATGTAGATGAGAGAGGTGTCGAGGAGTGTTTTCAGTGGATGGTTTATGGGAATATCAGCTCTGAATAAAGAGGTACTGGGGTTGGGAAAGGGTCCGCCTCTGGTGCCAACAGCTTGAATTTCTGAAAAGCAAAGCGAGAGAGAGAATCAGCGATTTGATTTTTGGATCCAGGGACGTGTTTGGCAGTTATAATAAATTATTAGCATGCTGAGATCCAAATAAGTGCCTTAGGAGAGGCATCAGCGCAGGGGAGTGCGAACGGCCTTTATTAATGCAATGTACTGTTGGTTCTTGTCACAGTGAACTACGATGCTGTTGGTAGACCATTCTTTCCCCCACAGGAAGGCTGCTACGACGAGAGGGTATAGTTCGAACAGCGCTGATGAATTTGCGGACGGCTGTACATCCAAAAGCTGAGATGGCCATGTAGACGCGAACCAGCGGCCTTGGTAATATCCCCCGAAGCCAATGGAGGGAGCTGCATCGGCATACAGTTGAATATCGATGGGGAGAGAGAGCAGGTTATTGTAGAAAAAAGAGAGACCGTTCCATTGTTTAAGGAAAGTTATCCATAAACTAAGTTCATTGCAACACAAACCATTTAATGAGATTTGGTCTTCTAGTGCATGAATTGACGACGAGAGGGAGAGGAGATGAGATATGAAAAGGCAGCCCTGCGGAATTATGCGCATTGCGAAATTTAAATGTCCGAGCAAAGACAACAGTTCGCGTTTAGAACAGTTTGGACTGTCTAGGAGGGCAGATGCAATCAGAATTATTCTGTCAATCTTTTCCCTTGGCAGCGAGGCCTGGAAATGAACTGTATCCAAATTAATGCCCAGGAATTCAATGGACGTGGCTGGACTCAAGGTTTTATCTTGGGCGAGTGGAATCCCGAGCTCAGCAAAAGCCTTTTGGACCATGAGAAGATGTGTGGCTGGAATGGCTTCGGGAGGCGAGATAACTAGGAAATCATCGAGCAGGTGAATCACGTAAGGATATGAATAGTTGTTAGATAAGATCCAGCAAATAGCTTCTGATAGCATGTCGAAAATCTTAGGGCTGCTTTTGCATCCAAACGTTAAGCGCACGGCGAAAATAAAATTTCTTGTGCCAGCGTATGCCAAATAAGTGCCATGAGTCCGGGTGGATGGTTATAACGTTAAATGCAGAAGTGATGTCGACTTTTGCCAGCCAGGCACCGCGGCCAGCGTTTTTAATCAATGTTATTGCTTGGTCAATATTGTGGTAATGAAGAGAAAATTCTTCGAGAGAGATGAGGCTGTTTATGCTTGGAAAAAGCGAATAATGCGGGGCCGAGAGATCGATTATTAAGTGTTTTTTGCCTGAAAATTTCCTGGTAGCCACTCCGATAGGGCTGATACGGAAAAAATGGAAAGGGGGCATGGAAAAAGGGCCGATCATGAAGCCTGATTCTACTTCTTTTTTTATCAAGTTGCTTACTGTGTCAGGTTCAGCGAGTGCAGACTGAAGATTATTGCACATTATATTTTGAGTGGGGAGGCTTTCTACTCCGGGTTTGAAACTGTGCTCGAGACCGGACAGTAAATACTCAGTAAAGTTAGTGTCAGGGTGATGGGACAATTCAGCAGACAGACGAGAAATATTCACAGGAGTCGACAAGTAATTTTTTTAATTTTTATTTTGTGATCTTTTTACAGGGCATATGATGCGGGAATGAGCGCCGCCACAGTAATTGCAGATGTGCAGTAAGTGACACCGCTGTCGTGCGCATCCCCCCGAGTTGAAGTTAATGCAAACTTGCTCTCGGGAGTTGAACGCGATTTTCTTAAAATCCTTTGTTGAAGCATCGAAATTTGCTGGTCGTGGGACGTAGCTAGTTGATCTTTCCTGTGATGGAACTGGGCAAGGGGGAATTGAAGGATTGACCAGAGGACATGATATGGTTGAGTGAGAGAGTGATCTGCAGACTGCACAAGTGATATTATGGCAGCCCAAGAAAACTCGGTTATGAAGCTCTGTGTCCAGAGCGCCCCAGTAAGGGCACTGGTTCCATTGAGAAATGCGCACGGCGCATTTAGCTGAAAACAGCTTGTGGTATGTATAGAAATGAGAACCTCCGTAAGATAACGTGAGTTCGGCAATTATCGCGAGATAATCGCTCAGCTCTCATCTCCTGTGAGGAAATACGCTGCAGATAATTTTGCTGTAGCGATTAAAAGCGATGGAGAATTCGGTGAAGGAAAGGAGACGAGAAGGATTAACTTCAGAGTTCTTTAAGGCAGTGGTTCTCAACCACATTCCTGGAGGCCCACCAACACTGCACATTTTGCATGTCTCCTTTGTCTGACAGACCCATTTTAGATCTTTGAGTCACTACTAATGAGCTGATAACCTTAACCCTCTGGAGTCTGAGGCTGATTTGGGGCCTGGAGAAGTTTTGACATGCCTGACATTTGTGCTTTTATCAGTTGTTCATAAACATATTAATGACACAAGTGTCATTACACTGTATTCAGCACAAACTAGGCTACAATAATATGTGAGGAACATGTATGTACATGTTTGTGTTTTTGAAGGAATAACATTTATGCGTGGTTATTGAAAAAACATAAAACTTAAGTCACTGAAATAAGGCCAAAAAAAGTATAGTAAATCTGTGCTTACAATGGGGGCAGTCGTGGCCTAATGGATAGAGAGTCGGACTTGTAACCCAAAGGTCATGGGTTCGAGTCTCAGGTCCGGCAGGGATTGTCGGTGAGGAGAGTGAATGTCCAGCGCTCTCCCCACCCTCAATACCACGACTGAGGTGAGACCCTTGAGCAAGGCACCGTACCCCCAACTGCTCCCCGGGCGCCGCAGCAATGGCTGCCCACTGCTCCGGGTGTGTGTTCACGGTGTGTGTGTTCACTGCTGTGTGTGTGCACTTGGATGGGTTAAATGCAGAGCACAAATTCCGAGTATGGGTCACCATACTTGGCCACATGTCACTTCACTTCACTTCACTTCACTTCACTACACCTCTCTCACCTCTCTCACAATACTTTAGGGTATTGGAGGTTGTAGACTAGAGTTTTTGCTTCAAAATTATGTAAAAATTATGCTGACTACTCTTTCATTTATAACAATATATTGATTTAGTTTTTGTAAGACACTTTTTGCCAAGAAACACCATATGCGTGGAGGCGTGAATCAGCATGAATAATGGGTCATTCTCACCTGAGAAGACAAAAGAATTGCATAGTAATGAGCTGAAATGACTTGCATATTAATGAGGCATTTCAGTTAGGTAGGCTGTGAAAAAAACCTTCTGTGATGTCTCAAGCTCATCATGGTATATGAAACATACAGAATAATGGTTTTATATTATACTTTAAAATATAATGTATTTCTGTGAATATAGGCTTTTAGTTTAAAAGCATGCACATTTGGAGAAATATTGGATTCTCATATGTTTATGCCAATTTTCTATACAGAGGAGTTATATTTATTTAATATTCATTGTTATTACTATGAGCGCTGGTGTTTTCAATTCATACTTGCAGTCGGAGGGCGCTTTCTGTGCATTTTTAGTCCACAAATTCATCTAAAGAAGAAGAGGCTATTCCATGAATGGTGTTTTCAATTCATACTGCAGCCGGAGGGCGCTAAAGAAACAAAAACTCATCTAAAATTCATCTATAGAAGAAAAGAAAACAGGAACTAACTGCATGGGTGCTTCTCAATATTCCTCCTCGTCTCCTCGCTCCTCCGTTCTCCATCCTATGACCCGGAAACCGTTTGAGCTCAGCCATCTTGAAGGACATCTCAATTCTCTAATTGCACCACAAGGAGGCGAGGATCGAGGAGTGAGGAGGCTTCCTGAGGAGTCTTGAGTGAGGATACAGAGGTGCATCCTTTGCAGAAGTCTTTCTCGTTGAGAAACCTGACGCACGTATACATTCTCATCCCCCTTCATATCTGTCGCAATAATTTAAATGTATTCTTTACTTTTACAGTTTAAATAAACTTTATATATCATACATTTCAACGGGGCATCTTGGTTTATTAATATTTATTATATATATTTTTAAATAACCAAACTTTAACAACATATGGGTAGATCCCTCGAGCGCAGCTGATGACGCTTTGAAGGGACGCTAAAGGGAGCGAGGATATATAATTTCACTTGATTCAATTCCTCCGTCCTCGTGTCTTTTCCTTGTGTCCTTCCCTCGCATCCTGAAAGGGTGGAGCTAAGACGCGAGGAAAGGAAGCGAGGAGAGGAAACGAGGATGCACAAATAAGAATTGAGAAGCACCCCATGTCTTCCAGAGGTCGCTAACCATGGCTTTTACATCCAGATAAACACTTTTCAAGACAATAAATACACGATTGAGACGATGTATGCATGTGTTGCCTCTGAATTTGCCTGTGAATAGCGCTGGCTCCGTGGGCGTGGCTGCATTAGTGGGTAATGAGCTGAATCACGGACTTCTGACATGGCTCTCTTTTCATACAGATTACATAAACACAGAATGTTTGTTTTCGACTTGACTTACACGATTTAAAACCTGACATTTCAACGTTTTTTGTGATTAGTATTCACTAAGTTACAGTTCATTTTCTGAGAACTATCAGATTGGAGTTCGTTCAGAGGGAGATGAGAGATCACGCATCATGTTAGTTTTCTTTATTTTACAAAAAGCACAACATTTTGTTTTTACTCTGAGTGTATACAAATAAAAGAAGATATTCTATAGTTTCAATTGATATATTACTTATGTCTCTATGACAAAAAATGACGGAGTATTTTAAGTCTGTTTTACTGCAATGTGAAAAAAACCTGCAAAACGCGCCGGCGCGTTTTCAGACCTCAGAGAGTTAATCAGGGGTGTTTGATTGAGGAAACATGCAAAATGTGCAGTGTTGGTGGGCCTCCAGGAATGTGGTTGAGAACCACTGCTTTAAGGTAACTGAAAAGTCACCCACTTCAATTTGGCGGTCAGAAACGGATGGAGGAAGTAGAGATAGTAGGGAAGAAAAATCAACATCCGCACCTGAGAGAATCTGTGTCCTAAAGTTGTTGGCGACTGGAGTAAGTTCCAGAGCTGTTGCATTTGGTGGGATGGGCATCGGCGTTGCTGAGGACAGGGTGAATGGAGTTTTTGTTAGGGGGATAGTATTAAGAAGAAGAGAACCCGGGACCAGAGCCGTTAACGGAGGCAGCCTCACGCTCGGGTCGGCCCCTGGGGCTTGGGGATGAGCGAAAGTGTTGGGAAATAAAGGAAGCTGGGAAGGAAAATAAGGCGTAGGGGTCGGCGCCGTTAGCGGAGGCAGCCTCACGCTCGGGTCGGCCCCTGGAGCCTGTTGGGGAACGAAGATGTTAGAGAAAAACGTAGGCTATGAAGGAAAATAGTGCATCTGGGCCTGCGCTGCTAGCGGAGGCAGCCTCGCGCTAGGGTCTGATGATGGGGCTGCAGGCCACGGACAGGGAGGAGGATTAGAGACAGTGTGAGAAAAAGGTTGTGGCAGCTGGGCCTGTGTTTCTAACGGAGTCATACTCACGTTAAAGGAACTGCCTGCAGGCAGAGCGGAAGGAAGAGGATAGTTAGGTCTAGCAGCTGCGGAGTCTGGGGCACGGCCCAAACTTGCTGAAGGCTTGCTGCCGTGGCCTGACGCGCGAGGAAGCGCCGGTCTTGTGAGCGAAGGAGACAGTGTTTTCTGTGGACGCGAAGACGGGGCTTTGCGACTCTTGTGCACTTTTTGGAGGGAGGAGTGGATTAGGGAGAAGGAAAGGTGGATTGAAGCGACACATACAGATCATACAACTGAGCTTTATTCATTCTCCTAGAGAAATGAATGTCTGCGCTGATGAGCGCTTGTCTTAGACTTACTACTGTCCATTTTTCGATTGCAGGAATTGTTGGATGGGCCGAGGCGTAAGAAGACGCTGGAGATGCTGGTTGCTGTCTTGTAGGCGGAGGCGAGGGTAATCCTCGGCGTCGTGGAGTGCGGGAAGTGTCCCGAATGGGCTGACGTCCACGTAGTGGCTCCGGAGATTCGGAGATGACATCCGGTGGAGCGCGGGTACTCCTGACGTGGGATGGATGAGGTGAAGATTCCTGGGAGATAAGAGACTCATAGTCGGAGGGGAAAAGTTGGATTTCGGACATTGCAACGATTTGGTAGACCAAATGCTGTCAAACTGTCGAGGAATATGGGTGAGTCGACCGTGTCTTATATATATATGCTTTCACTCATGCTGATTGGGTAGATGTGTTGATTACTGATTGCTGACAGCTGGCCGAAATGACGTGATGATTTGTCAGATTATTTGAACGTTGCTTCTCCCGAATTTTGTTAATAAAACACCATATGTATTTGTTGACATGGTTTTAAAGCAATTGTTATCCAATTTGTTGGCCTTAAAACGTCCTAAAAATGCACATATGAACACCAGGGAAATCTAAAAGCATGCCCCCATACCCCCCTAGCAAACTGACCTAGGTAATTATGAAACCCTGCGTACGGCCCGGTTTATATTCTATCTAATCAAATCTGAGGTAAACGTGTATTTCTACAAATATGCGCACTTTTGGACTAAATGTTTGTATGTGTATGCACTGTGGTAAAAAATAAATGGGACCAAACGCGATTGAATGTAGAGATTTGTGTCTCGTTATTCTTTTAATAACTACCAATTGATTTTGCATTTCTATCAAAAAATTAAGAATTATTAGTATAATTGATAGTGGTGCAAATATCTAAGCTATCTAATACTTTAAATCTCAAGGTTAAATCAGAAGATTTTTTGTAAAAATGTTTCTGTAACAGTTGCCAAAGTATATAGCTCCACTGTGGTTAACAAATTTTCAAAAAAATAAATAAATAAAACAATAAAAACATCCCCACCTCTGTTTTTTTCACAAATCGAACCCTGTATCTCTCTCTCTCTCTCTTTATATATATATATATATATATATGAAGAGTTTGGTTCCAAAACGCAATAACTCCATTTTGATTAATTTGAGTAAAAAGGTGTTTTCTTTACCAAGAAAGTGGCAAGATGAAAACCACTATTTTCTGTTTCAAACTTTCACATTGCATCTTTTGGTTATAAAAACATTAAAAATTCAAATCTACATTTTGATTTTAAAAGGTTGGTAGCACTTTATTTTACAGTACGTGTACTTTCCTGGTACATATATAGTAATTATGTTGTACATACAGGTAAAAGAGTGGTAACACATGGTACTTACCTGACATGTATGTACATGGAAACTAATAAGAAACGCTGCTGTACTTTCCAATGATACATACATGGTAATTACTTTGTACCTATAGACAAGTGTTGGGTAATAACAGGTGCTTACTTACAGTGTCCGTATTTAGTAACTAACAGACACATTACTGTACTTACTAATGGTATGTACATGGTAAATATTTTGTACTTACAGACAAGTGTGGGTAATAACAGGCACTTATTTATGGTAACTTGTAAGACACATTACTGTACTTTCTAATTGTATATACACAGTAACTATGTAGTACTTACAGACAAGTGTGGGTAATAACAGGCACTTATGTGTGGTAACTAGCAAGACACATTACTGTACTGTGTCTAATGTGTAAATTACGCATTAACTAACTGGTATATTCACTAGTACGTTCATAGTAAGTACATGGAAATAGGACTGTAAAATAAAGTGCATCCTTATACATAAACATTACATAGGAATTAGCAGCTCTTACCAGGTGTAACTTACACATTAACTAACTGGTATATTCACTAGTACGTTCATAGTAAGTACATGGAAATAGGACTGTAAAATAAAGTGCACCTTTGTACATAAACATTACATAGGAATTACCAGCTCTTACCAGGTGTAACTTACACATTAACTAACTGGTATATTCACTAGTACGTTCATAGTAAGTACATGGAAATAGGACTGTAAAATAAAGTGCACCTTTGTACATAAACATTACATAGGAATTACCAGCTCTTACCAGGTGTAACTTACACATTAACTAACTGGTATATTCACTAGTACGTTCATAGTAAGTACATGGAAATAGGACTGTAAAATAAAGTGCACCTTTGTACATAAACATTACATAGGAATTACCAGCTCTTACCAGGTGTAACTTACACATTAACTAACTGGTATATTCACTAGTACGTTCATAGTAAGTACATGGAAATAGGACTGTAAAATAAAGTGCACCTTTGTACATAAACATTACATAGGAATTACCAGCTCTTACCAGGTGTAACTTACACATTAACTAACTGGTATATTCACTAGTACGTTCATAGTAAGTACATGGAAATAGGACTGTAAAATAAAGTGCACCTTTGTACATAAACATTACATAGGAATTACCAGCTCTTTAACCTTTGTAATAATAAGCTTAAGCATTTTAACACAATTAGTAAGTACAGTAATGTGTCTTACAAGTTACCATAAATAAGTGCCTGTTATTACCCACACTTGTCTGTAAGTACAAAATATTTACCATGTACATACCATTAGTAAGTACAGTAATGTGTCTGTTAGTTACCATATACGGACACTATAAGTAAGTGCCTGCTATTACCCAACACTTTTCTATAGGTACAAAGTAGTTACCATGTATATACCACTAGTAAGTACAGTAATGTGTCTTACTAGTTACCACACATAAGTGCCTGTTACTATGCACACTTGTCTGTGAGTACAACATAGTTACCATGTACATACCATTAGTGAGTACAGTAATTTGTCTGTTAGTTACCATATACGGACACTATAAGTAAGCAACTGTTATTACCCAACACTTGTCTATAGGTACAAAGTAATTACCATGTATGTATCATTGGAAAGTACAGCAGTGTTTCTTATTAGTTTCCATGTACATACATGTCAGGAAAGTACCTTGTGTTACCACTCTTTTACCTGTATGTACAACATAATTACTATATATGTACCAGGAAAGTACACGTACTGTAAAATAAAGTGCTACCAAAAGGTTTATTATAAAAACTTAATTATAAAAATTTTTTCCCAAAATGCAATAAATCCATGACACGTTTTTTTTTTTCAAAATGCAATTAATCCATCAATATAAAAGTTATTTTTCAAATTGAAAATACACAACAAAGTAAGTTGATTCACATATATGACAGCATCTGAACTTTGCCAATACTTATCTTATATACAGGCATTTTACTAAAAATACGTTCAGTCGTCGCTCCCAAAATTAATTAAACGGTGTTGTGTCCACTAGAGGGTGGAAAAGCACTGTTTATGAAAAGAGAGACTGTTCTGTGATCACAATGCATGTCTGATTGTTATGCATGATTGGTTCTGCTAGTCTGGGTGTTTTAAGAGGAGATTGAAGAGTAAGAGTAAACAGAGAGTTGTTCACTACATTTCTTGCCCGGTTGCTTATTTTTACACCACATTTTGGCGTCGAGGATGGCTGATTTTTCACTACCACCACCGCCGCCATTCCTTGCTCTTCCAGGCGAACCTCCGATTCCGTGGCCCCGTTGGCTGCAGTCTTTTGAGACATATCTCATCATGGCTGGCCTCACAGAGGTGAGTGCGGCCCGAAAAAAAGCCCTTCTCCAACACTGCCTGGGGGCGGAAGGACAGCGAGTGCTCGGAACAATCAGTGACACTGGTGAAAACACTTATGAACAGTCTGTAACGGCCCTGAATGAACATTTTGCCGCTCCACAGAGTGTTCTGCTGCTGCGGTTCATATTCCGCCGGCGCCATCAACTTCCTGGTGAGTCCGTGCATCAGTATGTGGCCAATCTGAGAGGGCTAGCGAATTCTTGTAAATTCGGAGGGCTGCACGATGAAATGATCCGCGATCAGCTGATTGAACACACAAGTGATAATAAAATTAGAGAAACCCTGCTGTTACAGCCGGATGACTTGACATTATCTAGGGCAATTGCTGTAGCTGTATTGTCACAGGTACAGGAGGGCGTTGAAAAGCCTATAGCCTTTGCCTCTCAGGCTCTTAACCCAACAGAGCAACGATACTCAGTGGGTGAACGGGAAGCGCTGTCATGCCTATGTGCATGCGAAAGATGGCACCTGTACTTGTATGGCCGCCATTTCACTCTGAGGACAGATCATCATGCCTTAGTGACACTGTTGGCAACGTCAGGAGCAGGTCACAGACCACTGAGTCTACATCGCTGGTATGACCGGCTCCGTCAGTATAATTACAGCCTTCAGTTCACTCCAGGTCGTGAAAACGTGGTGGCTGACCTTTTGTTTTGCTCTGTCCCAGCTCCAGAAATAACAGAAGACTTTAGGCCTGACACAGACATCATCCAGCTTCTACACACCTCTGCAGTGCGTGGTATCACTACAGGAGCTGAAAACTGCTTCAGAACAGGACCCTGTCTTCTCTCTGCTCCGCACTTACATCCGAGAAGGCTGGCCCTTACATGTCTCAGAAGAGCTGAAGCCATTTGCCCGCATCAAAGATGAACTATCTTGCTGGAATGACACATGTGTGGCACGTGGGTTTTGCACTGTGGTTTTTGCACTGTGTTTTGCTCTGTACCACCTTTAACCCTTTTGGGCATGGAGTTCACCAGAGCTTCACAGGTTGCCAATGGAGTCCTCTTCGACATCATGGAGCTGGTGGATGTTAGAGACCTTACGCTCCTCCACCTTCCGTTTGAGGATGCCCCAGGATGCTCAAAGGGTTTAGGTCTGGAGACATGCTTGGCCAGTCCATCACCTTTACCCTCAGCTACTTTAACAAGGCAGTGGTCATCTTGGAGGTGTGTTTGGGCCGTTATCATGTTGGAATACTGCCCTGCGGCCCAGTCTACGAAGGGAGGGGATCATGCTCTGCTCATTCATGGTTCCATTTACATTTACATTTACATTTATGCATTTGGCAGACGCTTTTATCCAAAGCGACTTACATTGCATTATACTATACATTTTGTTCACTCAATGAACTGTAGCTCCCCAGTGCCGGCAGCACTCATGCAGCCCCAGACAATGACATTCCCACCACCATGCTTGACTGTAGGCAAGACACACTTGTCTTTGTACTCCTCACCTGGTTGCCGCCACACACGCTTGACACCATCTGAACCAAATAAGTTTATTTTGGTCTCATCAGACCACAGGATATGGTTCCAGTAATCCATGTCCTTATTTTGCTTGTCTTCAGCAAAGTGTTTGCGGGCTTTCTTGTGCATCATCTTTAGAAGAGGCTTCCTTCTGGGACGAAAGCCATGCAGACCAATTTGATGCAGTGTGCGGAAAATGGTCTGAGCACTGACAGACTGACCCCCCATCCCTTCAACTTCTGCAGCAATGCTGGCAGCACTAATTCGTCTGTTTCCCAAACACAACCTCTGGACATGACGCTGAGCACATGCACTCAACTTCTTTGGTCAACCATGGCGAGGCCTGTTCTGAGTGGAACCTGTCCTGTTAAACCACTGTATGGTCTTGGCCACCATTCACACCTGAGACCTTGTAACAATAACGATACACTAACGGCTGTATGAGTTTTATAACGTTTATTGTACTTCACACAAAATATGAAGAGTCTGTTTTCTCTCTAGAAAATCACTGTAAGAACTTAATAAAACAGTGCAAGTGTGCATTAAAATTTTATCCATAAACTCTGTCTCTTCCTTGCATTATCATCAACATACACAGCAAAGTACACAGAAACACTTGTTATAACTAACAGTAAACAAATATATAAAAACCTTATGCTTTTCGGGTGGTGCTTAATAAACTGGTAAACTTTATATCCGTAAATCACCTTTATTACTGCTGTATCCAGTATCACTCTGGAGACTGTAAGCTGGATCATAAACAGTTTGTACTAATCTATCCTTGAGTAACAAATTTTTAGCTCAACCTCTGTTTTGTATTGTCCCTTTGTATTGACATTCGTTCACAAAGCAGTCTGGTGTGAAATAATTTGTGCAGACATAAACAAATTTTGGTAGAGTTGAGGGAACATTTTCTTCGAAAACAAAATTAATCCACCTCCTCTTCAGCGGCTCAGATTTCAGGAGTAAATGGAGAGAGCTATATGTATTAATCCATCCAGCTACAGAACACCTAAAACACTTGGGAGCAGTGCAGCAATGGCAGACTGTGTACAACTTGCTGTGAACTTGCTCAGGGTGGTTCTGTTTTAAAACGGCAGTGTCTGTCAACATTCGTGAGTGGGGCCGGTGGCTAATGTGATGTCACATTGCCAGGAACCTGCAAACGGCTTGTTCAGAGACACTGCTTATGATTTATGAGGATTAAAAAAAAGGATTGGTTGGATTTTTATCATTATAGGGTGGTTGTGTACACAACCTGCCAACACACATTTATATCCAAACACCATGCAAAAGTGATTTTTGCATAATAGGTCCCCTTTAATGACATAAAAGCAGGATTACCTTAATGCTGGGATGAGGGGAAGCATGCATTTCCTTGAATTTATTCATGTTGTATTTGTAGTTTGTTGTTTGCAATCCTATTTTCTCTGTTTCCTCTTTATAGTGTTCATGGTTGAGAATTTTTCGTATTTTCTAGACTATTTTAAGTCGTAAAGTGAGCAGGATTAAATGTAGCGCATGGATTCGACAGGCATGTGTTCATGATACTGAGCGGGCAGCCGGTCTCTCGGAGGGTGTGTGGAGCCCTCCCTAGCTCTACAGTGCGCCACAAATTTCCAATGTAAATCTGTGGTGAAAAATAGAACTGCAGCGCGCTCTCATAGAGAGCCATTGGGGCAGATTTAGCCCTGCTCATTTTCACGTTAGGTCATATCACCGTATTATTTGCCATGCGAGCCACAAATTAAAGTTTGGCGAGCAGCGCAATGAGTAACACTATCCTAGATGGTGGCAGGGCACAGAGTGGTCATGCTCAACCATATAAGATGCTTGAAAGCATGATTTATCTGGGGGTTCTATGGAATTAGATTACGCTGCGGGCACAGTTGTCTCCTGTACATATCGAATTGATTCTGGCAACAGTGACCAGAAACGAACTAGGCCAGCTCATCACTGGCAGTGACCCCTGCAGTGATGGTTTAGAACCAAGGAGGTTTTCCCCAAAGGGGCAACCCGCTTCACACGATTAAGTTTAGCACAGATGCCTTCTTTCCTTGATCATGCGAGAAAAGACCTTGGTTCCTGTCCCAAGGCCCAGTGTTAGGAGCATCTTCACATTGACACATCACGTCAACAGATGCGTCCTGCACAGGGTGGGGTGCAGTCGTGGAAGACCCAGTCAACTGCCCAGTGGCTTCAGTGCTGGAGTTCCTCCAAGACCGATTTTCTGCTGGTCTTTCACCATCCACACTGAAGGTGTACATGGTGGCCATATCTGCCTTCCACGCACCTTTAGATGGTGCATCTCTGGGGAGACACCTTTGTGTAACTCATTTCCTCCATGGAACCCTGAGGATGAGGCCTACGGCTCAAGTCAGGATTCCATCCGGGACCTGACGGTAGTTCTGGAAGGGTTATCCCTAGCACCCTTCAAGCCGTTGGACATGGCATCTGACAAATGTATTGCTCTAAAGATGGCGTTTCTACTAGCGATTATGTCCCTCAAGAGAGTTGGGGACTTTCAATCTCTGTCAGTTGCTCCCTCCTGTCTGGTGTTTGCTCCGGGAGGCGTCAAAGCTATTTTGCACCCATGACCCAGCTATGTGCTAAAATTACCCACTTATGTGGCCCGGTCAATAGTCCTTCCGGCCTTTCATCCTCCTCAGGTGTCAGCTGAACGTGAGAAGCTATATCTACTCTGCCCTGTCAGGGCCCTTGAGGTATACGTGAGAAAAACCTCTCAGTGGAGAAATCCAGTGAACTGCTGGTATGCTTCGGGCCCCCTAATAAGGGCTGCCCTGCTACCAAACCTACTATAAGCAGGTGGATTGTCGAGGCTATTTCTGTGGCATATGAGGTGTACAGTCTGCCTTCATCTCTGCCCCTCAAAGCACATTCCACACAAAGTATGTGCTTTTTCTACGCGTTCATCAAACAGCTGTGGTAACTCGGATCAGTCTACAAAAATGGTGAGTCATATCATCCTCTCCCAGTATTGTATCTTGTTCCATTTGCCACATGTTCAGTATAGCTTTCTCTGTCAGCGACGAGGGATTTACATGTCATAAATGTAGGGAAATAGTCAGGCTGACAGAGAAAATCTCAGAATTATAGACACGCATCCAAACTTTAATTGAGGATAGTAAGAATGCAAGGGCTTCAGATACTGTTTTGGATGCAACTAGCTTAGCGAACTCTGTACATTGTTCGGTTCCGGCTGTAGAGCCCGCGTAGCTGGGCACTTGGGACCACTCTTGCATTCCGATTAGAACATCAAACAGGTTCTCCCCACTGAGTGACGCACCTACTGAGAATCCTGTTGAAAGTGCCCTAGTTATTGGCGATTCTATTACACGGAATGTGAAAATAGAGGCACCAGCCACCATAGTCACATGTTTGCCGGGAGCCAGAGCACCTGACATCAAAGCAAATTTAAAAGTGCTGGATAATGCTAATCGTAAATGCTCTAAATTATAATTCACATCAGCACTAACGATGTTTGACTTCGCCAGTCGGAGATCACTAAAATGAACATTAAAAAGGTGTGTGAACTTGCAAGTACAATGTCAGGAGAAGTAATTTGCTCTGGTCCCCTTCCTGTTCATCGGAGTGATGAGATAGTTAGCAGATTATCATCACTCAATGGCTGGCTGTCTAAGTGGTGTCCGCAGAATAATATAGGTTTCATAGACAATTGGAAAAGTTTTTGGGG
>RJVU01019434.1:8576409-8597915 GCA_003731715.1 Anabarilius grahami
CTGTATGTGGTGTCAAAGAGGCAGGCGCACTATGTAAACAAACCCAACGTGCATGAAGCCAAAGTCCCTTTATGTTATTCTATAGTCTTTGATGAAGCACATGGCGGAACGAGTGAAAGAGAGCCGCGCTAAATGAAAGTGCACATTCACTCTCTGACAGCAGAGGGCGCTGATGTGACAGCAGAAATGCAGCGGTTACCCCGGAAACCCCATTAACAAAGCAGCTGTGCTACTACAGTATTTAAAATGCTTCAAACAGCCATTCATTTTTTTTGTATTCGCAATGTTATTCATCACAGCACCAAATACTTAATACTTAAAGACTTAATAGGCCATTTATTTTCAAACTTAATCATTTTTATATTTTAATATGGACTACAACATGCCCTATAATGATTGAAAATGTTGTGATTATTTGTTATTGTTCAGTAACACTCGACCTAAGGCTTCATTAGTTAACATGTTAATTCATTATTACCAAACTGACAATGAAAATATACTTTTATTATAGCATTTAAAATAGCATATTTATTAATCTTAGAATCGATATTTTTTACTCAGCCCTAGTAGTCACATGAACTGTTTTAAATATGTCTTTAGTAGCTGGGCAATGAAAGTGTTAATTATCTTGCTGTCAATGCAGGCAGTCTTACGGGTGTGGAACGACATGAGGGGAGCTATAAATGACTGATTTTATTGAAAATTATTTCCACGTTATGGTTGATAATCAATAAATAGGTCAAATCTGCTACTGCTATATGCACCCAGCAGCTCACAATGAAATGCACTTTAATGTGTTCAATGAGCTTTTTTTGATGGTATCCCTTTAAATTAGTATTAGATGATCATCTAAACCTTAAAATAGGTTGAAACAAGTAAATATCCAATTATGGCCATTGGCCAATATATATAAAAATTGCCAATATAGTGCGCATCTATAACATTTACTAATCTTAGTTAATGTTAATTTCTAGTTAAAGGGTCCCTATTATGCCCTATTTAACAACATGTAAAATAAGTCTCTGATGTTCCCAGAGTGTGTATGTGAATTTTTAGCTCAAAATACCCCACAGATAATTTTTTATAGCATGCTATAATTGCCACTTTTAGTGGTTGAGCAAAAACGTGCCGTTTCAGTGTGTGCCCTTTAAATGCAAATGAGCTGCTGCACTTGGCCTAACAGGGCGGAGCTTCACGAGCTCGTTCTGCCCTGTCAGGATTCAGTCAGGACGCACAATAATGTCAGAAACTGCGAATATATGCTGCATGGAGATAGAACAGGTATAGTTTAGTTCAGTTACGGTTATAACTTATATTGCCTTCTTGTTTTTATCCACTATATTAGTACAGGCCTGCTGTACCATCCGAATGATGGCCAAAACTATACAGATACGTTTTATGACGTTTATTGTGCTTCACACAAAAGATAAAGCGTCTGTTTTCACTCTAGAAAATCACTGTAAGAGCTTAATAAAACACTGCAAGTGTGCATTAAAATATTATCAATAAACTATCTCTCTCTTATCCTTGTATTATCACCAACAAACATTGCGAATTACACAGAAACACTCGTTACAACTAACCGTAAACAAATAAATAAAGACCTTATGCCTTTCGGGTGCTGCTTAATAAACTTCATACCCGTAAATAAACTCAGATGAACTATAATAAAGTCCCCTTACCTTCATTACTGCCGTATCCAGTATCACTCTGGAGGCTGTAAGCTGGATCACGAACAGTTTTTACTTGTATATGCTTGAGTAGCACATTTTAGCACAGTCTCTGTTTTGTATTGTCCCTTTGTATTGATATTTGTTCACTAAGCAGTCTGGTGGGAAATAATTTGCGCAGACATAAACGAATTTCGACAGAACTGAGTGAGAATTTTCTGGAAAACAAAATGAATCCACCTCGTCTTCAGCAGCTCAGATTTAGGTAGTAAATGAAGAGAGCTAACGTTATGTGGATTAATCCATCCAGCTACAGAAAACCTAAAACGCTTGGGAGTTATTCTCATCAGTGCAGTAATGGCGGACTCGCTATAAACAACGCGCTCAGGTCGGTTCTATAGGTGCGTTCACGCAGCCTCGTAATTCCCGTAGTTACGAGATTCTAGCTTGTAAAAAGCATTCACGTCCTCGTAGAGCTCGTAATTACTGCTTGTAAGCTGGGAGTTTTCTGAAAGCTCCCACATGTACCACGTGGCCGCTGTACCACCTGACCGCTGTAGATTCATTTAGGCGTTGATAGCGGTGCCATGGAAACTCATAATTCCCGGTCCAAGGACCAAAAGGATGTGAACAGCTCCAAATATAACGTCACGTGTTGTTATCTTAAGATTCCGGTAAATACGAGGTGACGTGAACGCAGCATAAGTTCAAACCTAAGTGTCAGTCAACACTGTGGGCGGGGCCTGTGGCTTTTGTGAAGTCACACTACCAGGGATCTGGAAATGGCTTGTTCTGAGACACTGCTTATGATTTATGGGGATTAAAAAAAAAGGAGTGGCTGGATTTTTTTCACTATAGGGTGGTTGTGTACACACACTGCCAACACACATTTATGTCCAAACACCAGGCAAAAGTTGTAATTATTTTTTAATGGACCTAAAACTAACAATGATCAGTTGTATTTTTTTTTTTAACGAACATTAACAAAAATAATACCTTTTGTAACAAATTTAGCTATTGCTCATTCTCAATCTAAGTTAATGCATTAACTAACGTTAAATACTGAGACCTTATATAGTGTTTCCTGTTGTTCTTTATAATTCTTTTGCACTTTAATCTGTTTGAAACATTTTACTTTAGAATTTGTGTACTGCGTTATTGTATTTTTATATGTTGAGATGTTTTTTTTTTTGTTATAAGAAAAAGGAGTTCTTAAACCTGTTAAACTATGACAACACTTTTTTGCAACTTATTTCAATATCGCGATAATACCGTATACCGTGATAAAAGCTTCAGCAATTATTGCAACATGAAAATGTGATGCAATCACATGCCAAATCCAAACCAATAAATAAAACATTTATTTTTCACTAATTAACTGTTTTTTTCCCTAAAATATTAGGAGAGATTGTAAACAAAAAAAAACATCACGTAATTGGGTTTCGAACCAACAACCTTCATCATTACCAGCTCAGATATTGAACTACTAAACCACCATCATTAATCTCAATCCGGCTGCTGATGTACTTACTTTTACAATGTATTAACAACACTTCATTTTACATTTGACAGGTTCAGTGGTTATGGAGAAACTGGGCTTGAACCTAAAACCTTCCAGTTCCCAGTTCAGATATTTAATAACCACACAACAGTCATTTATGTCAGCCTTGGATATTGCTGTGGTTAATACAAAGTATTGAATAAAAATAAAGTTTAAATTAAAGTATATTTCGGTCTGTTTACTACAGGTTCGGTTCACCTGCGCGAGTCTGGGCTCGAACCCACAACCGTCCCCCCGGATCTCACCTGAAGGCTGGCGTGGACCAGCTCGCCGTAGTTGAACTCCGCTGATTTCTGTTCATTCGGTTCTGACAGGCTCAGGTTCAGGCGGACGGTGCGTTTGGGTTCTCCGGGATCCGTTGCCGGTTTCCCGGCACCGAACACCCCCCCGGTGGCGACAGCGGGACTCGGTTCATTCTCTTCGTCCTCCCGTCGGCGTTTCTTTGACTCGGTCGCCGCTGGTGTGGTGCTATACGAGGCGAGGGTGACGAACGGGACTTTTCTCGGGTCAGCCATTGGACTCTCCGGTTCTGCTCGAGCCCGAACACACACACGCGCGTGCACGCGCGCGCCGCTGACTGTTAGCTTGAGCTAAAATTAGCACTCACACTATTAAACAACAGTTTAATTCTGACACGAAACGAAATGAAGTCCGTTTTAAATTGTATAATATTTCCTCACAGCATTCGAGTCGAATCCGTTTCATTTAGTCGATTGTAAAAGTAGTTTTTGTTTGTCTCTGTGAAATCTCGGCAGCATATGTAGCGGCCATTTTCGATAGCATAAATACAGGATGAGGCGGTGGGGTCACTGATCATGCGCAGTGCGCGCGATGCTGGAGCAGGACCAATCAGAAGTCCCGCAGCGCTTTAGGACCCGCCCACTTCACAGACTCCAGCGGGAGAGGGTGGAGCCGCTTCCGTGCGCGCTGACCGCGGGAGATTCAGAACCGCGACTGGTGTGATTCATCCCAGAGAATCGAATCTTTTACAGGACAGGTTCACAAAAAGACTCGTTCAGAGTTCAGTCTATTTAATTGTTTTTATTGTAAGTATATCATTATTATTTTATTACCTTATAACACACTTTATTTTACAGCTTATTTTCTCTTCCCTATCACTGCTTTTCTTGTGTGTGAAAATAATGTATGTTAAAGTATTTTGATACTGAATATGTAAAAATCATGAACATAAAGTGCTGGGTAGTTTTATTGTTTTAAAATTACTATATGGCTGATTTAAAATGAACCCAAAATAGGTCAGAAATTCAAAATTTCAGACAAATAATTACTACAGGCAACAATATTAAAAGGTGAACATTTATTAATAAGCAATTTAATAAATGTTTATTCATTAAACTTAGTAATAAATGTAATTTTTTAAAATATATTAATAGATGTTAATTTCCAACATAGCCTACTTTGAGTATTTAAGCAAGCAATATAGTAATTTTTTAACAAATAAAGCTACCCAGCAGATTTGTCAAACATTAACCCAACCGCTGGGTCAAAACATCCCATTTACTGGGTTTGTCCATTTTCAACTATGAGTTTTCTACACTAACCATGCATGGTAGGCTATGTGTAGTAAAATGGTTATACAAATGATAATTAATCTGCCAAAAAAAATAAAAAACATTTTTTATACAGCTTTTTTTTACTATAATAGAACCATTATTAATTTCGTAAGGGATGCCCCTGGTGATACTCCAATTTTGTATTATTATTTTTTTATTATGGTAAAAAATTATATAGAGTCACGTTAAAACTTATAAAATTACTGACAAGTTTCACATAAACAAATGCAGATTGGAGAGGAAACCCAATATCGTCCGTGAAAAGAAGATTTTCAAGCAGTAAAGCTGTTACATGGACATCTACAATGCCTAAATTCCTCTTTTTAATTTGAATATTGTCCAGGTATTCTCTGTTTTTATGCATTCTTATGACTGATGATAACCTTTGTTCATAATGCTGCTTTGCTCGATCTGCAGCACTAGAGGGCGACATTTAGGTGATGTTAGTTACCTGTTATCATTCGATGAAAGTAAACAACAAGAAAAAAGAAAACAAGGCTATTTAGCTAAACATTATTGAGTATTAAAATAGATAATAGGCTACGTTAACCTGGTAAAGACAAACATGAAATCAAGGGGAAAATATGATGATACATAACCCATGCATGTGTCACTCATCTGAAGAAGTTTCGCGCGGCACAACTAACATAAACATCATTCTCAGGACATAAGTAACAAATTAATTTATTGAGAACGTCCATTTAGAATGCAAATGTGAATTAGAGTATATTAAAATGCTTATAAAGAGAAATAATTCTACCTCACATATTAGCCTATATCACACTGACTTATCAAAGCTGTGAAAATGACACGAGAGATTATTTCATTAAGTGACAGTGATAATAACTGATACAGATCATAGAGATACAGATCTGTTTTCTCAAGTGCACATCAATCACATACATGAAATATTGGATTCACAACAAAGAAATGCTTAAGAAATACATATAAATAGATATAATTTCTTTGTTGGTAAAGTCATTTAAATATTAAGCAATGTAGATTTCAATAAGGATAAACACTTAAATAAGATTTCTGAATGCTATTTGACCCACATAAACACATGACTCAATATCTTTATAACTGAGTAAAATAAGGACTGTGTGTAACTGTCTGAGGTCTTATACTGTAATATCTGGTGCTGCAATTCTACAGTCTCACCGCAAGAGGGCAGTGTGCAGATGTACATGAAGATACACTATATTCAAGATTTTGTCATCTGCAGTGTAAAAAGTTTTTTTTTAAACTTACATTGAAAACAGGTAGATGTGGGATTTAAATAAAATGGAAAACAGATTCATGTACAACATTCTCAATTGTGTTTTTTGCTGGTGTAACTTAAGTAATAATTACTTGAGAAATATAGCTGCAAGCTGCAATTAAGGGGCCAAGCCATACAATTTTGGCATCATGCCTCAAATTGGTTGCTTCGTCTATTGACACGAAATTGATAACATTTTGTTGGCACAGTATGAAGATGAGATTCGATTTTGGTGAAAATCGGAAAAATGGTTTAGTTCGAAAAAGTAGTGTTTGAAAGAAAATCAAAATGGCGGACAGGAAGTTTGGCCAAATATGGTATATACCGTATGTGATGTGATCTACGAAAACCCATCACATGGTGAAATTTTACTTATTATAGGTTTTGATACCACATGAAAGCTGGTTTCAAGTTGTTTTTATTTTTTTTGTAGTTTATCTGTAACAAAAGTTCTGGTTATCTGAAGTCGGCCGATTGCTGTGATTTTCAGGAAAATAATTTTGAGGAAAAACTGGTGGGATACTTGCCGCTCTTTTTATTTATTGCATCTTTTTTTCATATCACTTATTTCAGTTATCATCATAAATGAGATATCATTTGAAAGCATACAAGCTCAAGATTCATCTTGTGAAAACCGCTTTGAAATCGCATGTGTTGTGTTACCATTGAAACGGTACTTACATTTATTTTAGCAAACTAGTGGGTGGTGTCAGGTTTCTTATAACAAAATGTATCTACACAAAATCTTTTCTAATCATGACAACATACATATCATCTGAAAGGTCTGAGCCTCACAGTTCCATATTTGCCAACTGATTTGGTGACAGAAGTGACAGTTGGACAAAAAATTATAAAGTTTTACAGGAGAATGCATTTTAAAAATTGAATGTTGATGACACCCGGTGGCTATTTTTAAGCGCATAAACAAAATCTCAGGAGCTTCAATGTTTGTGATATCAACTTCAGATTTGGAAGACAACTTGGTTAGACATATGGCTTTTATGTTAAGGGGTTGAGAGGCAATGAAAATAAAAGCACAACAATCAAGTATCACTAGTTAAGAAAATCAAAGCCAAAATTTAGGTTGATATCTCAAAAATTAGCTTTCAGTAAGATTTTGTTTGAGCGCAGTACCAAACTTTTTCACTAGATGACATCCAAGCTCCATTACTGACCATGTAAGGGCGCCTCCATTTATTTGAGTGATCTGAACTATATTTTCATACATTTTATTAAGTAGACAGGGTTCGAAATGACTTAGGACTCTTGGGGGTCCCCTAAAATTTAATTATTAAAGGTTCTGAAGGTCCCCCCCCCCACCTCTTTGTTAAAAAAATATAGATTAATAGTAAATAGATATATTTAGTTATATTTGTATATTAGATATAATTAATAAACAGATTGTCTCTTTCAGGGGCGTCATGCACTCATTATTTTTGAGGGGGCACAAGTTATTTATTTATTTATTTTTTCAAACTGAATTATCATGAAATATCTTAATTCTCACCTTTATAGATTATGATCTATAGTGGGCAATGGTCAAATTAACCTAATAATTGTCTGTTTACTTAATTAACAGATATGGATGTCATGCCATAACATTTTTAATACGACTGAGTTTATATATATATTTATATATTTAACATTGCAAGTTAATGTAAACAAAAACATTGCAAGTTACATCATCAAAGAACATTTTCACTGACAGTCTAGTTCTAGCACTCTCAAAAACTCCCATTAAAATCACTGAAAGCATTTTTTTCTCATTGGAATATGTAAATTGTTTATATCTGTTGTTGTTCTTGCGTTTTATTCTGAATGGATATATTATGTTATTTGTTATCTGTTAAAAATTATTAAAAGTTGATCAAAAACAAAATCACTGAAGCTGTTTATACTGTGAAATTAATATCTTACCGATTCGTACACATATTTGCACTTTGTTCAGTCAGCGAGCGAGTGAAGAAAACACCGGCATTTTAGCGATGACTCATCTGAACACCTCTGATTGGTCATTGCATTCATAAGCTCAACAGCATCGTGTGTGATTGGTTATACTACAGTCTATGGTTATAATGCAGAGCTTTACAAACGCGTCTGTCTCTGGCTCAGCACCAGCCAGCGAACGCAGATCTGAATTTAGCAGCTGACGATATGACTCACTGAACTATCTAATCACACTGGTGTGATTGTGTTCAAATTGTATTTAATACAGAAAATATTGATCGGCAATTTTTGTTGTCTTTTGGAAGCTGCATTCAAAATCAAATTGGCTCAGAAATCTGAGGGGGCACGTGCCCTCTCACTTTAAATGGGCATGACCCCTCTGCCTAGCCCAGTCAGGTGTGCCGTGAAAAATTATCCAAACTTCATATCTCTATTATAATTCGTTATTATTCTTTTCAAACAGAGGGTTTTTACAAATATTTAACCAATGATAAGAACTACAAAGAGCTTGTCAGTAAAACTTCGTAACTTTTTGGAACCTCAAGCTCTGAGCGAAACCTCGTCACTTCACCCCGCCTCCATTCAGAATGACGCGCCGCGCACAGCCTGGAGGAGACAGATCTCCGCTTTTTTTTTTGCAATGCAAGGGTAAATAAATAACAGATGTTTTAATAGTACAGCGTTTTCTTTACTCAAACACTATGTCTGTAAAGTACGGAAGAGGATTAGGGCCAAGCAATAATAAAAAAATAAAACCATCTCGAGATTAAAGTCATTAAATTACGAGAATAAACTCGTTAAATTACGAGAATAAAGTCATTAAATTACGAGAANTCATGTTTCCTCTTCTTCCAAATTATGATAGTGTTTTCCATAAAACTCTCAAGAAAGAGCTTGAAGGAGAAACAGATGAACTGAAGTCAAATGTTTATGACTTTCAGATGACCATCAAAGTGGTTTAAATTGCAATAACTCAAAACAAACAATAATGAAGTTTAGACACATTTGAAAAAAAGAATGCATGCATCAGCATTATAAATTAAACAGAGATGATTTCTCATAATGCTAAAATGTTTTAACACAATCATTTTCAACTGGCCATTGAAACACATTTAGACATCAACACACCTCATCATACACACCTCAACAAGGGTGACAACGAACAAAATGTTGAGATAAACAGATAACCTCTGAACATCACAAAACAAGTGTTACGTCATGAACGTATTTGTTTTATGTATGGATTGTTACGTCATAGACGTATTACTGTGTTGTGTTTTTTGTATACATTTATTGTAATGTATTGTGTAGTGCACGGTCGCTCTTTCTCTCTCTCTCTCTCTCTCCCTCTCTCTCTGGCAGCGCCGCTTGATTGAGAGACCAGCTGCGGCAAGTTACATTTACATTTACATTTATGCATTTGGCAGACGCTTTTATCCAAAGCGACTTACATTGCATTATACTATACATTTGTATCTTGAGTATGTGCAATCCCTGGGATCGAACCCATGACCTTGGCATTGCTAGTGCCATGCTCTAACCACTGAGCTACCTTTTTCTCGAAATTTAACGAGTTTTTTCTCGAAATTTAACAACTTTAATCCCGAGTTGGTTTTATTTTTTTATTATTGCTTGGCCCTAATCCTCTTCCGTAGTAAAGGGTAATGTTTTTGTGTGTTTGAAGAGCGGAGTAGGTTATCTGGCTTCATACACATAAGTTACAGCTAGCAAGAAACGTTGACAAACGTACTCTTCTAATCATTACACTGGGTATCTAGTTAATGCAACTTTTGATATAGGAACTCGAACTCCTAATATTTTACTATAAGCAATTATGGAGATATAAACACAATCGAATTTCATTCAGGATTTCACTCTTTGTGATGTCTCGTTTTGCCGCATTTATCTAGTACGTGTCTGCGGGAGCACCACAACAACAATCTGTGACGCTGTATAGGAACTCACTCCACTAATAGCTGCCCTGATTGCTGCCTCGCGTTAGGAAATAAATTAATTACTGTTATAAATACAAAACGTCACTAAAACCTATAATTTTCACAATCATTTTTAATGTTAAAATATATTTGTCAGGGACCCCCCAAAATCCAAAAATGAATTCTTATGGGGGGTCCCTAATGACTTATGGAGGGTCCGGGACCCCCCCAGACCCCCCTCATTTCGAACCCTGTAAGTAGACATCCTGTTCAGAAGTGGCATGGGCAGTTTGGCAGTATTTGATTTGAATTCAACCTCTAATAAACATAATTAGAACATGTATGTTCATTCATAGCTCCGTTGTTCTCTTGTGCTCTGCCTTCTCATGATAACATTGTATTAGAAAAAAAAAATCTTTGCGTGCTGTAGTTTACACAGGACTGGCCGGAAATTCTATGTTATGTGGTTTATTTTGATAGGCAAACTAGTGTTAAGAGAGGGAAATTTTGCCAAGATATTTTCAGAGATGATAGACAAGATGTTATAGAATAACAATTTAATGAAAAATAGCAATTTCATCTCTGGACCAGTAGGTGGCGCTAAATTCAAAAATCGAATAGTCTTGAGCCAAGAAATCAGTGGAGAATTTTGTTTCTAGCCCTTATGGTTCAAAAGTTATTAGCATAAATGTGAGTGCAAATTTGGACAGGCGGTGGCGCTAGAGGGATTGAGATAGAAACTTCAAATTTGCAATGGTGACAGTTCAGACTGTCCTCTTTCTGTGTGCCAAATTTCACAACTTTTTACCATACGGTTCTATGGGCTTCCATAGACTTCCAGAGCGGAAATGGAAGAATAAGAAGAAGAAGAATGTCAACGATTTCAATAGGTGCCTACGCAGCTTCGGTGCTTGGCCCCTAATTATGAGGAAGGAAAGACTGTACTGATTGATAATGTGTCACCATGTCAGGTCCTCAGTTAAAAAAGTGAAATCATAATCAACCACCCCCTTTAATACAGGCCTATTATACCCAATGTATCAGAGAAAGAAGACTTGCAAAATGTGCACTTTTGGGGGAGCTCTAGGAATGTGGTTGGGAACCCCTGACTTAAAGTATTTATTATTTACTATTAAAATAATAAATTATTGATATATAAAATTATATAATAAAATTCCAGAAATCCAGTGGAATTTTTGCCCCTCAATAACAGCATATTAATTTAATTAGGAACATATAGTTCTTGAAACATCTGTAATTACAAAATGAATCGTGGTTAATTAAATATATAAATACTCCTTTTATGTTAAGAACAAAATAAGAAATTGACCTAAGGGAATCTGGATTACAAAAAATTAAATTATGTAGCAGGATATTATGCAGAAGATGTGTCCTGTTTTCTTCTTTTGGCACAGATTATGTACACAATTATCAATGTCTACATTGCCAGTAAAAAAGGATTTGTGGGTAAGCGAGAAATGACATGTTTGTTCTTTCTTTCCAGTAAATCACAAGGTTAAAGAATGGGGTGTGTGTATTTGTACTGCTTGATAGTCTCAAGGACTGTGGAAAACAAATTTCTTTTTAACATTAAATTTGGGTTCATGATTCATAATCTTGATTATATTTTTTCTCTCCATCAGCACCTTTAATTTTGTGCTTTAAACGCTGCAGTTTGAACTCGTATCTCTGAAATGAAGGATTCAAATGCAGAGAGCGACTCAGACTATGACTTTACTCAAAGAGATGATAAAGAATGGGTCAACAAGCTCAGGATCATCAGAGATCAAGGGCACAATGGATAGGGTCACACAGCTATGGGGCCCAGCAGAACCTCATACTTTCCAAATTAACATAAAATCCAAATGTACATAAGTGATAATAAAAACTAAGAAGAAACTAAATTATTTAAATTAATTAACATCATATGTCAAGTGTTATGCATGGAATTCTGAGTATTTCAGTTTATTGTTTTTTACTGTAAATTAGCAAATTTGGACAGTGTATGTCATGATTTTTAGGGTCAGTATATATGTAGAAAAGCTGATGAAGACAAAAGCTGTGTTTACATTTAATTCACTGTCTTCACGGTTACTTTCAATGTGTATAGCTTACATGTAAGCTGCTTTCTTTCATATTCAAGTGTGACACTCCTTTGTTCTCTTGTTTGATCAGCAAAGTTGCCTTTAGTATTGTAAACAGAGAAAAATGACAGACAGTGCATCTGTTTCAAACTTGGGTGAAGTGGTGTTTTGCATATGCGCATTAAACAAAAAGTTGAGGCAATATGTATTTTGTGGTTATATGAACAAGTTTATTTAATTTAAATCCAGCTTTAAAGCACAAAACCTTGCTTGAATGATGCCAAAAATGTATGCTTAGAAGAGGCTGAAGAGTACACAGCAAAACCACCAGTGTTAAATGAACACTTTCAAGCCTGGTTTCACAGACAGTTAATTAACTATTGTAAATCATTTATGTTAATTGCTATCAAAATATATGAGTTAACGAACTTAGTACTTCACATTAGGAGCAATTAACATGCATTAGTACTAAAAACTCAAAACCTGATAGTTCATAACCCCCAAAAATTTATGTAACTGATTTCCTGATTTTTTTGAGTTAGCACAACTTATTCAGGTTTACAGTGACAATAACAAAATAAACAAACAACAACAACAACAAAAAACACTTTTGTTCAGGGATAAGTAAATTATCCTATTTTATGATGCTGATAACTATATCAACTGATCATTTTTGTTTCTGGATTTCTTTGCAACAAATGATGTGTTTTGTAACACTGTAACAAAGACCACAAACTCAAATAAAAATCCAAGACTCAAACTGCCCAACTCATAGAAACACAGATCACCATAATGGTCATCAAACATTTTAAATAAAACTTCAGCATCTAAACCTCTGTTAATTCTCAAAAAGAACTTCTGCTGAGATCTCGAGAGATTTATTGTATACTTTTAATTTTATTATAGTTGATTTCAGGCTGAGTGGCTTTAAGTCAGTTGTAGTTGTTGTTGTAGTTGATTTTCAACCAACATCACACTGTAACATTGATTCAATGACATTACCTCTGATTTTTTGATGATAATTTAACAAAATTTCAACATTAATTGTGGGTGCAAAAGTAATGTTAATTCAATGTAAAACATTGACACATTAACATTGACTTAACATTGTTGTGATGGTTACTTGCTATCAGAGGAGTTTGCAATATTGTTCTCTCTGGATGCGCTTAAATCTGCGGTAAGGACAGTTCCTGTCAAATATCACACATGTGCACTTCAATAAGCCAGAAAGCAGGTTAACTGTTTGAAAATGTAAAAATGTATTCTTCATATAAATTATAGGTCTTTGGAGGCCCACTGTCCATCAGAGTTTAGCTGGCCAAACAAACACGCATGACCAGCTAATCAAGGTCTAATCAAGGTCCCAATGCCTGCACACCCCCTTCTGTGGTCTTCTTCCTGAAAGTCATGTGATTTTTTGGAAAGAAAGCTCAGAGGTCTGATATATCTATAACGTACAAATAATTTCTGATTGGCTCACATGCATCTTGCATAACATAAGTGCACTTATTTAAGCACTCAATTTAGTGGGAAAAGAGTACAGCAAAAGAATTCAAGAAATCAACACACATCTCTTATCCAGCGCAAAAACTACTGCAGGTTTGACTTTTTTATATTTTACATTTACATTTATTTTATTTATTTATTTATTTTCCACTTTTATTAAAAATCCAACTAATCAGTTTTTGATTCATGGGACATTCTAGCAATGTTAATTTGATTGGAACATTTGCAGAACAGAGCAGGGACGTTCAATCCTGCTCCTGGAGGGACACTGTCCTGAAATGTTTAGCTCTGAACCAAATCAAACACACCTGAACCAGCTTATTAGGCATACTAGAAACATCAAGGTTTAGACAAGTTGGAGCTAAACTTGGTATACTTTTAACATTCTAGACATGTTTCAATCTGGTTTTACAGCCTTGCATAAGTCTCTCTTATTACAATCCAGACTGACTTTATTTCTGTCATTCATCTACAGTACTTTTTGAGAATTAGCAGGTTTAGATGTTGATGTTTTATTGAAAATGTTACCATTATGGTGATTAGTGTTTCCCTTAGTTGGCCAGTTTGACTCTTTTTGTGTGTGTATATATATATATATATATATGTACAAAAATAAATAGGAAATTAGGCATTCTTTTATAATTTCAGTTCTTGTTATATTCTTTACAATGAATTGATTGAGGAATACTAAGAAGGTTGACGTCTAACTTTAAAAGATGAATGAGGAGGAGGGTAGTGAATGACGTCCCGGGTCGATAAAGACCAGAGGTATGCGTTTAAGGGTTAAAAAATTATTTGTGATTATACTGAAAATGCCAGATCTGTAGAATCACAGTTCTGCAGTTATCAATAAGGTAAATATAACTACATGAGTCCAGTGATTCAGGTCAAATGAAGACTGTATCAAAATATAACCAACAACACCTGATCACATTTTTTCTTTCTTGTTATAACTCAGTTACAGCAGCCATTGATTTTTGGATGACCATAATGGTGATTTTTGTTCTTCAGTAATTCTGCTTGTTAAAATCAGGTGTCAAGAATTAATCACTGAATTCTTATTAACTTGAACAGCTTCAAACTTCAGACTTAAAGAGAGTTGATTTAGCACTGGGGATTTCATACATCACTTTAAGCAGCTCATTATTAATACTTGAAATCAGATTTAATTAAATTATTTTAATGAATCCTTTTTTAAAAAAAATTAATAATCATTAAAATTAATACCAACTTATTTTTGTGTTAAATCAAAACAGTGTGTGTGTGTGTGTGTGTGTGTGTACTGTTTGCAGTTACTCATTTTGAATGGTTGATTTGTGAGGAAGTAATTTGATTAATTCTAACTCAATTCTTAAGTGTTGTTGAATTTAATTAATAACATTGCTTGTAATCTGTTGACACAATATTATTGAGTAGATGTAGTGTATTATTATTATTATTTTTNTTTGTGTTAAATCAAAACAGTGTGTGTGTGTGTGTGTGTGTGTACTGTTTGCAGTTACTCATTTTGAATGGTTGATTTGTGAGGAAGTCATTTGATGAATTCTAACTCAATTCTTAAGTGTTGTTGAATTTAATTAATAACATTGCTTGTAATCTGTTGACACAATATTATTGAGTAGATGTAGTGTATTATTATTATTATTTTTGTTTTTACAGTGTACAACATGTTGCCTTTTACAGTTTATTCTATTCTCCTCTTTACAGAAATAATGGCACATCTACACACCTCTCTCGTGTTGCTCTGCTTCTTCTGTTCAGTGTGGCCGAGTGATGGGAAGATTCACTTTACTTATCTTGGAACAATGTGTAAAGAAGACTGCAAGCTTGTGGGTCATGAGTACAAGTGTGAGTCTATTGATAAAGATGGAGATGTCCAGTCAATGTACTGTTCACCTAAAGCAAACACAGACTACTGGGGTAGAGAGTGCAGAAAGTGTGGGATGGGTAAAGAAGAATATTACTGGTGTAGACCTGATGATTTTCATTGGGGATACTGTGGGATGGTGACGGACAACAAGATCTATTATGGATCTACGACAGGAGCAGTGTGTCACAACAACTGTGACCAAATATATCACGACTACTATTGGTGCAATACTGCAGAGGGATGGGATTACTGCTCACCATCTGAAAACAGAGATTACATGAACAAGCAGTGTAGAGAAGACCGTCCATGTGGGAAGTATGATAAAAACTACAACTGGTGCAGGCTGAAGGAGGGAAGCTGGGGATACTGTGGGCTAGTGAAACCAAAGACGCTTGTCCGCCGGACTAAGTATGATCATTTTTGCGTGGACAAATGCCAACGTCATGAAAAGAAAGATTACTACTGGTGCCACACTGCCAGTAGCTGGGACTACTGCTCTCCAGATGTGGATGTAACCTATAAAAACAAGCCGTGTCGCTCAGATCACTCCTGTGACTCACATGGTTATAGTTACAACTGGTGCTGGACCTCAGAGTCAGATTATGATTACTGTGGGCCCATTGAAAGACTATAAATACATCACCAATTAAAAAACACATCAAGAGAGACAAAAAAAGATCAAGAACTGATATGCACAGAGAAGGACAGTGCTAACAAGAAAATAACCACCTTTACTGCTGAGCCAGCTCCTGATGCTCACGCCTCCAAACACTGACGATCTGCACGATACATGGACAAGCGTTTATCACTGCAACTTCAGCATGTCAAGAAATCATTTGACAAAGATTTGATCATGAGACTCTGGAGAAACTCTTTGAGCTTCAAAATCATTCACAAACAAATAAAGTGCAAGGAAACACAAATAAAGTGTCTTGAGTTTTATTAATTTATTATTACCAGTATTTGTTTTCTAATGTATTCATTATGAATGCTGGGGCTGTAAGTGATTGGGAGTCATCTATGGTTAAAAATGTATAAAATTTTATTCATTTTAACCATAAATGCTCATCTTGAACTAGCTCTCTTCTTCTTCTCTATTTGAACTCCAGCAGTGTAGACGCCGCTAAGTGTATTACTGCCCTCCACAGGTCAAAGTTTGAACTACATTGTCATATACAATATTCTAGTGCAAGTTTATAACAATTAGTTCAATCTTTGACCTGTGGATGGCAGTAATACACTTAGCAGTGTCTACACTGCCGGAATTCAAATAGAGAAGAAGAAGAGAGCAAGATGAGCATTTACGGTTAAAACGTATATCATTTTTAATATTTTTTTAGAAAATGAGGGATGGTTTCTCTAGATAAGACCCTTATTCCTTGTCTGGGATCACATAGAACGCTTTGAAGCTGCGGTGAAAATGTAATTTTGACCTTCAACTGTTTGGGCTCCATTGAAGTCCACTATAAGGAAAATAATCCTGGAATGTTTTCATCAAAAACCTTAATTTCTTTTTGACTGAAGAAAGAAAGACATGAACATCTTGGATGACATGGGGGTGAGTAAATTATCAGGAAATTTTAATTTGAAAGTGAACTAATCCTTTAAGGATCTCAAGCATGTGAGAGTGTATCTGGACTATGACAGAAGAACGGTGTCATTCTCTGATCCTGTAACTAAAACACATCTACACACATTCACAACCACCTTCACTGACACACTCTTTCCATTCTTCTGTTGTCCTCGTATAAGGATTGAAAATAATTAAAATTAAAAATTAAAAGTGAACACATTAGTCATGGGTGCAACTCTGGTCTTTCATTTCAGTTACAACATTGTAGGACTTTTCCTACTAAGACAAAATCTGAGATCAAACACCCAGAAAATCACAGAAAGTTCTCTAAGAGCCCGTCCACACAGAAAAATGTTGTATCGTTTTGTCCAGATGGATCCAATGTTTTGGGAACCTGAAACCGGGTCCCAGAGTGGATAAATTGGAAAACGTGTGTACAGCTAATCCATATATTTTGTGAAACAATAATGTCATCACCGCACACCTCGACACTAGTCAGACACCACTACGTAACGTAACAGCAACAACAACAACAATAGCGGACTACATGCTTGTGTTCGTTCTGCAGAAGCCTATTAGCTTTATTAGAGTAAATTAATCAATTAAGTCTTATTCTCCATTTTTATCTCTGTGGCAGAATTACAGCACCACGTACTGATCTGGCATGTACACTACATCGTTTTGAGTCGGTTTCAGTTGTTTTGTGTGTACGCAGATATTTCTTGAAACAACGCTTTGTTTACAGAATTTTTTTAGAACAAGGGAAAAAAAATCAGATAGGGAAAGCTCTGGCTTCATGTGGATTTGGCCTAAGAATGCATATATACTACATATTTTAATTTGAGAATCTATTGT
The DNA here is from genome assembly GCA_003731715.1 of Anabarilius grahami. Lineage (NCBI taxonomy): Eukaryota > Metazoa > Chordata > Actinopteri > Cypriniformes > Xenocyprididae > Anabarilius > Anabarilius grahami. Next base: position 8,594,245 of record RJVU01019434.1, read on the forward strand.
TTTTTCAATTTCATGTTTGGCATCATTTTAATTGTCTCAGTGCGACTGTAAAATGGTCTCAATTTCACAGCAGTCACTGGTATTTTGAGAAAGATTGAAAACTTATGAGAATTCTGTTCTCCTTTTTGGGTGGTGTCTCTTCAATATATGTGATAACCCTCTCCTCTGCCCCAAAACCAGATGTCGATGTAGTAAATATTTACAATCATTTTGTTCCTGTCTGGGTATTTAAGGGAAGGTGGCAGCAGCCATTTGGGAGAATCTGTAGCCAGAAGACCCCATGCAGAGATGGGTGAGTGTGTTAAAACGACTGTGTGTAATATACATTTCTTAATCTTAGAGTCCTCTTAGAGCAACTGTAACTATAACAAGCAGATGTTATGTATTTATTATTTTTAAATTGGCTTCTAATTGTCTAATTATGTCATTGGTAATAATACATTTTTACCTGATAAAATGTTATACTTGGTTTTCTCTGGATTCTTCTGAAATCATTATGACCAGTAGATTAAGTGGAGTCTGGTATTTCTGCAAATCTGTGTTCAGGATCATACTGAAGGCTCAATGAAAGGAGCATGTGACACATCATTTGGGACCCATTAATTTCTGTCTATTACTGATTTTTATATGAACAGGCATGGTGCAGTTCGACTCAAATGCATTAGTAAACTCTGCACCCTCTGACTAAGGATCAGAAGTGACGAGATTGTGTCTGTGAGAGAATGACCGGCCTATCAGAATTCTCTATATGATATTAGGTCCCTAATGAACGGATAATTGAAAGTATGAGATACCCAGAATAATCAAATATCTAAAGTAATACACAGCAAAATCTCCAGAGTTAAATCAACTCTGCTCAGAGTACATATGGTTCCTCTCTAAATAGTGTTAAAATAACACTAAAGCAGAATTAAAGTTAATGAGATAATTAAGCAATTAATTAAGTGATGATTGTGCATTAATGATGAACACCTGCTGTTAACAAGCAGAATGTTAACCTCTTCTTCATGTTTCCTCTTCTTCCAAATTATGATAGTGTTTTCCATAAAACTCTCAAGAAAGAGCTTGAAGGAGAAACAGATGAACTGAAGTCAAATGTTTATGACTTTCAGATGACCATCAAAGTGGTTTAAATTGCAATAACTCAAAACAAACAATAATGAAGTTTAGACACATTTGAAAAAAAGAATGCATGCATCAGCATTATAAATTAAACAGAGATGATTTCTCATAATGCTAAAATGTTTTAACACAATCATTTTCAACTGGCCACTGAAACACATTTAGACATCAACACACCTCATCATACACACCTCAACAAGGGTGACAATCAACAAAATGTTGAGATAAACAGATAACCCCTGAACATCACAAAACAAGCTATACAATATAGTCAGTTTTACCAAATTTCAGTTATTTTATCAAGTCAAGATGTTAATTAATAAACTGATGAAACAGAAAATTCTCAGTTTGCCTGTTTAAAGTCAGCTTTCTGTCCCAGTAAGCAGTGGAGAGGTCACTGACATCTAGTGGTGAAAATGTGCAACTGACTGGAAACATGTATGGTTACAAATCATGTCAAGTCACACAAGAACTAGTCACCTCTTTATTTAGAGCTTCATACTGTATAGATAATTTCCAACCAACTTTACAGGAGTAAACAGGAAATAATGATTGAAAGAAGCAAATAATATTGCTGTTGGGACTATTTTACACCAGGGTTACACCCCTAATCTTTCTGAGAAAGACTCTGAGGTTTATATGAACCCTTATTTCATGAGTTTGTGTGCCCATATAATCTTAGCGTAAGTGGTAAACAGATTTGGCTTGCTGTCTGCTATAGAGGGGCTCAGAAAGAATATTCTACTCGAGCTCTGATTGCCCCCTTATAACAGGCAAAAATAAGTACAAAAGGAGGAGAAGGGGAGGAGGAGGGATGCCAAAAGGACTAACAACAGGAAGAGGTAAGATGCTGGTTTTATACCTTGGTATTTATTGGAAGATTAGATGGGCGTACCTATGCTCCATCTATTAAACCTTCCGTATGAACAATCCTGAACACAGATTTGAGGTAATACCTTCGCTTTGATCTACTAGAAATAATGGATTAAGAATAGTAAAGTCAAGTCACCTTTATTTATATAGCGCTTTTTACAATGCAGATTGTGTCAAAGCAGCTTTACAGTGATAACTAGTACATAATTTTGGCTGCACAGCAGCTCTTAAAGAATAGTGTCAATGCAGGCAAATCAGAAGCACTGTTGAATAAATGTCAAGAATACTGTTGAATATCAAATGTCAAGTCAAATGTCAAGTGTCCCCAACTAAGCAAGCCAAAGGCGACAGCGGCAAGGAACCCAAACTCCATCAGGTGACATCAGGTGGCAAACAGGTGGGAGAAACCAGGCTTAGTCGGGGGGCCAGTTCTCCTCTGGCGAACAGTGCTTTGTTACGAATCAGGTTGCTATCATAAGTCTGATAGGATCGCAACACTTCAGGGCTGTGTTGTGGTCATGTCCAGGTGAGGATCGTATTCATCACGCCGGTATGGACGGTTTGTTGAGGAACTGTGCTACTGGCTGTTGTGTCGATGATGTCTTCACAATGGATGATCTAGTCGACTCGATCTCTGCTGATACTTCAGGGATGCGTTGTGGTCGTGTCATGGCTCCGGTCCTTGGTCTCAGGTGGATACGGCCCGGATCCGGTTGACTACGGTAAACCTCGGGATAAACAGAAAGACTAATATTAGCGTAGATGCCATTCTTTTTCTGATGTAACGAGTACATCTGGTGTTATAGAAAGTGTTCCCGGTTCCGGCTGACCTATTTTATGCAGCCTAATAATCCTTTAACGGATTTGAAAATATAAATTGATAATGTGTTATGTGTATGCCAGGTTAAAGAGATACGTTTTTAGTCTAGATTTAAACTGACAGAGTGTGTCTGCATCCCGAACAATGCTAGGAAGATTGTTCCAGAGTTTAGGTGCCAAATAGGAGAAGGATCTACCGCCTGCGGTTGATTTTGATATTCTAGGTATTATCAGCTGGCCTGAATTCTGAGATCGCAATAAACGTGAAGGACTATAGTAAGTAAGTAAGTAAGTAATTTTAATTTATAAAGCACATTTACACACAACGCAAACTGACCAAAGTGCTGTACAATGAAAACACACATATAAAATCAATAATAAAGAATAATAAGTAATAGAATGAAATGAAATAAAATAAAATGAAATGAAATCTTCAATATCAGGGCACACAACACAGAAATACATAACAGCAGAAATACCAGGTTAAGGAACAGGGAAGGCCAAAGAATAAAAATACGTTTTTAACCTGGATTTAAATGCATCAATGGAAGGGGCAGATCTAATATGCTGGGGCAGCTGGTTCCACAAACGTGGAGCAGCAACTGCAAATGCTCTATCACCTCTCTTTTTAAGCCGTGAGCGCGGCACAAACAGGAGCCCATTGTTTGAGGATCTCAGTGACCTTTGAACTGAGTATGGCTGTACAAGGTCAGTGATATAAGTTGGGGAAAGCCCATTAAGTGCTTTAAAAACAAACAATAAAACTTTAAACTGGATCCTAAAAGGAACTGGGAGCCAATGCAAAGAAGCCAAAATAGGGGTTATGTGCTCGCGCCTCCTAGTGCCAGTTAAAAAAC
>RJVU01019434.1:8600513-8611913 GCA_003731715.1 Anabarilius grahami
TATTATCTACATGGATATTAAAATCACCAACAACAAGGACTTTATCTGCAGCTAGTACTAATTCTGATAGAAAATCGGCAATTTCTTTGATAAAGTCTGTATGGTGGCCTGGTGGCCTGTATACAGTAGCCAGCACAAATGTCAACTTACATAATGTTACGTAAAGCACCATCACTTCGAAGGAATTATATTTGAAAGACTTCTGGCTGATACTGTAAATATTACTATAAATTACAGCAACACCTCCCCCTTTGCCTTTCTGTCGAGGATTGTGTCGATAATCATAACCTTGAGGGCTAGACTCATTTAAAGTAATGTAATCGTCCGGTTTTAGCCAGGTTTCTGTCAAACACAGCACATCTAGATTATTGTCTGTGATAATATCGTTCACAATAAGTGCTTTTGAAGAAAGTGATCTAATATTTAACAACCCAAGCTTTATCATTTGTTTATCATTATTATCTCTATTTTTTATTTGTTGAACATCAATTACATTTTTAATTTAATAATATAATACAGAATCAACCAAATATAACCTTTTATTTGTCAAGTAAAAATATATCATGTCAATTACATTACAATTAGAAAATTAGAAGCCAATTCAGAAATGTTAAATGCATAACATCGATTACTCAAAGAAATGCATATACACACAGAGATGGGTGAATGTCTTCAGACATTCACCCATCTCTGTGGGGGCCTCTGGCTACAGAAGATCCCCCCTGACTGCTTTGCACTTTACCTTTTATACCAGGATCAGAACAAAAGGATTGTACATTTTTATTACACCAACACCTGTTTTGGGGGAGAGGAGTGGGTTTTCACAAAAGGCACCACCCAAATATAGGACAGAATTTTCCTTAGTTTTCAATCTTCTTTATAATACCAGTGACTGCTGGGAAATTGAGACCATTTTACCAATCACCCTGAGACCTTTAAAATGATACCAAACATGAAAGGGAAAAACAATATATATACAAATTACATTATACCTAGAACATAAACTTTCAGTGACTTGAGGCAGGGGGAAGGAGAGTTTGTGTGTGTGGGGGGGAGTTGCATACTGTAGATGTGTGGGGGCAAGGCGTTGTCCTATGCTATTCTTTTAAGATCTTCTCTCCAGATAAGCTTTATTGCTTTATTGCAGGATGCTTGATCTCAGTTTTCGTTTAGCAGGAAAATCAAGCCTTACAGTGACTTAAAAATTGTGACTCTTTTCTTCAGTGATTCTGCTTGTTGACAGCAGGTGTTCATCACTAATGGTCAATCTCACTCAATTAATCACTTAATTATCTCATTAACTTTAACACTTCTGAGTTAATTTAACACTGGGGTTTCTGCTGTGTAGAAACTTCCAGCCAAGTGTTTTTTTCAGCTGGGTTGGAGCTAAACTCTGTAGGATGCTGGCCTTCCAGGAGCAGGATTGAGCACCCTGCCATAGACATAAAATAAATAGACACCCCATTGGCCACTGGATCGCATGTCAACTGCGCCGCCATATTGGTCTGGGCAACTAGCCATAACTCATAAGTGGACTGAAGAAAAGTGTATATAAAAGTGTATAAGTGTATATATATATATATATATATACAGTGTTGGGGAAGCTACTCTGAAACTGTAGTTTGACAAGCTACAAGCTACTCATGAATTAAAGTAGTTAAACTACATTCAAGCTACCCTTTTGAAAACGTAGTTAGCTACACTACAAGTTACTATCAAAAAGTAGCTAGCTACATTGAAACTACTTTTATTTTTTATTTTTTTTAAATGACATAGCTTATTACAAATAACTGGATAACTGTTAATAAAGAATGTTTAAGTAAGATGTTTGGGGTTTAAAACAAAGCAATGCACTACAATTATGATTTCAAAACATACTGTTTTATTTTGTAAACTATATCAAAAGATACAATACTCAAATGTAGCCTATAACTCACACTGACTCTCTTTGCACACTTTATATATAATACATTCAGAATTTTAATATAAGTTTTGTTTATCATGCTATGAGAGGACCGACCACCAATTGCACTCTGCAGTTTCAGAAGTGATTTCTACATGCAGGATTCACGCTCAAAATTGCTACAATAACAATAACACGGTACAAAAATATGCAACAATAAGAATAATAATAAGCAATGTAAATACAGACTAGAAAAATATTAGAATTTTTGTGTCTATATTTTTTAAATTCTATTCCAATTATTTGTGAAATGACTTAAAATCCTAAATGTCTCACTATACATTGCTATTCTTATTATGGTGGAGCCATTGTTAACACATTACATCTGCACTTTACTATAGCACCCTCACTTATTTCAGAAGCACCCTCAATGATTTGAATCTGGAACCGGACCTGCACTTGAACCGAACCGGAACTTAAATTGGATGCACAGAAAAATGCAGGTTAAACTCACAGCACATGCAGTGATAAAGCTTTGAGACGCGAATCATGCGCTTCTCGCGTGAACATTCTTATACCCGAGGAACCGATTTTATTAGATCATTCTTTGCCGTGTGATAAGCGCAATAAACTATATCGCGATTTTGTTTTCTGTTCAGTTGACGGATGCTTTGTCCTTTACATAATCATCATTCTCGATGAACTGCTGATGAACTGATAAAGTCGCAAGATGCGTTATAACAATAGATGGCGGTAATGCACGATTTTAGTTCGTGATCTAAATACGCCGTGCTACTTTTTGAATGAATTAGGCCACTAGGAAATGTCAAGGATTTCCATATACCCACTTAAAAAAAGCGCGAGGATACGTAACCATCCAGTTAATCACAATAAGATTTGTGGTTTGTTGCTTTTGACATGAAACATAGTCTCATTTCAAATTCTGGCCATTTTACTACAAAATGAAAAAAACATAAATACCGTTTTGGCGCTCTTTAATGTGTCGTGACCGCTGTATCGCCTCATCAGTTCAAGAGAAGTGGCTGCTTGACCCGCCCGTGAACTGATCCTCTCCTCCGCTTAATACCAGTTACAGCGCGAAATAAACATGAATGAACTTCCGAAGGTATGTTAAAAGATACAGTACAACTTAACTAAATCTGTGTTATGTCTCGTGTATTCGCGTAATCAGTGTTTTAACCACGGAAAGACGTTATAACAGCTTGTAAACAATGTCACGTAATGTCACATTTACCTCAGAAAAACATTTTTAGTGACCGTTAGTCAGCTATATATTGTGACATACTGATAAGCCTCATCTTTCCATTATTGTTACACTCTAAAAATGCTGGATTAAAAACATGGTAAACATGGTAAAAAAAAAAATGGTTTGGGTTTGGTTTGGGTTAAATGTTTGCCCAGCCTGCTGGGTAGGGGAGAACCGGGGCGAAAGTAACGCGGGGCGAAAGTAACGTGGGACGAAAGTAACAAAGCAATTTTTTCAGAGCCCCGACTACATTTCTATTTCAAGTTATGACAGCATGTTCGGCATCTATTTCGAATCTTTTTAGTCTTCAATGATCAATCTTATTTAGTGCTGTAACACATTCTGAAGTTTGACTTGTCATTATTTTTCAGTATGAAAGTAATTCGGATTTAAATGTCAGAAGTTCCTGTCGGGACGAAAGTAACACTTGTTACTTGTTGCAGTGACAACAAGAGTTTATTTTGTCCCTCTGCTAATGTGGTGACTTTCTCTGCGTTGCAGCATTTATTAAAACATGTTCATGTTGTATTATACTAGCAGAATATGCCAAGAGTGATGGTCAGAAAGACAGAGGTCTGATTCAGCCAGATGTTTATGAGAGGGCGTTTCTGGACATTTCTGTTGCTGATTTCTGTATGTCACCAGTTATTCAGTCAATCTGTTTACATTTACCTTAGTCACATTTAGTTTTTAGCCATACCTTAGCTTTTCACACCCACCTATGAATTTGCAGTGTTTCTATTCAGATGTTTTTATGCATATTTTGAATTTATGCATAAAAACAGCTAGATTGGAAACATGACTACTGCTACATTATGTTGAGAATTTATATTATGCTAATTTAATTTAATTTTCATATTGTTCAAACTGTTGAAAAAATGTTTTATAAAATAAATTGACATTGCCCCCCCAAAAATATTATAAACAATTCAAGTTTGTACTGTGGGGTTACTTTTGAAACATTTGATGAAACTGAAATTTTCAATTTGAAATGAAAATGTAATTTAATATCTTTTTTTGCAAAGATAAAGGACAAAATATGTTTGCAGTTACTTATGAACAAGGTCATGGTCAGGTATTTAATAAAAACAAGACTAGCACAAAAAATCTAGCTTGTATTGTTGTGTTACTTTTGACCCACCTGACAGGTCGAAAGTAACAATGTGCAACTTGTGTTCAAAGTGAAATTATACTGAAGCAATTCTACATTTGTACAAAATACCACCTGGTATTGATAGACCACACTTTTGAGTTATTGACCACAGCAAAAATATATCGCTGTCTAAAACATTACCTTTTAAAATGACATTTTAGTGAAAAATGTTACTTTCATCCCTGCTCTCCCCTAGTTTTATTTAACTCAACTATTGTTTAAAAATTACTATATGGCTGGCTTAAAATGAACCCAGAATAGATTGGAAATTAAAAATCTGATACATAATTACTAGAGGTAACAATAATAATCAAAAGGTGATCATTTATTAATAAACAATTTAAATGTTTATTGTTTTATTATATTTAATATTAATAAATGTTAATTTCCAAACTATTTGGGGTTCATTTTAACCCTTTGATGCGCAACATGGGTCAAAAATGACCTGGATGATTTTTTATTTTCTATATCTTTGCAAGAAATTAATTTCATCATTCAGTATTCCAGGTGTTCCTCAATTAACTTCTTTTTGATCATCACAAATCCTCATTTAATTTTTTTTTTCTTACTTTTTGAATAAAAAATATTTTTGTATCACTACCCTTCTAATGCACAACATGGGTCAAAAATGACCCGTATTCATTTCCTATGTAATTTCAATCATGGTTGAGTGTTTCTTTGCTAAACTTACAAAAGAAATGTATTTTATCATTAATTTATTCCAGGTATTCCTTAAATATCTTGTTTTTGATTGTCAAAAATCATTATGTTAATTTTTTCTTTTTTACTTTATAAACAAACAGTTTTTGTATGTCTACATCAATTTTACACACATGGGTCAAAAATGACCCGTATTTATTTCCTATGTAATTTCAATCATGACTGAGTGTTTCTTTGCTGAATCTTTGAAAAAAATGTATTTTGTCATTTATTTATTCCAGGTATTCATTAACTATCTTGTTTTTGATTTTCTACAAATAATTATGTTTATTTTTTCTTTCTTACTTTATAAACAAACACAGTTTCTACATCAATTTTACACAATGACCCATATAGAAATCTTTAATATTTGCAAATATTTGCAAGTAGGAACATATTTACTGCAGACAACTGTTCATCTGCCAGACATTTCACATCTTAACAAGGCTACTTTTGTATATTTGATGGATGTAAGTCTTACAATATTTCATATATTATGCTATATATTTTATAATTTTTAAATTTTTTGTCATAAATCAATGCAATTGGTCACCCTTTAAGTCTGTCAGTGTTCCTGAAAAGTAACAGTTTTGGACATATACAACATGGGTCTGTGACCTGAAGTGACCTGAATGAGTTATTTTCTATATTGCATATATTACAATAAATTAATTTCATCATTCATTATTCCAGGTATTACTCAATAAACAAATCCTTATTTTAATTTTTCCTTTCTTTTTGAATGCAATTATTACCTTAAAGAGCTATCTGTACATGGTACCTATGCTTCAATTTCTTCAATTGTCAAATTAAACCTCTTATTTCTTTTAAAGGCATATTGACTCTAACCACAAAGTGATTGCATGGAGATTTGTTCTTCATGGCTGCATCGATGGATTCAGCAGAACCGTCATTTATTTGAGATGTGCCACAAGACGACTACGATATTGAAAGTCATTGAAGTTTCTGCTTTGTACAGCTCTTTCCGTAGCCTCTATACATATGTGCAGATCTTCAAAGTATCGACGCACAACACTACTGTTTACTTGTAACACTATTAAAGATAATAAACAAAATAAATGTATGAGTTTCATCCTGATTTCCTTTGTCTTCCTAAACTTCAGCAGAGAACCAATGTTTGTAAGGAATGAGGGGTTTCTTTATAGTACATTTGAGTATGGTCTGCGCTGCGCTGTTTAAACTGGACCGCGCCGCGCTGCCCATTGGGAGGCGCTAGAAAACACGTCCGCGCTGCGCTGACGAGTCGGTCGCGCGGCTCAGTCCACTGATCCGCGCAAATGACATGTCAGCGCGGCGCGAGCTTTGTAACACCCCGCTGCCTCGTACCACTTTTGGTGTGTTTGGCTTCCCATAGAAATAATTGCCGCGCAGAGAACAGACATGAAAATGATTGTAGTAGTTTAAATGAGAAATAATTGCAGTGCTCTGGACCACCGCTATAGAGTTATTATCGCTATAGAGTTGGAACCGGTGAATGCGGTTTACAGGTTTCATAGAAAGAGAACGATTGAACGCGTGAGCTGGCTGGCCCTGAGGCAAATCAGTCGCGAATACTGTCATGTTTGCGGACTAAATACCTCAATACGAGAGGCAACGCGAAACGAAAAGAAATAAAACGTCATGTTTTAATGAAAAGTGGTGGAAGTAAAGGATGATGGGCACAGAATGCTAACAAAACTCTTGAGACATTTACAATCACACACCCACCACAGGTGTAGCTTGCAGACTCAAAATACATCAGTGATATACCTCAGTTTAAATAGATTTTTTTGTGTGTGTGGTGTGGGTTTCAGGGATGTTTAGATAACTATAAAAGAGTTAACGTTCACTTTCTTAAAAATATTTAGCTATCAGTTTAAATGCTTCAGTTTGTTTTCACTATATAACATATTAAAACAAATGGAAGCATTTAAACTGATATAATACTGTATATCAGTTTAAATACTTAAATATTATATTATATTTTATTATATTATAATGTAAGCCTAATAAAAAATTTATCTCACAAGGGGATTGTTTAGGGCTCCTTGCCACTAAAAATCTTAAAACCTCCTGGTATAGAAAAGCTGGGAAATTCATAAGCAATAAACATGTAATTTTGATGGTTTAACACTGTCTGTTGCTAATAATTTACTGTACAAAAACACATGGTTGTCCCAAACCATCAGTGTAACCTAAAATGTGCTTAATTTAGTGACTGAACTGCTTGTTTTCAAAAATATGATTTAATATATCACTAAGTTACATCAAGGGTCAAATAAAATAGAAATNACTGTCATGTTCACACCGCCCCGACAAACACCGACAAACGAGTGACGTCTGACTGGGAAAATTCCACAACTACATACGTGTAACCATGTTAACAATATGTCAGGCAAGTTTATTACATTAATAATATAGTATCATATATATTTTCATTGTATTAAAGTATTGAGGCAAAACAAAAATACTAACCTGATCCGAAGCTAAATCTGATTGTAACCTATTGCGCTGCGGTTGGTATACACCGGTTTTTTAACTTTATTTAGCGCGATTCTTTTTATTAACGAGACCCATAAGTATATAATACAACCATGTAGCTAAACAAGCCAAAACAAATTATTAAAAAAGCGAAACTGAAGGTAAACCTGCGTTGCTCTCATGGTGGTTATAACGTTACCTCTCTCTTTCGGTGAAGTGGAGGAGCTGCTCTTGCTGAATGGCACGGATTATTGTACCTTTTGTATATTTTTATTTTTAACTGTATTTTATTTTTATAACGAACAAGCTGCGATGTCACGTTTCCAGTACTTTGTTGTGTGCGTGTGAGGCACGGGCGCGATTAAACAGCTGTCTTTGCAGGGGACTTGCCTCATCGTCATGGCAACGGTTCGTGAACAGGTCAGATTACGTCAGAGTTTGTTGCCGTTTGTTGGAAAACTGTTCACACCGCGCAGACATTCCACGACCCGACAAACGCCGATTAAACATGTTCAGTCGGTGAAAACAGACTCCGACCAACGCCAACAAACGCCAACAGGGGTATCGCACCGATCCAACAAACTCCAACAGACGAGTTTGTTGGTGTTTGTTGGCTGTTGTCAGGGCGGTGTGAATTGGCCTTAAAAGAGTGCCAAAGATGACTGTTAAAGCACAGGAGGAATGGCTTAACCAGTTGATGGGAACTAGAAAAGCCAAGCTGGGACATTTAACAAGGCAAATGAGAGAAATTGAAGCTTTGCTTGAGGACTCTGGTAATGTTGACAGTGTGTATGAATGCATTAATGGTGAGTTTGCACAGTCTTTTCTTGCATTCTAAGACATTAATAATGCAACCAGAGAACTTATGTCAGATGATGAGGTATATTTAGATCAGTTACACTGGTTTGAACCTAAGTCTCAAGCAGTTAAGCACTTTGTAGACAAGGTCAAAGACTGGATTGAAAGAGTAAAACTCCAATCCAGAGAGGCAGAGCAATGTGATGCAGAGGTTGAATGCACTGACAGTGCCTCAATGGTTATTTCTTCTTCACAACTGCCTCTCTTTACGAAAAAATCTGGTAGTCAGGTGGTCTCAGGTGTTTCATCTACAACATCTTCTAGGTTGAGAATTGAAGCTGAAAGGGCAGAGTTGTTAGCAAGAGCTAATACTTTGAAGCAGAAACAACAGCTTGAGAGAGAGGAAACTGAGCTCAAAGCAAAGAAGGAAAATTTAGAGCTCCAAACTGCTATTGCGGCCTCTGAAGCCAAACTTCAGGTTTTGTCCATGTATGAACCAGCTCGTAGTGTTTCTGCCAAAAACATTTTTTTGTGAGTTAGCACCTGATGCTGATGCAGTTCCAACAGTCAGTAATGCACAACAGGGCTTTGCTAAATCACAGCCACCAAGGACAGGTGTAAGCGTTCCTGCACATGTTAAAAAAGGAAGTTTGTTCAACAACATGCAGCGTCAAAATGATATTGCTGAGATTTTCATAAAACAGCAGTCTTTATCTACTCTCCCGCCTATGGATATTCCAATCTTTAGTGGTGACCCGCTTGAATTTACATTATTCATTCGAGCCTTTGAACATGGGGTAGAGAACAAAACAACAAATAACAAAGACAGGTTGTACTTCTTAGAGCAGTTCACCACAGGGCAACCAAAGGTACTGGTACGCAGTTGTCAACACATGCCTTCTGAAAGGGGCTACAAAGAGGCTAAAAGACTACTCTACCAACATTTTGGCAATGAATACACAATTGCCACCGCTTATACAGAAAAGGCACTGAACTGGCCAGCTTTAAAGCCTGTGGATAACAAAGCATTAACAGAATTTGCTCTTTTCCTTACTGGTTGTCGCAACACAGTTGACAGTGTGGAATATGTTGAAGAGATGGACAGTCCAAGCAACATGCATGCAATTGTATCAAAGCTTCCTTTCAAACTAAGAGAAAAGTGGAGGGTAGTTGCCTGTGAGCTTCAAGAAAGGACTGGCCTGAGAGCAAGATTCTCTGACTTGGTTAGTTTTGTAGACAAACAGGCAAAGATTGTTTTCCATCCACTGTTTGGTAATATTCAGGATAACAAAATGGCAAAAGACAATCTCAAATTCAAAACGAACAAATCAAGTAACTTACAAATAAAAGAAAGGAAAGCAACATTTGCAACAAGTGTGACACCTGTTCCAGAACTCAAAAAACAAAGAATAAAAGAAAAGGATGGAACAAAAGCAAGCCATGCAACCCTCTGCTTATGCTTTAATAGAGTTAGAGTTAAGTCAAAAAAAGGCAATCACAGGGTTACGACCTACGCCTTCTTGGACCCGGGAAGTTCTGCGACATTTTGCACAGAACAGCTAATGAAGGAACTAAGGCTAACTGGTAGGAAAACAAACATCCTGCTGCGTACTATGGGACAGGAAAGGTCTGTTAGTACGCATGTTTTCACCGAACTGGAAATAAGCAGACTGAATGAGAACAATTTTGTGGACCTCCCTCAGGTGTTCTCACAAAAGGAGATTCCAGTTAAAAGAGAAAACATTCCGCAACAGAAGGATGTTAAGAAATGGAATTACCTTGAAAAGGTGCGTCTTCCTCATATTGATGCAGGTATTGGCTTACTAATAGGAACAAATGTACCCAAGATTCTTGAGCCATGGAAAGTGATCAACAGCAGAGGAAATGGGCCTTATGCTGTCAAGACCATCCTGGGCTGGATTGTAAATGGACCTTTGGATAGAGAGAACATTCAAACTAACACAGGATGGCCACAGGTGATGGCAAACAGGATTTCAGTGGTAAGCCTGGAGAGCCTAATTCAACAGCAAATGAGTTATGATTTTCCTGAGTGTAAGCAAGCTGAAAAATTGGAAATTTCTATAGAGGATAGGCAGTTTATGGAGTCAGTATCACAGTCCATAGAGCTTGTTGATGGACATTACTGCATTGACCTTCCATTGAAGAAAAAGGATGTAGCATTTCCCAACAACTATTCTGTCGCTTCTCTGCGTGCTCAATTTCTGAAAAGGAAATTTAAAAGAAATTCAGCTTTCCGCAAGGACTATTGTAGTTTCATGGAGGACATGTTACTCAAGGGTCATGCTGAAAAAATCCCTGCAAGTGAAATTGAAGGAAACCCTGGCAGAATTTGGTACATCCCACACCACGGGGTGTATCACCCACAAAACACAAACTTCGAGTGGTGTTTGACTGCACAGCTACCTACCAAGGAAAATCGCTCAACTCTCAACTGTTACAAGGACCCAACTTGAATAATTCTCTCATTGGTGTGCTGATAAGATTCAGACATAAGCCAATAGCCCTTGCAGCAGATGTAGAAGGGATGTTTCATCAGGTCAGAGTTCCTGCTAAGAACAAAGACCTGTTGAGATTCCTTTGGTGGTCTAAAGGGGACACTGATCAGGAATTGGAGGAGTACAGAATGACTGTTCACTTATTTGGTGCCACATCCTCCCCAAGTTGTGCAATCTACGCTCTGCAAAGCTGTGCAAAAGACAACAGTGCACAGCACAGATCAGAGGTAATTCAGACAGTCCTTAGAAATTTCTATGTGGACGACTGTTTGACGTCCGTGGCTACTGAACAGCAGGGTATTGCTCTAATGCATGAATTAAAGGAGGTGTGTGCATCAGGAGGATTTAATTTGACCAAGTGGATGTCCAACAGTCGCACTGTACTTGCATCCATAAGTGAGGAGAGCAAAGCAAAGACAGTGAAGGACTTGGATCTGGAGAAGGACAAGTTACCATTGGAAAGAGCTCTAGGGGTTCAGTGGTGTGTAGAGACGGATACTTTGCAGTTCAAGGTATCCCTACAGGAAAAGCCTCTTACGAGGAGAGGTATCTTGTCCATGGTCAGCTCCATTTATGATCCCCT
>RJVU01019434.1:8616636-8630599 GCA_003731715.1 Anabarilius grahami
GCTGCAGCAAGACTGGTCTTCAACGAACCGAAGAGAGCGCACGTCACTCCTCTCTTCATCAGTCTGCATTGGCTGCCAGTAGCTGCTCGCATCCAATTCAAGGATCTGATGGTTGCCTACAGAACGACCGCTGGCTCTGCTCCGCTATACCTTAACTCACTTCTTCAGACTTACGCGCCCTCCAGAAACTTGCGTTCTGCAAGTGAACGGCGCCTTGTGGTGCCATCACAAAGGGGCACAAAATCGCTCTCACGGACCTTCTCCGGGTCTGTTCCTGGCTGGTGGAATGACCTGCCACGTTCTATCCGAGCAGCTGAGTCTCTAGCCATTTTCAAAAAAATGCTAAAGACATATCTTTTTCGTCAGCACCTGACTCAGTAATAGTAGCACTTTGATTTCTATTCTTCTTCCATCTATGTGTGTATTTAAAAAAATATATATATATCCTTCCTACGAGCACTTTACTGACCTAACTGTGACTTCACACAGCACTTACATACTGTTGTTCTCATGTTGACTTGACTTGATTCTACTACTCTCATTTGTAAGTCGCTTTGGATAAAAGCGTCTGCTAAATGACTAAATGTAAATGTAATGTAAATGTAAGTAATAACAAAATATAATTTTTGTTATTTTCTTTGAGAGGCAATTCTGATATTTCCTGTATCATTATTATTTCTTATGTTTTCTGTATGTATAATTTATGGATGTATAATTTCTGTTCTGTTTCTTTAACTGCCACGCCCACTTGTTGTTACGCGAGATTGAGGGGGTTCAGGCAGGAAAGAAATTGGGAGAAACAGTTTTCTTACCGTTGCTGTCATTTATGGATAAAACTTGTGTTTAAACGTTTTAAGGAAACACAAGACAAAAGTTTAACAAGTGTATTATTCTAAGATACAAGAACCAACAGGATTTATGTATAATCAAAAATACAAAAATAAACTCGCACTTGTTTACGGACTTTGGACTGACTTCTGTGATGAGTAAGAACCCATTTTTCCTGCACTGTATTCCAGTTAAGTTAATCTAGGATTTTGCATCTACACAGTGATTTGAACTACCATTGAAAGATTGACACGTGAAAAAAAATGCTCACGGCAGAAGCTATTCTGAGCAGAACAAGAAATGTTTTAATACATAAAACACAACTTTTTTCCCCTAAAATAATAATAATAAAAAAATCTTAATGACAATTTTATCTCGTTTTATTCCTGTCACTCGTTTACAGTTTCTCTTTCACACACTCTCTTTATGGTTTAAAATGATATGTGTAAAAAACAGAACCTTGATTCTTGTACAAATCTAGACATAAAACAGAATTTAAAAGAATCTGAAACAAAAGTGAAAACATTCCAACTTCAACCTCATTCTGATTGATAAAACTCTCTTTTGACTTTGATGGCTAGTTTGTATAATCGGCTATTATATTACATATGGCTACTTGATATATAAATCACAAGTTTTAATGCACAAGTTTAGGAGCAAAAAACATTACCTGACATTACCTGAAAAAAAGGTGTAGGATTTACTTTGAAACATTTTTCACTTGGAAATTACTAGAATTACTAATAAATTTTCAAAAATAATTTAAATTTGAAATTTTGAAGTAGAAAGAAAAGTATTGTAAACATACTCCAATAATCTTTTATTTACAATTAGATCAATCATGTTTTAGTTTATAGGTATAAAGCATGGCCAGCACTGAGACTGAAGACGTCTGAGATTATGGGTGAAACGCAAGGCTGGTGCCAAGATCCTGGACGCAGATGACCTCTGAGAAAACAAAGACCTTTCTGGAAATTAACATTTGACACACTCTTTGATGCACAGCATGACACAAACTTTACCCAAGTTTGCTGAGGCCCTCCTATACCTATTTATTTTGAATTTACTGAATTAGATTGGGTGTAATAATTTCTTCAATTAAATTGAGTGAGGGTAATGAGTTCAATTTTTGAGTGTGTTTATATTAAGGTGGAAAATAACTTTCATCATATAAAACAAAAAAGATTATTTCAAACTTATTAAGCAATTTTACCTTGCTGGAGAAATCAGTTTGTATCTACTTACAGTTATGCTTCAGTAAAACCTTCTTTTTTCAAGTTGGTTGAATTCAGTTATAATCAGTAATCTTAAATACCACTATCATGTTTCCACATGAAGTACATTTTCTAAGTTTAACTGACAAAACTTTTTTTTTCTTCTTCTTCAGTGTAGGCCTACTGTTCTGCAATTCAAATTAAAATGCAATATTGGGGTGTGGAGGATCATATCCAGACTTGGGGCTCACAAAATGATAAACGCCCCTGGATGTTGGAGGTGATTTGGGAAATAGAAAGGAGACAGCAGTGCAGGATGTAAACCATAGACAGTAAAAGAAATGGACACAGCGACCCCATTGGAACTCAATTGAGACAAGTGAAGCCCATTTTTAGCGATTTTTAGCACTTCCGTTTCTGACGCGCAGACTCAAACTAAGCTTGATGACGTCAGCAACCTGTCTGACAGATGTAAATCTTCTAGTAGCTGTGCGTGCAAACTGCCATCGTTAATCTTGCAGAGACGGCGAGCTTGAGCGGGGAGTTCTTTGGCGTGAGTGAGCAGGAGTAAGTATTCTGATTAATTATTCTGATTAATTATTTTGTATAGTATTTGAAAATGTAACGCCAGTACAGTCTCTCTTGACGTCTCCCCCAATGCCTGCGAGCTTCTCCTCCTGTCTGTATGGTAATTTCTCTACTGTGCGACAGAGAGTCGAGTGGTTATGACGCAATCGTTAGCCTATTTTTACAAAAACTGTTTCTACGGGGCCATAATGTAACATAGAAGGTAATGGAGCCCTTTATACATTGTCGTGTATCTTTAGGAATAAATAATGGACAAATGGAGTCTTTAAACGCCTCAGATGTAAAGTTATTCACTGTCAAAGTGACGCCAAAATGAATGGGAGTCAATGGGATGCTAACGCAAGTGAAGTTCTGCTACAAGATGGCAGCACGCACCCGACTTCAACTTCCGGTCGACATCCTTCCCGCTTGATGTAAACAGGGTTTATTTCAACAGATCTTGTTCTAGTACAGGATATGGTGACATTCTAACATACTAACATTCACAGAACCAGTTTCAACCTGCTATTTTCAAAACAGTTACAATACAGAATCAGCACAAGCAAGAGTAGAGAACTAGATATGATATGAATATGAGTGAATGTATAGCTGTTTATCAAAACACACATTAAATGCTGTCAGTTCACTCAGATACACGTTTGGAAACACTCATAAACCAAAAAAAGTCATTGAACTATATAAAAAGATTTAAATAATGGGAAATATTCAGTAAATAAAAGATGTCAAATAAATCAAAACTGTTATGGTGCGTGCTCGCGTGGTGCATCATAGGATTGACAGGACCGGAAAAAAACACGAAAAAGGCAGAGAGCGTAATAAAGTTGGGCAGGTAGTCCCGGTGTTTATGCTGCATTTCATGTAAATTATATTGTTTACAAATTGGACACTTTGCATATCACAAGCCATGTATATATAACTAACCCATATATATAAATTTTATCAACAAACATTTGTTGAAATTGACAGGATACCTTTACTTGAGGCATTTGTAAACAAAGCTTGCCCATTTCAAAATATAATCGCATAATTGTCCATGTGTTGGAAAAAAAACAAAACACTGCCAGTGATGCTGAGTGGAGTTTTGCCGCTGTAGTGGACACGCACTTTTATGTTTTATCTTTTTCAAAGTAGCACCCTGCTGTGGTAACTTGCCATAAAAACCATATGAGAGAGAGGAATGCAGGAGGATAGGTTTCTCAATAACTACCCTTACACTGTAAAAAAAAAAAATCCCCGTAAAATTGATGGTAAAAAAAAATAAATACGGCAGCTGTGGTTGTCAGAACTTTATCGTAAAAAATACGATAATACATTTATGGTAAAAAACATGTATTTCATTAACTGATATATTGTTAATCTAAATAATGTTAATTTACAAACCTATTTAAGCATTTACATTTGTTTTGTACCTTTTGTAATACACTGACAACCACCAAACACAGTGGTGATGAGAGTCACGTGATGAATAGAAGTTTATCATGAGCAGTTTTTCCCCCAGCTGAGAAGGACAATACCAATATATAGAAGGTGCACACAGTGTTATTCACACAAACACTAAACACCATCATGGTAACACACATGAAATTTAAAAATTGTGTTTAAACATTAATAAAAAAATAAATAGAAAAACTAAGAAGAAACAGTTCAACTAAAATACATCAAATATGAAGGGTCACGCAGGGAATTGTGGGAATGTCAATTTATGTTTTTTCACCGTAAATTATACAATGACATTATTTTTCACTTCCAAAATCTGTACATTTAACGGTATTTTACTGTAAGATTACATTAAATGTACTGTTGGGTCTATTACAGTTACTCTGTATACTCTGTATGCAGAAACTTTCTATAAACCAATTAACAGTGTTTCACCGTAGCATTTTTACAGTCTTTTACCATTAAAACCAAGGTCATTTTTTTACAGTGTATCTTACAGGACTGAGCAAGCATGACCTGACAATCCAACAGGACAGAACATTCCCCTGCAACAGATGAATTCCCACTGAGCATAAGCATATACACTCACCTAAAGGATTATTAGGAACACCTGTTCAATTTCTCATTAATGCAATTATCTAATCATCCAATCACATGGCAGTTGCTTCAATGCATTTAGGGGTGTTTGAACTCCAAACTGAATGTCAGAATGGGAAAGAAAGGTGATTTAAGCAATTTTGAGTGTGGCATGGTTGTTGGTGCCAGACGGGCCGGTCTGAGTATTTCACAATCTGCTCAGTTACTGGGATTTTCACGCACAACCACTTCTAGGGTTTACAAAGAATGGTGTGAAAAGGGAAAAACATCCAGTATGCGGCAGTCCCGTGGGCGAAAATGTCTTGTTGATGCTAGAGGTCAGAGGAGAATGGGCCGACTGATTCAAGCTGATAGAAGAGCAACTTTGACTGAAATAACCACTCGTTACAACCGAGGTATGCAGCAAAGCATTTGTGAAGCCACAACACGCACAACCTTGAGGCGGATGGGCTACAACAGCAGAAGACCCCACCGGGTACCACTCATCTCCACTACAAATAGGAAAAAGAGGCTACAATTTGCACAAGCTCACCAAAATTGGACAGTTGAAGACTGGAAAAATGTTGCCTGGTCTCGATTTCTGTTGAGACATTCAGATGGTAGAGTCAGAATTTGGCGTAAACAGAATGAGAACATGGATCCATCATGCCTTGTTACCACTGTGCAGGCTGGTGGTGGTGGTGTATTGGTGTGGGGGATGTTTTCTTGGCACACTTTAGGCAAGAGGGGGTCAAACACAGTATTAGAATGGTGTTCCTAATAATCCTTTAGGTGAGTGTATATACACCCCTAGTGGTAACAACTGGAACTGTTAATTTTACTTCGTCTACACACCCTTTATCTAAAGTCTGCAGAACTGCACACATTTCCTCAATAAATGTCAAAATGTTTCCGGCTGTGTGCTATTTGGCTCAAGTCGTCCTCTTAAGATCATGAGAACACATTTTTGAATATTGTGCATCTGTATATATTGCACATGGGATTTTTAACTACTTGTGATATAACTGCACGCTTAAGCCGAGCACACGCTGTACAATTTATAATAGTGCTTTACAATTGTTGGTTTACAGCATGAACATGAAAGCAAGAAGATTTATCCAGAGTTTTACATCATCAGTCCTCAACACGTTCGGTGACTGTGAGCTGCATTTACATGCGGGATTAAAATGGTGGCTAGATTTGAAAAACAATCTGTTATGTTGATCGGCTTGTTTTGAAAAGAAAAAATGGAATGAAATTAATTCAATGACTGTGGAGCAAGTGGTGGTTTGCTGTTGTTGCATTAATAGCATCAGCAGGTTCTGCGCTCCTGTTGGTGTTTGATTTGATGGTTAAAAATCTGCAGCACTGTGTCTCAAATCTTCTGACACTGCCAGAATTTCATCAAAGATTAAAGATTTTTTCAGAGGAATCTTTTAGGATTTGTAAATGTGTCTCGTGCAGCCAAATCATGCCTAAAATCGTACAGTGTGTTCCCGGCTTGGGTCAAACTTTGCCTGTTTTCACCTACAAATAATCGGTTCATCCAAACACACTCATAAGGGAAGATCAAACACAAATCTCTGTAATATAGTAAGTTACTTTTCTGATGTAGACAATTGATACCATCATTATCAATAATCAGCTTATTATAACTATCAGTTATGAGCTTATTCTGACTTTTATATTAACATTTTGTAGTGTTGAATTCACACCTTCTCCTTGCAATGTCACACTCATCTCGTCGCTCTGTCTCACACTGTGTCTGCGTTCTATGAAGGTCAGTCCAGAGACTCTCTCAATATCTTCAATATCTACAATATAGTCTCTCAGCTCTGAACTTGGTGGATCATCATTGGGCATCCCATAGCATTCCGGCTGTCTTACTGTCCCATCATCATTTTCCAGAATTATCACCTTAAAGAAGTGAGTTGGCACTTTTTTCCCTTGCAAGATCCCATAATAAGTCTGCTCAGATTCATCTTTTAGGTAAAGTGGTCCAGAGTACACATGGACATTACGGATTCTGTTTTGACCTATGAATTTTCGACACCTTTCCTCTAACCTTTTCCACGTGCTAAGGTTTAACCTCTCATGCTGTGGTGTTATGTTGCTTTTCAAATTAGCATCATTTGAGGCTTCCCGACACCATTTGTGATTGGCAGATGCAGCAAGATGACCTCTGTGATAGGGATTTCCAAATTCTTTGATAGGCTTCTTACAATTTTTAGCTGAAGTTTCCCTGTTCAATATCTCATAAACCCAACTGGCATTCCCGGTGTCATTGTTGAATGACATGGCGTAAGATTTTTTTATCCTTATATCAGCATCTGAAGGTAATCCATCTATTAATTTATAGTCAGATATGACTGGTAAATATCTTTGTTCTGTGTGAGTTTGTTCATTTCGAAACATTACTGAGAGTGGGATACGTATGTAGATAGTTTCATCTGCCTCAGGCATATATTCTTCATTTCCTAATGCTATACCAGGCCTGTATTGGCTATCACTAGGATTATTATAGGCTCCAGAATGCTGCTTATCTCCCCCAGCAGCTCCCACTGTCTCCAGATCAGCATTGCTTTGATGAACAGTTGACTGAAGACCGTCATCCATTCTTACATTCTCTTTATCATTCACATCTGCTGCACACAACTCATAGTTGTCATATTTTTGCTGCTCACAAATGTTAACTAAAGTATCCTCATTTTCATTCACCAATTCAGCATCGTTAGTTTCATTGTTGTTTGGGTTAGTGATTTTTTCCCTCAATTCAGTAGGTGAAGAAGCCAAATCTGTGCTAGAAGGTTGACTTTCTGATGCTGATTCCTCTGTATGTTTGAATTGAGATGTTTTCATATCTGCTCCAGAATCCTGCCCATCTGCAACAGCAGCTCCCACTGTCTTCAGTTCAGCATTCCTTTGAGATGATCTCTCTTCTGAGCATTTATTCATACTTTGTGTCGTTTCACAAACTTGTTCATCAGTTACAGCATGACGATTCTCCTGTGTGGCTTGTAGTTTACACTTACCACAAATGTAACTTCTTTTTAACATCTGCAAAATTATAACAACTGCCCAGTGTTTTCTTTTATTTGATTTTATATCCATTCTTTGTACTTTCCCCCAAGCCCGTTTGATATCATCCTCTGGCCAGCAATTATGTTCATTCCCTGTTTTAATGTCATATATTTTTTTTATCTTTTCTTCAGGTTTATTGAAGCTCTCCAACCCTTTAAAAAATGATAACAAATCCTCAGCTATTTCATCTAAAGTGATATCAGGTGGGTTTCTTCCCTCTTTCTCACAAGTGGCATTACCAGATCCTTCAGTTTCAGGGGTTTGTCTTATACAGATCAAACTCATCTTGATGCAACAGATATTTAAGAACAAAGGAACAAGTCACTCTTCACTTTATCTGATGTTATTACTTCTTCAAGGTCTTCAAATATCTTCTCATCAGGTCGGGTTAATATAATGTGTATTTCTGGAAATCAAACAAACAAATCATTTTGTTAAAATTCTGCTTTATTCAGGACAATCTTATATCCACATAAACACACACACACACACACACAAATGAATCTGAATTAAGAGCGAGATGCGCTTGCGCCATGGCGGATTGCTATTTACATGGCGGAATTTGTTGGCGGAAAAGCTGAACGCTTTTCAAGCGAAGAAACCGATCTGCTCGTGCGCGAAGTTAAAGCGCGCGAGCAGATCATCTACGGGACAAGCAGGAAATTTCGTTCATCATTATAAGTAGTAATAGGCTGAATTGAAAATGGGTAGCCTAATTCTAATACACGCAATGACTATTCATCATTACATTTTTATATTTATGTAGCCTACACAATAATATTCTTTTACTGCCAGCAGCCATATCACCCTGTAGCCCAAGACTGGTTGCCCACTGAAGCTAAGGAGGGCTGAGCCTGGTTAGTACCAGGATGGGAGACCTCCTGGGAAAACTAGGTTGCTGCTGGAAGAGGTGTTAGTGAGGCCAGCAGGGGGTGCTCACCCTGTGGTCTGTGTGGGTCCTAATGCCCCAGTATAGTGACGGGGACACTATACTGTCAAAAAGCACCGTCCTTCGGATGAGACGTTAAACCGAGGTCCCGACTCTCTGTGGTCATTAAATATCCCAGGATGTCCTTCGAAAAGAGTAGGGGTGTAACCCCGACATCCTGGCCAAATTTGCCCATTGGCCTCTGTCCATCATGGCCTCCTAATCATCCCCATACACTGATTGGTTCATCACTCTGTCTCCTCTCCACCTATCAGCTGGTGTGTGGTGGGCGTTCTGGCGCAATATGGCTGCCGTCGCATCATCCAGGTGGATGCTGCACATTGGTGGTGGTTGAGGAGATTCCCCCTTCAATATGTAAAGCGCTTTGAGTACCCAGAAAAGCGTTATATAAATGTAAGGAATTATTATTATTATTATTATTATTACACTGTAATCCTTTTGTTTTTAATATTTGGCATGTTTGTGTGATGCGCATCCCTGTGTGTAATAAGCAAAGTCAACGCGCACTGTGGACGCGCCCAGAGGCGCAGTTTATACCAACGCACTCTAACAAAAAAATATTGCAGACCAGGTTTGAGTTGTCTATGGCGCAGTCTATTTTCAGCTCCTTAAAATAGCAATGCGCCGGCAATGCGCCTGAACACATCTCTTTTTTAGACCAGCACACCCATGTATGGAACGCCAAATGGGTCAAAATACGGCAGTAACCAAACGCCTGGTGCCCAGAAAACACCGTTATTTGCGGCGTTTTAGACGAAAAGACGGCGTTATATAGTACAAGCGCCGTAAATGACAGCGTTTTTACCGCAGAAACGCCGTTAATATCGGCGGTTTTTATCCGACCCAAAACGCCTTTCATTTCGCCGTTTGTCGTTCCATATTACGCCGTTAGTTACGGCGCTTCAGTCTGATAAAGACGGCGTAAAAAGCGGAGTTTTCTATAATATTCAAACCAGCCCCTCCTTTTACTACACAGCCCAGCCCCATTAAAAGATGGTAAGACCTGTGTAGTAGAATGTCGATCCACCTCAAGAGTCATGTCTTTTAACGCTATTGCAACTGATATTTGGACTTTCATCATGTGATATTTGTATTTTTTCATTGGGCATGTGTGTATGTGCCTTTTCCTTAATCATATATGCCTAAGTAAAACTATTTTATAATCTTTTGTGTATGTTATTGTTTGTGAAAACCACAGAGCTATCTTTTGTTCACGAGTCAGTAGTCTACTCTTTATTTCGTGGCAGGAGTTCGAGGTCTCTCTCTCTCTCTCTCCTTTTCGGTGTTTGTATTATTCTGTTTGGTCTTTTAAATATCTACAACTGTATGTTGCTGACAACTTAACCAACAGGAAATGCTTTATTCATAATGCTTTTTAACAGGCGACCTGGCACATCCTTTAATAGCCTACACGCAACAGCTAAATATAGGCTTCTTATTGTTGTGTGCAATGGCTTTGGGTCGGATTTATTGTTGATTAAAAAATATTTCCTACACAAGTGAGTTTGTTTTTGCCCACTTGATGCAAACCTTGAGCATAATACCTATAGGTTTCTGGCGAACAAAACGGTAATGTAGGCTACATATACATTTCCTTGCTTTGTTCTTAACCTGATGAATTAATTTATCTCTTACATCGAGCAATGCTGCTGAATAAATAAATATAAACACATTATTGCGGTTACAGCAAATACACAAGGATTGTCTCCGTCCTGTTGCATATTTCCCGAAATTATAGCTGTTCTTTGTGTGCTCGTAATTACAATTTCTAGCAGCGCGGTGAGAATTTTTCAGTTCAATCATAGAATAATCAATTCTGTCAAACTTCCAATAGTCAATTCCTAGACCTACAGACAGTTCTGTAATAACTACTGGCACTAGGCCTATATCTTTTTTTACCAGTAGCCTATATATTCTTCTTTTTTTATTGGCCTATGCACTTTAATAGATTCAATAAAAAAAATAAAGCCTTTCTTTCGGTTTGGAAAAATTATATCTTAATATTGATCAATGTTTCATCAACACACACATATATATATATAATTTTTATTTTTATATTTTTTTTCAATCCAGCATGTCACAAAGGGCTATTCTGAGTTGAACGAGCGGACTGAGCGAGAATCTTCAGAGAGGCGCTCTCACTATGGAGGAAATATTACCGCTCCGCTCACATGCTCTGCACTGGAACATCATCGGCTATAGCTACTAAGACTACGCAAGTGTGTTTGCTAGTTTGCGTCCGGCGCCGTTCGCGTTTTCCCGTTCAGCGCCACGTCCTTAAATGCATTTGCGCCAGTTAGTGCGCCCATGGGTTTGGAACGCCAAATGGGTCAAAATACGGCAGTAACCAAATGCCTGGTGCCCAGAAAACGCCGTATTTTGCGCCGTCTTTTCATCCAAAACGCCGCAAATAACAGCGTTTTCTGGGCACCAGGCGTTTGGTTACTGGCGTATTTTGACCCATTTGGCATTCCATACTTGCGCTGCGCCTTGTGTCACATTGCGCCGGGTGTATTATACGGCCCTGTATGTTATAATGCATTATCTTTCATAAATGATTGTAAATCGATGTTAAGATGCATTAGATTTTGAATTTTTTGTTGTGTGTTTTAATGTTGTATTGCATTTTATTTATTTATTTATTTTTAGATTTATATTTTTATAGTTTTACATCAGATTTTGGATACCAAAACATTTTAACAAGCATTAAGTATGAACTGTGTGGTTGTAGCACTGCAAACATTATAAAAATCTAAAACAATATTTCATGTGAACTGTTAAGCCATAGATTTTATATACAAAAAAGGCAACATAATTTTTTTTACAGTATCAGCAGAACTGAATTAGAGTCCTTACCTTATCTGTCCTCTAAAACAGAAAATCATGCAAACTGCAGTATGTAATACATGGTTCAGTAAAAGTTCCCACAAAATCTGCTGAATTTTCATACGCTGCCTTATAGAAATATCACTGGTATTTCTGTCACTGTTCAACAAAGAGAGTTATGCAGGTCTGATGATGATTGAGGACTCTTTTAGTTGTGACACTCTGAAACTTCAATAAATAGTCAAGTTTAGGGCGTCACTGTAGGTTTCAGCTCCTCCTCCAGTGATTTAAACAGACTGAGGTGTCAGTCAAATTCCATTTAGTTGTTGTGGGAATGTGTGTTATGATAATAAAAAATGTCTTATTGAAATTATTTTTGAAACTGTCCCGTTTCACTTCAGAGTTTGTCCAAGTTAGTGTACACACATTGGGTCTCATTCATGAAACACGAGCAGAACAAATTTTTGTGTAAATCTTGTGTAAAGTGGTTCTGGCGTAAATTTTCGGATTCATTAAAATGTTCGTATTTTCCAAATGTTAGTTGGTACGAAAGAAATCTACACCTGCTCCCAGCCACGCGTAAATAGTGCGTTTAACATCTGAACGTTTTGCTCATTAATAAGGCTGCATTTTAATTCACCTTAATAAGGTACATATTTACACAGCATTTAGAAAAAATATTATATATATTAATTACATAAGTTTTTTCTTTTTACTTTTGTTGTGAGAGCCAGTAATAAGCTGCGTTCTCGTCACCTCATATTTACCGCTATCTTGAAATGACAACACGTGACATTATATTCGGAGCTGTTCGCGTCCTTTTGGTCCTTGGACTGGGAATTATGCGTTTCCATGGCACCACTATCAACACCTAATAAATCAATCTACAGCGGTCAGGTGGTATAGTGGCCACATGGTACATGTGGGAGCTTTCAGAAAACTCCCAGCTTACAAGCTGTAATTACGAGCTCTACGAGGACGTGAACGCTTTTTACAAGCTAGAATCTCGTAGAAGAAGAAGAAAGAGCTTTATTGCCAGGTATGTTGTTTACACATATTAGGAATTTGTTTTAGTGACAGAAGCTCCACAGTGCGACAGAGTAACAGCGACAAGACCAGACACATAATAAAAAGAATAAAATAATATACAAATTTACAAGATAAAACGAAAAAGAGAAACAAAACAAAAAAAACAAGAAACAAAACAAAAAACAATATATAATATAGACAATTGTATGTACAGTTATGTTGGCAAATTTGAAATATAAGTAAGTGTTTTAAGTAAATAATGTGTAATAGTGTTGTGTGTTTCCATGTTTGTCAAGTGTTCATGAGATGGATTGCCTGAGGGAAGAAACTGTTCCTGTGTCTGGTCGTTCTGGTGCTCAGGGCTCTGTAGCGTCGACCAGATGGCAACAGTTCAAAGAGGGAGTGTGCTGGATGTGAGGGGTCCAGAGTGATCTTCTTTGCCCTTTTTCTCACTCTGGATAAGTACAGTTCTTGGAGAGTGGGGAGGGTTGTGCCAATGATTCGCTCAGCAGACCGGACTACCCTCTGTAGTCTTCTGAGGTCAGATTTGGTAGCTGAGCTGAACCAGACGGTAATCGAAGTGCAGAGGATGGATTCAATGATGGCAGAGTAGAACTGTTTCAGCAGCTCCTGGGGCAGGTTGAACTTCCTCAGCTGGCGAAGGAAGTACAACCTCTGCTGGGCCTTTTTCACAGTGGAGTCAATGTGAATGTCCCACTTCAGGTCCTGAGAGATGGTGGTGCCCAGGAACCTGAATGACTCCACTGCATAGACTGTAAAAAAAGATGGACGACGCGACGCCGCTTCCTTCCATTGTAATGAACTGAGGCAAAAATCGCCGACGAGGGGCGCTGACATGTTACGCAAAAACGTCATAAAAAAAAAAGTTTGCAACCTGGGCATGCGCAGAAGGTATCGTCCGTGGAACCGGAGGCGGAGCCGCTGTATCAAACTTCCGCCCAGACGCTTGCACTCGCAATAAACCACGCCTCCTGAACTTCCCTTCTCATTCATTTTTTTATTG
Organism: Anabarilius grahami; assembly: GCA_003731715.1. NCBI lineage: Eukaryota > Metazoa > Chordata > Actinopteri > Cypriniformes > Xenocyprididae > Anabarilius > Anabarilius grahami. The sequence continues at coordinate 8,630,189 of RJVU01019434.1, forward strand.
GCGGTTGAATTTCTCTTTTGACTGGCTTGCTAACATAAGGTAAGTTAAATACAAATACACAACTAAAGACTTAAATTTAAAGACATATAATAATATACTATATATTAAAAGTGACGTTGGCTATTTTTTAAATTATTTAAAATGAACAAGTCTATCACAATGTGTTGGACAGCAAAATTAACGACCTTTAGTTAATGCTGTCTGTTAAAGTTATTATCATACAGTTTATGGCGACCACATGCATTTTTTCTCATATAAAATAAATATATTTTGAATGGATTGTTGGTTTAATTTTGTTATCTTCATTTTAGGATTAACTTGAACAAAACGAATGAACAAAATGACGTCAAGTTTCACAGCCACCACAGAGTCCAAACGTAAGTATAAATAATATAACAATATATAGAAATA
>RJVU01019434.1:8646914-8657638 GCA_003731715.1 Anabarilius grahami
TAGTGTTTTTGAAATCACTGAATAGTTGTGATATATGAAAAGCACTAAGCACATCCGTCTCTTGGCTCAGTGCCAGCCAAAGGGAAACCACGTTTGAATTATCAGTGACGCACTGAACTTTCTAATCACACCGGTGTGATCGTACACGTCAAAGGGTCAATCGTGTTTCGGTGGTGGAGGGGGATGTTACATTCAGAGAAGGGGGCCCGAAATGATGTCTTGCATGGCTATCCGGTCAAGGTTTATTGGGATTTTAAAAAGTAATTAGTAATGAGTTTAATTACTTATTGAGTAATTAAATTACTTTTTCTACAGTACAGAGTAATTAGAAAAGTATTTTAAATACAATATTGATGATGTAATTAGTAATTAATTACTTTTTTGAAGTAACTTACCCAACACTGTGCGTGCTGTAGTTATACTGCAGCTGTAGGTCTCCGGCTAACTCATGTTATAACTGTCTTACTTCTGAAATTGTTCTGCTAATCAGCCGTGGACCCACTATTATTTAAAACTGTGTCAATTAATGCAGATTGTCTGTTGTTCTTACTGCTTTGAGTAATGATGAAGTATGGAGCCAGATTTTGGGTTATGTTTGTACATCAGTCATTCACGTTTATGCTCAGCTAACGTATGCACATTATGGATTTAGTTTATGATACAGTACACATGTGGACTTATTGATGCTATAGGTTATAAATGGTTATAAAAGGTTTCAGCTGATTTTGTCCCAGTACAACATCTGGTGAGATTTTTATATTATACTGTAGTTTTTCCAATGTTTCATCATCAGACTCACACAGTAAATTCCCCAGTGTTAAAGGATTGGTCCACTTTCAAATAAACTTTTGCTGATAATTTACTCACCCCCATGTCATCCAAGATGTTCATGTCTTTCTTTCTTCAGTCGAAAAGAAATGAAGGTTTTTGATGAAAACATTCCAGGATTATTCTTCTTATAGTGGATTTCAATGGAGCCCAAACGGTTGAAGGTCAAAATTACAGTTTCATTGCAGCTTCCAAGAGCTTTAAACGATACCAGACGAGGAATAAGAGTCTTATCTAGAGAAACGATCTGTCATTTTCGAAAGAAATAACTGTATATGCTTTATAAACACAAAATATTGCCTTGAACGTACTTCCGGTTTTCTGCATTCTTCAAAACGCTTACACTGTATGTCCTACACCTTCCCTATTCTACTCACGGAAAAAAAATAAACTTCGTTCCGTAAGTATAATAGGAAAGGCATAAGCGTTTTAAAGAATGTGGAAACCAGAAGTACATTCAAGGTGGTATTTTGTGTTGTATTTTTTTTCGAAAATGACCGATCGTTTCACTAGAAAAGTCCCTTATTCCTCGTCTGGTATCGTTTAAAGCCCTTGAAGCTGCACTTCAACCGTTTGGGCTCCATTGAAGTCCACTATATGGAGAAAAATCCTGGAATGTTTTCATCAAAATCATTAATTTCTTTTCGACTGAAGAAAGAAGGACATGAACATCTTGGATGACATGGGGGTGAGTAAAGTTTATTTAAAAGTGAACTAATCTTTTAAATCAACACTGTTCAGTGTTCATATGGGAATCACCATCAGAGTGTTAAAGTAACACCAAAGCAGTGTTTGAGTTAATTAGATACTTAAGTGATTAATTGAGTGATAATTGTTTGATTATTGAAGACACCTGATGATAACGAGCTGATTCACTAAAGAAAAGAGAAACAACGCACATACACTCTGCTTGTTACACACACAGGGACGCACAGCAGCACACAAACATGCCAAAGATTGTTAAAATAGGGCCCAATAACTACAACTGACTTCATCCAGAGCCTTAGATGAAATCAACTGAAAAGACTGAAAAGACATTAAATCTCTCTTATTACAAACCAGTCTGACTTGATTTCTGTCATTTGACTAATTTTTTATTTTTTTTAATTAACACATTTTATTGAAAATGTTTGGTCACCGTTCTGGTGATCGGTGTTTCCTTTATTTGGGAAGTTACTCTTGCTTTGTACGTCAAATTTGTGGTCTGGGTAGTTAAATACAGAAGTACAAAAGGTTAGAGAAGTTTAGTCACATACACAGGAAAGTTCACCATAGATCATACATTCACTTACATCTATAACACAAGGCCTATTGCTTATACAAAGTTTTCTATTACAGATGCAAGTCATGGGTGTGAATGTGAAACATATCAGTTTCAAACATAATTTCAATAAGACATTATTAAATATTATAATATACAATAATAAAACAATTTCTTTAACATATTTTTTAAATAATCTGAACACACATTCCCACAACAACTAATGTAACTGACATGTCAGTCTGTTTAAATTGCTGGAGGAGGAGCTCAATCTAAAGGTGATGTTCTAAACTTAACTATTTTTTGAAGATGTTACAACCAAAACACTCTTCAATCATCATCAGACCTGCATAATTGTCTTTGTTGAACAGTGACAGAAATACCAGTGATATTTATTTAAGACAGCATATAAAAATTCAGCAGATTTCATGGTTACAGTTACTACCTCATGTGGTAACACTTTATTTTAGGGTCTTTTAACTAGTTGCTTATTACCATGCATATTACTAGAATATGTGTATTAGTACTTATTAAGCACATATTAATGCCTTATTCTGCATGATCTTATTCTACATTCTTAATCCTACCCAAACTTAACAACTACCTCACTAACTATTAATAAGCATTAAATTAGGAGTTTATTGAGGGAAAACTCGCAGTTAATGAATATGTGTTCCTTATACTAAGTGTTACCAACCATGTATTACACACTGAGGTTTGCATGATTTTCTGTGTTTCTAAAAGGTCAGACAACATAAGGACATTAATTCAGTTCTGTTGATACTGCAAAAAAATGCTGTTTCCTTTTATATAAAATATATCACTGTAAACCCTTACACTCAAAATAAATAATTGGTTTGAGTAGGACAAACTTAAATTAAACAAATTAGTTCAGTCAAATTAACCTTTATGATTATTTAGCATTTTATTTTTCTTTCAAGTTCACAGAGCTGATATATTTCAAGTTAACTGAACTGTTTAATTGTTTTGGAGACTGTCCTCCTCCAAAAAACGACACTTTAGGTCCTTTTTCAAGCACCTTAATACAGACTTTATATACGTTTTAAAGTCATGAGCCCTCTAGCTGGTGTAAAAATAATGACAGTGTCGTGTACAGTAACGTCTGTAGTCATGAAATGACGAATGACATCGTTACCAATCAAAATGTGTGTTAATTTAAATGCAATGTGTGAACTTTGTACACAGTCCCTTACCCGCCATTTGTCCTCCATTTAGCAATACTCAGCTCTACATTTCTTTGCGCACTGATGAAACATACCAATTAAAAAAAATCATGGAATGTACAGCTGATATAAAAAATTGGATGACCAGTGATTTCCTACTACTACATTTACATTTATGCATTTGGCAGATGCTTTTATCCAAAGCAACTTACATTGCATTATACTATACATTTTTATCTGAGTATGTGCAATCCCTTGGATCGAACCCATGACCTTGACATTGCTAGTGCCATTTAAATTACATTTACATTTAGTCATTTAGAAGACGCTTTTATCCAAAGCGACTTACAAATGAGAATAGTAGAATCAATCAAATCAACATGAGAACAACAGTACGTAAGTGCTGTGTGAAGTCACAGTTATGTCAGTAAAGTGCTCGTAGCAAGGAATTTATTTTTTTGATATATACTATATATATATATATATGTATATATATATAAATAAATACACAAATAGATGGAAGGAAAATAGAAATCAAGGTAAGTGCTACTATTACTGGGTCAAGTGCTGACGAAAAAGATACGTCTTTAGCATTTTTTTGAAAATGGCTAAAGATTCAGCTGCTCGGATAGAGCGCGGTAGGTCATTCCACCAGCCAGGAACAGACCCGGAGAAGGCCCGTGAGAGTGATTTTGTGCCCCTTTGTGATGGCACCACAAGGCACCGTTCACTTGAAGAATGCAAGTTTCTGGAGGGCGCATAAGTCTGAAGTAGTGAGTTAAGATATGGCGGTGCAGAGTCAGCGGTCGTTCTGTAGGCAAACATCAGAGTCTTGAATTGGATGCGAGCAGCTATTGGCAGCCAATGCAGAGTGATGAAGAGAGGAGTGACGTGCGCTCTCTTCGGTTCGTTGAAGACCAGTCTTGCTGCAGCATTCTGGATCAGTTGTAGAGGCTTGACAGTGCATGCTGGAAGGCCAGCCAAGAGAGCATTACAGTAGTCCAGTCTGGATAGAACTAGAGCTTGGACAAGAATTTGTGTGGAATGCTCTGATAGGAAGGGTCTAATCTTCCTGATGTTGTACAAGGCAAATCTGCAGGACCGGGCTGTTGTAGCAACATGATCTGTGAAGCTTAAACAATCATCCATCACCACTCCAAGGTTTCTGGCTGTCCTGGAAGGAGTAATGGTTGACGACCCAAGTTGAATTGAAAGGTTATGACGAACTGTTGGGTTGGCACCGACCACAAGCAGTTCCGTTTTCGCAAGGTTGAGTTGAAGTGCCATGCTCTAACCACTGAGCTACAGGAAAGCTTACTAAATTCAGAAAAAACAGAGATTCAAATTTTTGGACCGAAAACTTTTTCACATAATAACCTAGAATACTGTCTGACACTTGATGACTGCTCTGTTAAGTCTTCGTCATCAGTTAGGAACCTGGGTGTGCTCTTTGATACCAGTCTTTCATTTGAATGCCAGGTTTCTAGCAGACCTGTAAAACCGCATTCTTCCATCTTAAAAATATATCTAAACTACGACATATGTTCTCAATGAAAAATGCGGAACAGTTAGTTCATGCGTTCATGACCTCAAAGGCTAGATTACTGTAACTCTCTACTGGGTGGTTGTTCTGCTCAATTGATAAATAAACTACAGCTCGTACAAAACGCATCAGCTAGAGTTCTTACTAGAACTAGGAAGTATGACCATATTAGCCCAGTTCTGTCATCACTGCATTGGCTTCCTGTTAAACATCGTATAGATTTTAAAATCTTGCTAATTACTTACAAAGCACTAAATGGTTTAGCTCCCCAGTCCCTGAGCGAGCTCTTAAAGCATTATAGTCCTTCACGTTTATTGCGATCTCAGAATTCTGGACAGCTGATAATACCTAGAATATCAAAATCAACTGCAGGTGTGATATGGTGATTAAGTTCCCAAAGTTAATATAAAACTGGTTAATGTTATTTTTCTAATATTGTAAAATAGTATTTAATTTGTTATGTTTATGAGAAGAAAAGTATGTTTTGTGCATTTATTAAATTAATTATTTTCATTTGGCATACCTGCATCATGACGTCATTGCACGCTAGTTTGGTGCACGCCTGTGATGTGCTTAATTCATAGTAAATGAAGAGACCAGAAGCCATCACATCAGAATTCTCTCTTAATTTTCTTTCTTATTTCAGGAGTACTACACAGGCGGTAGATACATTTCCTATTTAGCACCTAAACTTTGGAACAGTTTTCCTATCACTGTTTGGGAAGCAGACACACTCTCAGTTTAAGTCTAGACTAAAAACACATGTGTTAAAACTTGTATACACATAAACCATTATCTACTTCTATATTTCAAATCATGTAAATTGTTTGGCTGCATAGATTTGGTCAGCTGGAACCGGGAACACTTCCCATAACACCCAATGTACTCACTACATCATAAGANAAAACGCCAGGAGAAGCAGGAGCGGAGGAGAGAGAGAGGGTCTGCTGACTGAGCCGAAAGTGATCTACTGGAGTGAAGCCCGTCCGTTGACGTGGAAAGTTTGAAGTGATCTACTGGAGTGAAGCCCGTCCGTTGACGTGGAAATATTGAGTGTGCGTTGCACCAACCTTTTGTTTATTTGTTATTGGTGAGAATAAAAGTTCAGTCAGCAGACAAAGCCGACCCCTTGTCCTCTTCCTTCCACCACATCTACGAACATTATCACACTTGTATACACATAAACCATTATCTACTTCTATATTTCAAATCATGTAAATTGTTTGGCTGCATAGATTTGGTCAGCTGGAACCGGGAACACTTCCCATAACACCCAATGTACTCACTACATCATAAGAAGAACGGCATCTACACTAATATTAGTCTCTCTCTGTTTATCCCGAGGGTTGCCGCAGCCTGCCAGATCCAGGCCGTATCTGTCACAGACACGTCAGGTTCCACCCCGCTGCATTACCCACGCACTCAATCAACAGCATACTAATCATCACCACCTGCACATCATCATCACCGCAATCACCACCAGCATATAAGCTCCACACTCACACACAGTCACTGTCCAGTCTCGTTTGTATTACTACTATTGTATGCTTACCTCAAGGACTCTAAACGCTATACTTACCTGTCTCCATCGTCTCCATATCTCCTCGTGTTCCATCCTGCCTGTGTGTGAGTGTTCCAGTCTTCCGTCTCCAGCGTCTCCTTCCATCATCATCTGCAACCCAACATTAAAGGACAGTATTACTTCTATTCATCTCCAAGATCAGCTTATCCATCCTGCACCTACCTGTTACTCTGCTGATTGTACAAATAAACCAACCTAACTGCTTTTATCTCTGTCTCCGGGGTCTCTGTTGTAACAGAAGACCGGACCATAACAGCAATACATCAGCATGAGTCATAACGATCCATTCCAGGAGCTCGTGGACGCTATGCGACGAGTACTCACCTCACAACCACCGTCATCATCATTTACCACCGCTGCTGCCTCCACATCCACCGCCTCCACTCCAGTCCCATGGCCAAACCGGCGCCCTACTCAGGATCGGCGGAGGATTGCAGCGGATTTCTCCTTCAGTGTGAATTGGTCCTGGAGATGCAACCGCATTTATTTTCTACCGACACGGCTAAAATTGCGTTCATCATCTCCCAACTGCAAGGTAAGGCCCTCCAATGGGCGGATTCACTCTGGACTCAAAAAGGATCAGTTGTAAAATCTTATCCTGCATTCGTCTCTCACTTCCGTTAAGTCTTCGGGAAACCTCTGACAGATTCTTCAGGTGGTGAGAAACTTTACAATCTGAAACAAGGAAACAGAAGTGTTAACGATTATGCCTTGCAGTTCAGAACGCTAGCTGCTTCCAGCGGATGGAATGAACAGGCCCTCATCACCACCTTTCGTCATGGTCTGGAACCGAATGTGCGGTTGCATCTCGCTGCGTACGAGGACTCCGAGGGTGTCGAACGCTTCATCCAACTTGCTCTCCGCGTGGGTTCTCGTATGCAGTCGTGTCTCCTAGAGCACCAGGGCCAGCCACTTACCAACACCTTCCTCCGTCGGTCCGAACCCGTCAGCTCTCCAGAACCAGCAAGTGAACCCATGCAAATGGACAACTCTCGTCTGTCATCTACAGAAAGACAAAGAAGGCTGACCCTGAATCTGTGCCTATACTGTGGTTCTCCTGGGCATGTAATCTCCACATGCCCAACTCGTCCTCCTCGTCCAGTGGTGAGTGCAATCATTCCCTCCCTTCAAAAAATGAAACCACTCACAACTGTAGTATACCTTACTGCTGCTAATACTTGTGTTCCAGTGGTGGCGCTCCTCGATTCAGGGTCAGCAGGAAATTTAATCTCCGGCTCCCTCTGTCGACAACTCAAGCTCAAGACCACGCCTTCTCCGCTCATCTACCAGGTCCATTCCATCACGGGCAAACCCCTGAGCCGGAAGAATATCCGTCGATGTGTGGGACCTCTTCAACTACGAGTGGGTTTACTTCATACGGAGAACATCCATTTGCTGGTTCTGGAGGATTCCACCGCTGACGTGGTTCTAGGGCGCCCGTGGCTGGAACAGCACAGCCCCAACATCTCCTGGCGCACGGGCGAAGTCCTGAAGTGGGGCGACCACTGCTTCTCCAGCTGTTTTCCAACACTTCCTGTTCCAAGATCTCCTCGCTCCATGAACATCTCCATCAACGCCACCTCCATTGAAAGTCCTGTCGAGAAACGCTCCGTGGATATTCCATCCGACTACGCCCCCATCAGTGACGTCTTCTGCCCGCAACGCGCCTCTAAGCTACCTCCACACCGGCCATGGGACTGTGCCATCGATCTGTTTCCGGGTGAGCCAGTGCCTAGGGGATGTATTTACCCCCTTTCAGTACCGGAGGAGAAGGCCATGGAGGAATACATCAAAGAGGCCCTTAACCAAGGTTACATCCACCCGTCTACTTCCCCTGCTGCTTCAAGCTTTTTCTTCGTGGCAAAGAAGGACGGAGGCTTGCGGCCCTGTATTGATTATCGTTCACTGAATAAAATCACTGTCAAATTCCGGTATCCACTTCCCCTCGTCCCAGCGGCCCTGGAACATCTCCGCGGTGCCACTGTGTTCACCAAGCTGGACCTCTGCAGCGCGTATAACCTCATCCGGATACGCGAGGGGGACGAGTGGAAGACCGCCTTCGTCACGCCCACCGGCCATTACGAGTATCTCGTGATGCTGTATGGTCTGGTCAACGCCCCCTCCGTATTCCAGGATTTCATCCACGAGGTGCTCCGGGAGTTTCTCCACAAGTTTGTACTGGTGTACATAGATGACATGCTCATCTACTCCCGGAGCTTGGCCGAACATCGCCACCACGTTGCGGAGGTCCTCCAACGCTTACGGCAGTTCCATCTATTCCTTAAAGCAGAGAAGTGTTCCTTCCATCAGCCCTCTGTCCAATTCCTGGGATACGGGATAGATCACAGTGGCATCTGGATGGACGAGGGGAAGGTATCTGCTATCCAGACCTGGCCAACTCCAACAACCATAAAAGAACTCCAACGTTTCCTCGGATTCTCCAATTTCTATCGCCGTTTCATAAAGAACTATAGCACCATTGTCAGTCCACTCACCAACATGTTACGCAACCAGCCCAAGTCTCTGTCCTGGTCCCAACCTGCCACCAACGCCTTTGAGACCCTCAAGAAAGCCTTCACCACCGCTCCCCTCCTCGTCCACCCAAACCCGGATCTACCTTTCGTCGTGGAAGTGGACGCCTCCACCACTGAAGTGGGAGCGGTCCTCTCACAGCAGCAGGGGAGCCCAAGTAGACTCCATCCATGCGCCTTCTTCTCCCGCAAGCTCAACCCGGCGGAGGTCAACTACGACATCGGTGACCGTGAGCTCCTGGCAGTCAAGCTTGCCCTGGAAGAGTGGAGGCATTGGTTGGAGGGTGCTAACCATCCCTTCCAAGTTCTTACCGACCATAAAAATCTTGAGTACCTGAAAGCTGCCAAGAGAATCAACCCTCGCCAAGCTCGATGGGCTATGTTCTTTTCACGATTGAATTTCTCCATATCCTATCGTCCCGGTTCCAAGAATCTCAAGGCTGATGCCTTATCCCGTCTTCATGCTCCCGATGAAAAGAATGAAACTCCTGAGACTATCCTCCCTGAATCCATTTTCATCCAGTGGTCGGAAGAAACATTACCCCCCTCCAATGCCTCCACTCGCACTCCGCCGGGTTGCCCCCAGGGCTTGCAGTACATCACACGGACACGGCGCACTCAACTTCTGCACTCTGCTCACTCTTCACTTGGCAGTTGGCACTGGCCACCCGGGGGGCTGCAGGGAGTGTGCCATCTCCAAAAGTCCACGCCATCTTCCCTCCGGCAAGCTCTGTCCTCTGCCCGTTCCTGAGAGACCCTGGTCACACCTGGGAGTGGACTTCGTCACAGATCTCCCCGAGTCTGACGGTCACACATGCATCCTGGTAGTTGTAGACCGCTTCTCCAAAGCCTGTCGCCTGATTCCCCTGGGAGGTCTACCTACCGCCATGGCTACTGCAGAACTGATGTTTAACCACGTCTTTCGTCATTATGGAATCCCCGAAGACATTGTTTCAGACAGAGGGCCCCAATTTATCTCTCAAGTCTGGAAGGCATTCTTCTCCCTCCTGGGTGTGACCGTCAGCCTGTCATCTGGTTACCATCCTCAGTCGAACGGGCAGACGGAACGGAAGATCCAGGAGATCGGCCGCTTCCTGCGTACCTTCTGTCACGGCCACCAGGACTCCTGGAACCAGTACCTGGGTTGGGCCGAGTACGCACAAAACTCCCTCCGGCAAGCCACTACTGGGCTGACACCTTTCCAGTGCGTACTCGGCTACCAACCCCCACTGTTCCCCTGGGATGGGGAACCCTCCAATATTCCGGCAGTCGACTACTGGTTCCGGTAGAGCGAGAGGGTATGGGACTCAGCTCAGCACCAACTGCAGAGAGCCCTGCGCAGACGCAGAACGACAGCCGACCTTCGACGCTCCAACGCTCCAACGCTCCTACCTACCAACCGGGGCAGAAGGTCTGGCTGTCCACCAGAGACATCAGGATGCGTCTGCCCTGCAAGAAGCTGAGTCCCCGCTTCATTGGCCCGTTCACCATCCTTCGACAGATCAACCCCGTCACGTATCGCCTCCAACTCCCTGCACAATATAAAAGAATTCACCCTACCTTTCATGTTTCACTGTTGAAGACTCACCACCCTTCTGTCCTTCCCTCCACAGAGCCTGACGTGACAGCCGGCGAGCCCCCCCTTCCACTCATCCTGGAGGATGGTACTGCCTATGAGGTTCACGAAATCCTGGACTCCCGGCGCCGTGGTGGTCTGCTGGAATACCTGGTAGACTGGGAGGGTTATGGCCCCGAGGAACGCTCATGGGTCCCCAAGAATGATATCCTTGATCCT
>RJVU01019434.1:8668861-8733578 GCA_003731715.1 Anabarilius grahami
AAAAAAAAAAAAAAAGTAGTAAAAAGCATTACTTTGTGGATAGGGTTTATCTCACAGGTTTATCTCTCACGTCTTTATTTTGAAAAAACAATGTTTCCATAGCAACCGGAGCTTTTAACGGCTGCTGAGATGACGCAATGACTTTACCAATCAGCCATTGGCTCTTCTATTTTGAAGGCGCGAGCGCGATATCTACTTGCCATTGCGTTGCACAGTGCACTCTTTCTCTCATGCGTGAAATGAGCGATTTGTCCATCTTTGTCGAGTTTTTCCACGGATGAACCAATTCAGAAAATATTTGAAGCTGGAATACAGATAACGAAGAAGAGTCAAGGAAATTCAGGGGTAAGTAACCGAATCTTGATTTTATTTTCTGTTCATGGCATGCTAGCTGTTAACTGTTAGCTAATGTGTACAAGCATAACTTAAGCTATTGTTAACTACACTAAGCACGTTATGGCTTGTTTCTAGTTGGGTTACACACATAGATATTTTAGAGTTATTTTGTTTATTTTTAGTCAATGGACTATATGCACAGTTACTTCCTGGTTGTCGTTAAGCCAGCTCGGGCATTTCCGGTGAACTGTTTGCAGTTCTTTCTGTACTCACTGTACATCGACATAAAACCATCAATGGTTGACTTTTTAATGTTGTATATATATTTTATTGCAGTTATCACATTTACCTAATTTGCCAATAAACCAGTTTTATTAATTGCAATAAAGACGAAGCTATTGGGACCGTTTAAAAACGCAGTGTCTGTAATTAGAAACACACGCATTTTTTTTCCGCAGCACTTCAAATGTTATTTTTAATGTGATGACCACAAACATTATTTGTCCATCCTTCTGAGATTGTCCCCATTGTAAAACCGAACGTTTCAAAATTTAGGAAATTTAACATTTGATAGAAAACACTTATTTAAAAATTAAAAAGACAATAATTACCACTTCAACCAGCAGGTGGCGGCAAAGTAGCATTTATTTGCGCATATATCAGCCATTTCTTCTAATCGTTTTTTACTTAGTTTCTGACTAAATATTAAACATTATAAAATAACGAGGTTTTAAAAAAACATTTTGTCAATGTGAAGTATGAGGTACTCACAAAATCTTAAGCAAAACAATAACTTTTCTTGTGAATGAATGACACAGAGCACCGCGCTTTCCCTTTAATCCCAGCAGCTGTCAGTCAGAGCAGCGCAATATCATGATTTCAGCACAATTGTAAAAACACACATTTTATTCAGTGAATCTAACTAAAGAGCACAATAAATATTTTATTTTTGAAGCTTTTTTTTCACATAAAAGTGTGAAAACTGATGGTTGAATTGAATTTAGCCGAGGAGGAACACGGAGGTACGTCTTTATTTATTTATTTTTATGCTGTCTTACGTTTGAATAACTAAATTAATGCTATGCCTGACTATTTAAGCTACTATATTCTGATTATAAACTAAGTATTACACTACTGATGCTCAACACACCAGCAAATGACTCTCACCGGAAGTTTTCGAGCTGGCTTAAATTAATGCGGAAGTTCTAAAGAACACTCCGTGCATATAGTCCATTAAGCCGTGCAAAATGCTTCCACTTGCCATCCCCATTTAGCCCCTGCAGACTTGGGCAGTGCAACCCATTTTCCCGCTTCGCGCCGTCTGCTGTGGATTATGAAATCTGCTCAAATTAAACGACATTTTTCAATTCGGCAACAAAATCTTGCATGACCTGTCCCATAAATGTTCATTCTTAATTAAAAATATTTTTTTCAGGCTAGACTATCACGTCTTGCGTCTTTTATGCTGCCTTCACGTGATATCGGAATTATGGTAAATATTAGTAACGTTAACAACTAGTTAAATATTATTGGTCATGAAAACACTCTTAAATTAAAAATTGAGTGCAATGAGCTGTTCTGCAACTAATTTTGTTACTAGCACACATGTCTCTAAAGTGGAAATTTAAGGCAGAACATGCACCACTTGTCAGTGACAGTGAAGTCAGAAAGCTGAAGAAGTTCGGCCATACAAAGCAGTCTAGATCCACCAGTGCATCTTAAAGTTTATGTTGAAAGCCAGCTAGTGTAGCATATGTAAGCCCACTGTTATATGCATCATTTATTTTTCAACTTATAATCACTTTTGCCCCCCTAGGAAAACAGTACTGAAACAAGACAGGATGCCCTGGCTGAAGATCTACCAGGTAGAGATAGTCACTTTGCTAGTAAAACTCACAATATATGTAATTTGCTTTACCACGTTGCAAAATATGTGATTGTGAAAGTAGGATGTTTTTCCACATTGCAGGAATTGACTTGAGGGCTGAGCTTATCCTCTTGCCATCCATCTTCAGAGAGGAGCTTGAACACTACATTACTATGAAAGAGGTAAACTTCTGAATTATCCTGCAATGCTGACTGGTGGACCTCATGTTAATACATGAACAGAAAAAGATTGGGACTGTTCTGTCTCCTGTAGATGTGCTTCATTTATGCCATAGCTTTTTTTTTTTTGATTTCTCCAGCTGTTTATTTGCATTTGAAAATCTGTTTTCTTTTTGTTTTTTCTTTTTATGTAGGGGGACCCTGCTACACCCTTTCCAACCATTCAAATGATGAACGCCGCCTTCCAATGATTGCCATTTTCCAATCGCAGTGTGGTGACGGTAGATGTAATGGTTGTGTGCCAGTGCACCAGCCTTGACGAAGCCTTCATGACAGCCTCTGTATGTATTTGTTTCAACATTGCATATCCTCCACACCTGAAGATATTTCTGAAGCCTACCTCTCTCATAGTAATGTAGTGTTTTCGAACTTTTCTCTGAAGCTGGATGGCAAGACGATAAGCCCAGCCCTTAAGTCAATTCCTGAATGTAGAAAAATATTCTACTTTCACACATTTTGCAATGTTGTAAAGCAAATTACATATATTGTGAGTTTCACTAGCAAAGTGACTGTTTGGATGGATCAAGTACATTCTTAACTTTGATACCACATGGATGCTTTGCAGTAAGATCTTGCTTCCATTGTCCTTTGATTCACATTTTCATGCATATTGTGTAAGAGTAGACAGTGACTGGATTTTGCTCAAACCTGGAGATGAGTTGGACCACACATCGCTTGACACATACAGTTGATAATCTGTATGTTGGATTGAGACATTTTGTATAAATGCTTGCTGATCTTTGGCAAGGTCATATGAACAGGATGCTTGGTGTACAAGTATTAATAGAGAGAATTGTTGCCAAAAATTAAACTTGTCATTTACTCACCCTCATGTTGTTCCAAACCTTCATGAATTCTTTCTTCAGTTGAACACAGAAGATATTTTGAAGAATGTTGGTAACCAGACAGTTGATGGTAGCCATTGACTTGCATAGTATTTTTTTTATTATAATATGGAAGTCAGTGGCTATCATCAACTGTCTGGTTACCAACATTCTTCAAAATATCTTTTGTGTTCAAATGAAGAGAGAATTCATATAGGTTTGGAACAGCATGCGGGTGAGTAAATTACAGAATTTTAAGTTTTTGGGTGACTGTTGCAAGTCTTCTGTACAGATTTGTCGGATATGATGTTTAATGCCCAAAATACAAGTTGACATGCTGATAGCGGATGGTTGGTCTAAAGAGGGACAAAAGTGTTTAAAAAATAAATAAAAAAGTTTGAGGATATGTGTTAAAATGCTTGAGTTTAGTATTTAAAACTGATTTATGAACTGCTCATTGGGCCCGATGCTCAGTTTTGTATTTACACTCTGAAGGAATTGTAATGCATTGAACATGTTCATTTGAAATATTTTTTTAACGGGTTTAATACAGAATATCCAGTATATGATTACAATTGAGTTGCTAATGTTCTGTATTTTATACTCCTACAAGAATTGTTACATTGTTTAAACGCTTGTAAAACATGCACTACCTATGTGTTCAGCACTTAACTGATTAATTAACTGTTCATTGGGCATGATATTTCCCGCTGGGAAGGAACTGAAACATTCTACATGTTAATTGAATTTTGTTAATGTTGGGTACAGAATATCCAGTATGAGAGTTATAAAACTGAATTGAGAATGTTCTGTACTTTATACTTACAATTGTTACTTTTGTGCTTAAAAACAAATTGTAAAAATGCACTGCCTCTGTTTTGTATTTTAAACTGGTAACAAAATGCTCACAAAGCCTAATGCTTAAGGAATTGTCTCCCCACCTATGCAAGGTTTTTTTTTATTAAATATACTTGAAGTACAGTATTGTTATTATTTTAGGATGAATCGGTTCTGGTAGAATACCAGGATGTAATTTTAAACCATTTCTATCATTGGGGTGCAAAATTGTTCTTTTAGAGGTACAAACAAGAAGGTACAAAAATGTACCAGTGTTCAGAGGCACATTTCTGTACTCTGCTAGGGTACAGCTGGGGCGACAAAGCATTTGTACTCTTTTAGGTACATTCCTGTACCTTGATTTTTCTGTGTGTGTGCTGCCAGCATTTCAGATATTTTTTACAGATTACAGATAATTTTTACAACAGTAAAAACAAGAGTATACTTTGCAGATGAAGCTGCAAAGTTTTACAGTTTTCCACAGTCCTATTGGGACTATCAATAAGTAGACAGAGATGCAGGTTGTAAAAAGGTTTTATTTCAGCTGATCTTGTTAAGGTGACGTTCTTATTTTCTAGTTTCATGTTTCCTTTTAAAAGTGTCACATTCACAGACCCAGTTTCAACCTGCTACTTGTAAAACAATTACAATACAGAATCAGTGCAAGCACATGTGATAATGAAGAGTATACAGAATTAGATATGAAGTAAATGTGAGTGAAGAATATCTAACTTCTTATCAAAGCACAGATCTGTTAAATATATTTTTTGTAAACACAAGCTTTTATTTTGGATCTGATTAATAGCAATTATCTGATTTAATGCATTGTGGGCCATAAATATAAAGAGATGAATTGAGCCAAATAGCACAGGCCGCAAGTTTTCACAAATGCTTAGAGACTTGAGGGTAAGATCCAGTTGCAGCATTTATTCAACACTGACAGAAAAAAAAGGTACGGTGCTTGTCACTGGGGCGGTACCCTAAGGTACAAAGGTATGTACCTTTAAGGTACTAATATGCACCCTTTAGGGGTAAGTAAGGTACAAAGACGTACCTTTTCACTTTTGTACCTTAGGGTACTGCCCCAGTGACAAGCACCGTACCTTTTTTTCTGACAGTGAAGGTAAATCCAAAATCGTAGTCATCCAGGCAAGAGTCAAACACCATCAAAACAGTCCACACATGAAGCAAGAAAACAAAAACCAAAATAGACTGCTCAGAACAGCAGGTGACAAAAGCTTAAAACTCGACGACAAAGGCAGAAACAAACTCAGTATAAATAGACAGACACTAATAGCATAACTGAAGACAACTGGGTGCAATGAAAGGGTTAGTTCTCCCAAAAATGTACATTCTGTCATTAATTACTCACCCTCATGTTGTTCCACACCCATAAGACCTTTGTAAATCTTTAGAACACAAATTAAGATATTTTAGTTGAAATCCGATGGCTCCGTGAGGCCTTCATAGGGAGCAATTTACATTTCCTCTCTCAAGATCCATAAAGGTACTAAAAACCTATTTAAATCAGTTCATGTGAGTACAGTGGTTCAATATTAATATTATAAAGTGACGAGAATATTTTTGGAGCGCCAAAAAAAAGTAAATAACAACTTATTTAGTGATGGCCGATTTCAAAACACTGCTTCAGGAAGCATCGGAGCATAAATAAATCAGTGTATTGAATCATGATTCAGATCGCGTGTCAAACTGCCAACGGCTGAAATCACGTGACTTTGGCGCTCCGAACAGCAGATTCGACACGCTGAATCATAACGCTCCGAAGCTTCATGAAGCAGTGTTTTTAAATCGGCCATCACTAAATAAGTCGTTATTTCGTTTTTTTTGGCGCTCCAAAAATATTCTTGTCGCTTTATAATATTAATATTGAACCACTGTACTCACATGAACTGATTTAAATATGTTTTTAGTACCTTTATGGATCTTGAGAGAGGAAATGTCCATTGCTCCCTATGGAGGCTTCACGGAGCCATCGGATTTCAACTAAAATATCTCAATTTGTGTTCTGAAGATTAACAAAGGTTTTACGGGTGTGGAACGGCATGAAGGTGGGTAATAAATTACAGAATTTTCCTTTTTGGGTGAACTAACCCTTGAAGTGACAATGAGTCAGGGAAGTGGGTTATGGGAAATGAAGTCCGAAGTGGTGATGAAATAGTCTGGGGTGGAGTGCCCTCTGGTGGCTAACCAGGGCACTCCAACTTGTGATCATGACACAAGTGTCCAGAGCACATACAATATTTGTTTTGTGAGGAAATACATAAATATAATATGTTTATAGACTAAATTAATTTCAATCATTCAAGCATAAACTCTCAGATTAAGAGGTATTTAAGATCATGAGACATTTCTGAAAGCACGAGAAAGCATTTTTTGAATGTTGTGCATCTATATACAATTACATACAGTACATGGGATTATTAGTGATTCAACTGCAAGCTTAGTCAAACTTTTCCTCTTTTGATCTTCAGATAGTCCATTCATCTAAACTCACTCGTAAGGGAAGATTATACACAGCTGTTCCAGCGTCATCGGGGGAATAGAGTAAATTACTGAACACATCAGATATTTGTACATGCACCATCTGCAATAGGTGGTTCCCTACAGGGAAAATTAAATTTTGTTTGACACTGATTTCTGCTCACTTGCATTTTGCAAACCGTCTCATTTTAACAAACAAAACATCCATTTAGTACTTTAGTTTCACATAACAAAGTTGACAATGTAGTAGTTGACAACATGTTCTGTCAGGTTAATTTAAACACTGCTTACATCATGACACGATTATGAAACTTCACCGTAAAGCGTTAATTATAACAGCGGAGTTAATAAGGATATTAGACAGGGCCGGTCCTGGTATCATCATTTTTTTTCACTTATTCTGACTTTTATTTTAGCACTACATGACTCCCCTTTTTCTCCTTCTCCTGTAATCGTCTTTATACAGTCCTTCGTTACCACATTGGGGTGGCTTTCTATGAATTTCAGCCCAGAGAGTATCTCTATTGTGTTAATATGCTGACCATACTTGTTTCGTACAGCATCTATGTTGTCTAAATTTTGAATATCTGTATCCTCTTTATCCAATTTGGGCATCACATAGCATTCTGGCTCTTTTACTGTCCCATCTTCATTCTCCACAATTATCACCTTAAAGAAGTGAGTCGGCGTTACTTTCCCTGCCTTCCACTCCAGTGTACTGAGGTCAGCATGATCATAGAAATCCTCCACCTCAGTACCCTCTTTATTTTTTTTTTCTTTCAGGTAAAGTGGTCCAGTGTACACATGGACATTACAGACTTCATCATTCATAGCTTTTTCTCGACAGTAATTCTCAATAGTTTTCCAGTTACCTTTGTTTAAGCCTTTTTCCTGTGGTGCCATGTTGCTGATCAAAAAAGTGTCATGATAGGCTTCCT
The DNA here is from genome assembly GCA_003731715.1 of Anabarilius grahami. NCBI lineage: Eukaryota > Metazoa > Chordata > Actinopteri > Cypriniformes > Xenocyprididae > Anabarilius > Anabarilius grahami. The sequence goes on from RJVU01019434.1 coordinate 8,676,405, forward strand.
GACACCATCTGTGATTGGCCGCCGCAGCAAGATGACCTTGATCATAGTCTTTGTCCACAAATTCATTCCTTCCAAAGCTCCCGTGCGCCTTACAATTTTCCTTCAGTGTGTCTTTGTTCAGTATCTCATACACCCATTCAGCGTTCTTGGTTTCATCGTTGTATGACATGACATAAGATTTTCTTATCCTTACGTCAGAATCTGAAGGACATCCGTTGACTAATTTATTGGATGACCCGACAATTAAATTTGGATCAACTTCTTTAGAGGCTGATATTTTACCAGACATTTCAAAGAAAGGGATCAGTATGTTTTGGTTCAAACTCAACCCTTTATAACTCTGGACTAACTTTCTGTACGTTCTTTTCATCATTAAACACCCTTCTTCTTAACCCCTGCACCGTCTTCTGTTTGAATATTAATCAGTTCCTTGTGTTGCTTGTTTGATATCGTCAGCTGGCCAACAACTACAGTGATTTTTTTTTTAATGCCAAATCTCTTCTCAATCTTTCTTTTAGTTTTCTCTAAATGGTCAGCAACATCAAAAAACGGCAACAAATATTTACCTATATAATCTGAAGTGACATCAGAGTCTCTCCCCCCTTTCTCAAGAGTGGTTTCACCCTTTCCATCAGATTCAGAAGGTTGGTTTTGTACACGGTTCAAACTTAGTACAAAGTTAAGGAACAAATCACCCTTGACTCTGGTTTTATTACTTCTCCAAGAGCTTCAGCTAAGGATCCTCTCTTCTTCCTGACGAAAATAATGTAAACAAACATTCAAACAAACAAAAGTGTCAAAATTCTCCTTATTTCAGGACTTCTAACTCATTCCCCCGGTTTCACAGACAAGGCTTAAAGGGTTAGTTCACCCCAAAATTAAATTTCTGTAATTTATTACTCACCCTCATGTTGTCCCAAACCCGTAAGATCTTAGTAAATCTTGGGAACACAAATTAAGATATTTTTGATGAAATCCGAGGGTTCCCTTTCGAAAGGGAACTCAACACTGCGCTTGAGATAGCGCTTTGGGGAACGTCACTCGTGACTCGTGTTCGAAACGCCAAAATCACAACACTCTAGGGGTGTAACGGTACGCAAAAATCACGGTTCGGTATGTACCTCGGTTTTAAATTCACGGTTCGGTTCATTTTTCGGTACAGTAGGGGAAAGAAATGCAAACAACTGCAGGTTGTTTATTACTATACATTTTTTTGAAACAATTTGCTTACACTTTAAACACTTTTTAATAAAATATAATATATAAAATACAAAAAAATAAAACTGCTTTTATTTTTTTACTGCTGCTCAGATTCGTTCAACTTATGTTTTTTGTCAAAAAAATTAACTTGTCCACATTGTCTATGGAAAGGGCAGATCTGCTGGCAGGTACAATGTCTCCAGCTGTAGAAAATACCCTCCCGCTAGAGACTAAGGTAGCAGGTACAGCTAGCGAGAGGCTGGGCTAAAGCATGCCGTGTATGTTGTTGTACAGCGCGCGGTGTGTGACTTATTTTCAGTGGAAATCCCGCCCTGCAGTCGATTTCATTGGTTTAGGTTACAGTGACGACGGGTAAGTTTAGAGATCAGTGGCAATCTGTACAGTGATTGACAAAAACTTTAGAATCAGTTGCAGGCGCGATTTGCGCTGAACGCGGAGACTTCCGCCACTTAATATGTTCGTGTGGAAACACGAAAATGTACATATGTTCCGCATACAAAATATTGCATTCGGTGCACACATGTACCGTACCGAAAGCCCTGTACCGAAACGGTCCGGTACGAATACACGTACCGTTACACCCCTACAACACTCCAATCCTATTGGCCGGCGACAGCCTATGATGTCAAACGGTGCAAACCGTGACGTATAAAGGGAGCGCCTGAGGAAGCAGTCAACATCCTTTTGTCTTTTCGGGACTGTTTTGTTCGTGCCATTGTTTCACAAACTCCGGTAGGAAATTACTTCTTTTTTGTCTGCAAACGTTCAGGAGAATGTATTCATCCGTGTCCCCTGCGTTTGACACTTGATGTACACGTTTCTGGCGTTTTTCTGTCTGGAGAGGAGCGAACGCATTGACAATGCTTGAGGGCGGCGTCTATGTGTGTTTGTCTATTATTCACTGCGAGCGTTTCTTCTGTTCGGACGCTCTGTTCTCGTTTGACACTCTTTCCGAGGGAGGAAGTGTCTGCATCTGTGCCTGTCATTGTAGCCCCGTGTGTGCTGAGGCAATACGACGGCTGCAATCATAGGGCTCGCAGGTGAGCTCGTTGGGAAGTCTGAGAGAATTAGATTTTCTCTCGGCTTCCCGCGGCTGACGAAGGTGTATTGTTAGATGACTGTGACGTCCGTGTTTGATGTCGCCGCGTCCGACAGCGACCGCTCCTCTGGCTGCTGTGTATGTGAGCCGTGGTGTTTCTGGGACGCGCTTTTCAGCAGGCTGCAGCTGCCGTGAGTGCGCGTTAAGAAAGGAGCTGTGAGTGCGTGTTAAGAAAGGAGCCGTGAGTGCGTGTTAAGAAAGGAGCCGTGAGTGCGTGTTAAGAAAGGAGCCGCGCGCAGATGGTTCGACGAACAGTCATTTCTGTCCATGAATATTGCTGCTCCATTCTCTCCTGATCTCTGCGTTTGAGATCAGGAGGGCATGGAAAAACCCCTGGCCGTTCAGATTTGGATCTGAGCCAGACAGACGGTAGGAGGAAGAAACGAGAGTAATGGGTGATCGATTGTAAATACCGTTGCGTTTGTAATCGATTCCCCAGCTATTTTAAGGGCGATTTATATCTACCCTCTCCTCTTCTTCTTTCACCTCCCATAAATATATATATATTTCTACTTGCTCAGGTGTTTTTACAGTTAGGCTGTCGGCTGGCCTTTTTCTAAGGCCACTTTCTGGCTTGATAGTGAAAGTGCTTTTAGGCTTTAAAGAACTTTTGATTTCTTCCTTCTTCATGCTTTAAATAAGGAGGGAATATCTTTGTTCTACGAGCCGCAGGAAGGTAAGCTGGGTCCATATTTTTATGTTTATAAAAAGTTTGGACTTTGTTTCTCCTGTATAGCTTTCCTGAGCATGTAGTCAGTAAAGTTAGAAGGGGCTTTTTTGGGCAAAATAACTGTAGCATTAGGTTGGCTAGTTTTCAAAACATGCAGGCCGCTTTATGGCCACTATTTTGTAGCCTCCTATGTTAGAGTAGCTTCTCAGCTAATACTTTAGTTTGGTTTGAGTTGGCACTCGTTGCTTCAGTTATTTGTGTGCAGGACGGCTTATTGGCCGCCTGACACTGTTTGCTTGCAGTGCTTCATTTTCTCCTCATATTTGAAGGTTTCAAGATGAAGCCCAAGCTTTGCTTGGCCCAGTAGACCTTAGCTAGTGGCTAGGCTAGAGCTAGGTTAGGTGTTTGTTTGTTTACATTCCCCTGTTATTTACTATCCCCTTGTGGTTGTATAGTTCCTAGTTCTGGCCTCCTCCTGAGGGAGTTGGTGGCCGTTTTTAGCCCATATTCCCCTTCATATTTTTGTATGTAGGTGCTTTAGTCAGATCAACAGCTAAGGTTTAGGTTGCTATTAGTCTTCCTTGGACTGTTTGTCTCAGGTGGCAGGCCCTTATCTCTGAGGAGATAAGTTGTGCATTACGCTAGGCCTCACTGTTCAGAACCTTTCATGCTTTAATGTTTTCACGTGAACCCCTTGTATTATCAAGTTTGATTTAACGGTGCTAAGCTTCGTAGCTTCCGTTTTTCTTGGGTTCAGTACAAATGTCAGATTTGTCCTGTGGAAAACATCCTTGTAAGGATGGCATGTGTGTTCAAAGCATTTTTGCTTTGGGGTTCTTAGACTTTAGCCCCACATATTTATGTGAGCTTACTCTAGTGCTGCCACAGGTTAACACCTGTTTCTGTGATAGGAGGCTGTGACTGGCCTCTGTCTATGAACGTGGTGTTTTGTTGTACTCCCCGGTTAGGGTTTGTGTTTCACTGAGTGCATCACCTGTTGGATTGCATACTCAGGGTGCGTGTAGAGAGTCCTATTCTGGTTAGAATAGTATATTCTCGACTTCCCCCAGTCGATCATGACCACAGCAGCTGTTTTACACTTGCTGTTAGATTGTTGGCTCTTTATTATAGCCTCTCTTTAATACAGCTTGTTTTGGGGTGCTGTTGGTTTACGATTTACTAGTTTGCTCAAGCTTTTTAGCACTGCCTCAGGCTTATGCTCACGTTATTTGAGGTGTTAGGCCTTATAGTCCTTCCTTAGACCGTGATAGTATATTTATATGTACATTGCCTGTTGGAATGTGTAGGCTTAAGCTCAGGTTGTGTAGCTAGTTCCCCACAGTTATTGTGTAGGGCAGTGGTTCCCAACAACGATCCTGGAGGCCCACCAACACTGCATGTTTTCCATGTCTCCTTAATCAAACACACCTGAATCAGGTCATCAGCTCATTGGCAGAGACTCCAAGACCAGAAATGGGTGTGTCAGACAAAGGAGACATAGAAAATGTGCAGTGTTGGTGGGCCTCCAGGATCGTGGTTGGGAACCACTGGTGTTGGGTCTAGAACTGGTCCCCTTTGAGCATTGGCCCTGTTATGACCACGGGCTGGCACCACTTGGTGCTTAAAAGTAGTAGGCCTTACCAGGCCTCCTTTGTAGCCTCTGTGTTGGCCCAGCTGGGTTGGTTATATCTAGATTCTTTCCATGGTTGAGTCATGTCTTATGACGCATGCCGCCATTGGCCACGCCCCCTCCGTACGAATAGGCCTTAGCTCAGGCTTTTCATTGAGTTCTGTGGCGTAGTGTGTACTTCTCCTACCTATGGGTTTTTCGAGTACTGGCCTGTTGGCTGGCATTTGTCATAAGTTACCACTGGTTGTTGCCATGTGTTCATGGAGGTTAGAGAGTAAAAGGTGCTTTTACTGAGTACATTTCTGAGTGCATTTGCTTCCTTAACCCTCTGGAGTCTGAGGCTGATTTGGGGCTTGGAGAAGTTTTGACATGCCTGACATTTGTGCTTTTTTCAGTTGTTCATAAACATATTAATGACACAAGTGTCATTACACTGTATTCAGCACAAACTAGGCTACCATAATATGTGAGGAACATGTATGTACATGTTTGTGTTTTTGAAGGAATAACATTTATGCGTGGTTATTGAAAAAACCAAAAACTTAAGTCACTGAAATAAGGCCAAAAAAAGTATAGTAAATTTGTGTTTACAATACTTTAGGGTATTGGAGGTTGTAAACTAGAGTTTTTGCTTCAAAATTATGTAAAAATTATGCTGACTACTCTTTCATTTATAACAATATATTGATTTAGTTTTTGTAAGACACTTTTTGCCAAGAAACACCGTATGCATGGAGGCATGAATCAGCATGAATAATGATGAATAATGGGTGATTTACACCTGAGAAGACAAAAGAATTGCATAGTAATGAGCTGAAATGACTTGCATATTAATGAGGCCTTTCAGTCAGGTAGGCTGTGAAAGAAACCTTCTGTGATGTCTCAAGCTCATCATGGTATATGAAACATACAGAAAAATATTATTACAATATAAAGTAATGGTTTTATATTATACTTTAAAATATAATGTATTTCTGTGATGCAAAGAGTCTGAATAAAGGCTTTTAGTTTAGAAGCATGCACATTTGGAGAAATATTGGATTCTCATATGTTTATGTCAATTTTCTATACAGAGGAGTTATATTTATTTAATATTCATTGTCATTACTATGAGCGCTGGTGTTTTCAATTCATACTTGCAGTCGGAGGGCGCTCTCTGTGCATTTTTAGTCCACAAATTCATCTAAAGAAGAAGAGGCTATTCCATGAATCGTGTTTTCAATTCATACTGCAGCCGGAGGGCGCTAAAGAAACAAAAACTCATCTAAAATTCATCTATAAAAGAAAAGAAAACAGGAACTAACTGCATGTCTTCCAGAGGTCGCTAACCATGGCTTTTACATCCAGATGAACACTTTTCAAGACAATAAATACACGATTGAGACGATGTATGCATGTGTTGCCTCTGAATTTGCCTGTGAATAGTGCTGGCTCCGTGGGCGTGGCCGCATTAGTGGGTAATGAGCTGAATCACGGACTTCTGACATGGCTCTCTTTTCATACAGATTACATAAACACAGAAGGTTTGTTTTCGATTTGACTTACACGGTTTAAAACCTGACATTTCAGCGTTTTTTTAGACATAAGTGTCATTTTTTTGTGATTAGTATTCACTAAGTTACAGTTCATTTTCTGAGAACTATCAGATTGGAGTTCGTTCAGAGGGAGACGAGAGATCACGCATCATGTTAGTTTTCTTTGTTTTACAAAAAGCACAACATTTAGTTTTTACTCTGAGTGTATACAAATAAAAGAAGATATTCTATAGCAGTGTTTCTCAACTCCAGTCCTCGGGACCCACTGCTCTGCACATTTTGTATGTATCCCTTATTTAACGCACCTGATTCAGATCATCAGCTCGTTAGGAGAGACTCCATGACCTGAACTGAGTGTGTCAGGTAAGAGAGACATACAAAATGTGCAGAGCAGTGGGTCCCGAGGACTGGAGTTGAGAACCACTGTTCTATAGTTTCAATTGATATATTACTTATGTCTCTATGACAAAAAATGACGGAGTATTTTAAGTCTGTTTTACTGCAATGTGAAAAAAACCTGCAAAACGTGCCGGCGCGTTTTCAGACCTCAGAGAGTTAAGGATAAAACTGCCACGAGCTGATGCCACGTGTCTGCTGAGGTTATAGGCCCATGGGGCCTTCTTTAGCGCATGATGGCGTACGCTGTACTCCTCTTGCTTAAAGAGTAGAAAGGTGCTTTTACTGATTACACTGCTCGTTGGATCGTGTTGGACGGACTGTTTTCGTGGGCACTCACAGCTACTTAATTACTTGGTGGTCATGCTTCCAGCATGCTATGTTTCAGGTGCTTGGCCTTACGGGCCATCCCGGAATATCGCCTCATGTGTTGAGTTTCTGTGGAATGCTTAGTTCATTATTAAGAACTCTATGTTGTAGGCCCTTTGTTCCGGCCTCCATGACTATGTGCCCACAGTATGGTCTGTCTGTTAGGTTGAGCTTCGTACTTCCCTTTGGGTTGACTGTGTAATTGTGCTTAGCTCCCTAAGCTGGTCATTGGTTGTAGACTATGAAGTTTCCCACTGAGACCTGCCCTTAGGCTGGTTTGTGCTCCCTTTACCAGGGTTTTTCTTGCACACAGCCTCCTCAGTGCTTTATCAGCCACTGAGTAGATCCTAGGATGAGCGGATTTTACTCCCCTCAATACGAGGGTTTATAGCGCTTAGCTGAGTTCTGCTCTCTGGGATGCCCATCTCTTAATGGCAGCTAGCTGACGCTGCGTGTAATGGGTAGGCCCTCGGGGCCTCCTTTGGGAACATGCTGGCATGTACCTTTTGCGTTTCTTTTGACAAGAAACAGTGAAAGGAATTTTGTCGCTGGCTGGCCAGGGCTCCGGCTGACTCATTAACCTCCTCTGTAGTCGGTTTGTTCTGCCTGGAGCTTGATAACACTGCCATGAGCTGATGCCTTGTGTCTGCTGAGGTTATAGGCCCATGGGGCCTTCTTTAGCGCATGATGGCGAATGCTGTACTCCTCTTGCCTAAAGAGTAAAAAGGTGCTTTTACCGAGTACACTGCTCATTGAATTGTGTTGGACAGGCTGTTTCGTGGGCACTCACAGCTACCTAATCATTTGGTTGGTCATGCGCTCAGCATGCTATGTTTTCAGTCGAATGGCCTTATGGGCCATCCTGAATGCCACCTTATGGATTGGGTTCTTGTTGTGATATTAGTTCATTTTTAAGAACTTTAGTTATGTTGTAGGCCCCTTCTGGTCGGCCTCCATGGCTACGTGCCTACAGTATGGTCTGTCTGTTAGGTTGAGCTTCGTACTTTCCTTTGGGTTGACTGTGTAATTGTGCTTAGCTCCCTAAGCTGGTCATTGGTTGTAGACTTCTGTGAAGTCTCCCGTTCAGACTGGCCCCAGACTGGTTTGTGCTCCCCTGTACCAGGGTTTTTCTAGCGCACAGCCTCCTCAGTACTTTTATCAGAAGCTGAGTAGATCCTAGGATGAGTGGTTGTACTCCCCTCATATGAGGGTTTATAGTGCTCAGCTGAGTTCCGCTCTCCAGGATGCCCATCTCTGCGTGTGGGTTTGAGTTGCTTACTGCCTCTCGCAGTCGCTCTTTCCTGCTCTCCTCTTTGGAGTTTGCGCTTGGAGATTCTGTGCATCAGACAAGGTTGGCCAGGCTAGGTTTGGCTTTCGCTAGATAAGTAAGGCCTCCTTGGTGGCGTTGGGGGTGATTTTGTCCCCCCTAGTGACTGGCCGAGATTCCTTTTGGACGCTTGGCCACATTCCCTTAGAGGAACCACTTTCTATGGTTTGTTGGTCCCAGATGCTCGAGCAGCCTCGGCAGGCCTTTTACGGAAGGCCTCTTTTAGGCTCAGCTTGAGCTGTTGGCCGTAGGGAATGCTGTCACTGACAGCCTTGGAGAAATTGCTCCCGGTTTTTCCCTGGAACTGCCGGACGTTTGTATAGACATATTGGGCATGCATTCTCCTCTAGCATGGTGGCGTGGGTATATCGTTCCCCAAAGCGCTATCTCAAGCGCAGAGTTGAGTTCCCATTCAAAAGGGAACGTCTCAGGTTACGCATGTAACCATGGTTCCCTGAGAACAGGGAACGAGACTGCGCTTTCCTGCCATGCTTCGGGATGCCTGCTGAACAGTCCCTCAAAGACGAAAAGATGTTGACTGCTTCCTCAGGCGCTCCCTTTATAAGTCACGGTTTGCGCCGTTTGACGTCATAGGCTGTCGCCGGCCAATAGGATTGGAATGTTGTGATTTTGGCATTTCGAACACGAGTCACGAGTGATGTTCCCCAAAGCGCTATCTCAAGCGCAGAGTCTCGTTCCCTGTTATCAGGGAACCATGGTTACATGCGTAACCTGAGACTTTCTGAACCACACATGGGCGGTGACATCATTACATCTTTTGAGGTCCAGAAAAGTATTAAAGACATTGTTAACCCTTTCGCACGTAAGTTTTAAATATTCTGTCTGACCCCCCAGCATGAGTTTTTTAAGGCGACCGTTATTTAGAACGTTTCACTTTATGGTTTCCTAAAACCTAAAATAAACATTATTTGGTTGAAAACACTGCATATATGTAATATATGAAAAGCGCTGCGCGCGTCCGTCTCTGGTTTAGCGCCAGCCAAAGCGTGCACGCACATTTGAATTTGGCAGTTGATCACGTGATGCACTGAACGTTCTAATCACACCGGTGTGCTCGTACGTGTCAAAGGGTTAAGATAATCTATGTGACTACAGTGGTTCAACCTTAATGTTCTAAAGTGACGAGAATACTTTTTGTGTGCAAAAACAAAACCAAAATAACAACTTTATTCAACAATATCTTCTCTTCTGAGTCATTCTCCTTCTCCTTCTGAGTCTGACCGCTGACTCAGTGTTGTCCGACGCTGAACATGTGACCAGCACGACACGTGTGTGATTCTGACACAGAAGCCGGCTAATAATGGATTACAGGTAATGGCATTGTTTTGTCTCAAGATGTAAACCAGTAATGTTTTTTTCTAAGGCATTTTTATAAAAGGTGCTTAAATATCCTAATTTAACGAAGGCCTAGTCTGGCTTAAGCTAAGCACTGTCTGTGAAACCCGGCCATTAAACAGACACAGAAATATTTACTCACCTAATGGGTATGTTGGGATCTGTCAGATAGACAGTAACTTCTGTGGCTCTGATATTACCTCGATTATGTTCTACAACAAACACACACAGAAAAAAAGAAAACATATTTCATAATGTACACTCTACACAGTAAATGCACAGTTGTTAAATTAGCACTGCTTGGTGTTCATATGGGAACCACCAGCAGGGTGTTAAAAGAAACACTGAAGCATTGTTAATTAGATAATTAAGAGATTAATAAAGTGATGATTGTTTGATTATTGAAAACATCTGATGATAATGAGCACAATAAAGAGAAACACAAGAACAACAACTGACTTCCATCCACAGCCTTAGATGAATCTCTCTTATTACAAACCAGACTGACTTTATTTCTGTAATTGGTCTACATTTTTTTTTTTTTTTCTGAGAATTAAGAGGTGTTTGAATGTTGATGTTTCAATGAAATGTTGTGTCACCATTATGGTGATCAGTGTTTTCCTTTAGTTGGGCAGTGGATTTTTATGTAATTTTGTGGTTTTTGTAACAATGTTTACCAAAACACAATTTATTTGAATTCTATACTATGGTAGCTTCCAGCATGTATTGGGACATTAGGCATGTCACCATTGTTGAGATTCATATGCTGATTCTTGATGTTGGTGTGTCTGAATGTTGCACATTTTCAAAAAATAAAAAAAAAATAAAAAAATTATTGGCCGTTCAGACACACGCATCAAGAATCAGCAAGAATCTCAACAATGGTGACATGCTTCATGCCGCAATGGATGCTGGGAGCCACATCAGTAAAAAACCCATGGCTCCCATCATGTATTGCAGCATGAAGCATGTCACCGCTGTTGAGATTCATTTGCTGATTCTTGATGTTTGTGGGTGTGTCTACAGTTTTTTTTTTAATATATAATATAATGTATAATTTTTAATATATAATACTCTGTTTCTGGTTTTCTCTGCAATAAGGTATGTGTTTTGGTAAACACTGTTACAAAGACCACAAACTCACATAAAATGCCAAGAGTCAAACTGCCCAATGAAATGAAACACACATCACCATAATGATGACCAATCATTTTCAATAAAACACCATCTAAACCTCTGTTAATTCTGAACTGTAGACAAATGACAGAAATAAAGTCAGTCTGGTTTGTAATAAGAGAGATTTAATGTCTTTTCAGTTGATTTTGTCTAAGGCTGTGGCTGGAAGTTTTAGTTCTTGTGTTTCTCTTTTCTTCAGTGATTCTGCTCGATATCACCAGGTGTCTTCAATAATCAAATAATCATCACTCAATCAATCACTTATGAAAATGTGAACACTGAACTGTGTTAATTTAACACCAGGGAATTTACTTTACAAATAGCACCATTTCAAGACTTTTTATTAATACTAATAAGACTATTTACTATTTGACAGCTGCTTTTATCTCACAAATGTTTCTTTCACATGGTATTGCATTGTATTTGTTTATTTTTATATTCATTTATATAGTTTTTTTTAAATATTGCTATCAGCTTTTAGAAACCATATATACCTTTTTAAAATCTTAAACAATATTCCATGTGAAACTGTTTATATATTATAAATCAATGGCTTAAGAGAATAAAAGTAGCAGTAGAAATCGTGCACTTTCACTTTCAAGATTAAAGGGGTGGGGCAGAGTCAGATATTTCTATTTTTAGAGCATCCGTAATTCATCCATAATCAGTGTGTGACATAAAACAAAACATACATTCTGACTGAACCAAGATTCTTATGTTCCAATAGAACTTACATTCTAAGAATGTCCCAATTAGTTAGGTTTTAATAAAAGTCAAATAACAGATACATGCAAATGCAAAAAAAAGTCAAACCTGAGGAAATCTGTTAACCGAGTTCTGCCGGATGTTATAAGAGATGTGTCTTACTTTCTTGAATTCTTCTGCTGTGTTCTTACGCACTGCAGTGTTCTGCTTAAATAGTAGCCTGGCATTACACAGCATTCATGTCAGCCAATCAGAAAAGATCTATATGTTACGGAGACATAAGACGTCTGCTCTATCTTTATGGTAAATCACATGACTTAAAATACAGAGACCACAGTGGAGGGGTGGGGGGACCAATGACTTGCAAATGATAATCAGTGTGTGATCAATTAATGTTCACTGCATGCACAGTTGTTTGTTCCTCTATCCTATAGTGATTTTACTCATTAACATCAGGTGTTCATCACTAATTCTCAATCATCATTTAATAACCTCATGAACTCCAGCACTGCTTCGGTGTTATTTTAACCCTCTGGTATTGCTCAAAACTGGCCGAACACCTGAAATGCAACTTTTTTGTATTTTCAGTAAAATCAGTGTAATATATTTTTGTTCAATAATATTTAATCTTTATTTTGAGGGAATGTCATAGTACTATTTAATATTTATGCAATACTTTTGATACATTTTTCCCCATTTTTATATTACTTTTCAATTAAAGCAGTAAAGTGTTAAAATATAAACAATGCATTTAAAATCCAATTTTTGAAGGCAGATTAGTGCCATCTGTTGGGAGAAAAAAACATCTGCAATTCCATAGTTTAACCACTAGATTCCAGTTACAACAGCCAGAGAAAGACAGCAAGATAATATAACACACATGGTGTTACTTTTACCAAATTTCATTTATTTAATCAAGATGTTAATAGTCACTTAATAAATTGATTAAACAAACTCCTCAGTTTGCCTGTTTAAAGTCAGCTTTCTGTCCCAGTGAGCAGTGGAGAGTTCAGTGCGGCTTTACTGACATCTAGTGGTGAAAATGTGCAACTGACTCGAAACGTGAATTTCTGTTACTTCCTATATGGGGAGGCTGCAGACCTGGAGCCGGTAGATATAGGCCCCAAGCAGTTTTACGCCCCAAGCAGTTTTACGCCCCTGTTGTTCCTCATGCGTCCAGTAGGGGGAGAAGGAAATACGGCGAATAATACTATGGGGAGGCTGCAGACCTATGACCTACTGTAAAATGTATTATTTATATTTATTTATAAACTGTTTTTATATACAGGAGACTGACTGATATATGATGTTGTGAATTTATATAGTTACATTTAGATATTAACCATATTTAGGCCATTAGACATACAGTACTGTGTAATCATATGGATCCTAAATGAAATATCTGCTGTACAATTCACAATTGGTCGTCATACAGCTACAAAACATGTCCTACATAGCATTTTAAGAAGACAAACACAATTTAACCCTTTTCTAAAATTCCAAGGGTCATTTAAAAGAAAGAGACAATATTGTTGTTCACAAAAAAATTATTTATTAACACCATGACTTGGTTATTTCTTAACAGCATGACTCCTGTAGATGACTCTCCTATGGCTTGCCACTCTTCTTTAATTGTTTTTTTATCCTGCTGTCAGAGTGCTCCCGCTCACTGATAAAAATAAATAAAAAAGCAAACGTTGCATAGTGGTAGAAACAATGGTTATTTATAAATAATGGCAGGATGTCATGTTTCAACATTTTTTCCTTTATAGGATCCTTACAGTACCTTGCGTCAATGACAGGTCCTCGCAGGAATTTCTCCTCAGCCTCCAAGATGGACACATGTTCCACAACAGCAAGAGCACAGATGATGGACTACCAGAGAAAGAATTGAGATTTATCACAGCCCAAATAAGCCAAGCATCATTTTGCATGTTTAGTTTTTTTTTTACAACAAAATCAAAAGTGCCTTTTCTATATTAAAAGGTGATAAAGAGGATGTTTTGTTTTATACATTTTTGCAATATTACATGAAACTGTCTTTACTAACTGATAAAAGACTATTTATTAGGTGCACTGAAAGGAATAATATTAATATACATCATCTTAAAAACATCAGCCAATCGTTTATGCGATTGGCCCTCTGGCTTGTCAATCACTGCCATGACGTCCTTGTGAGAGATGTGCGCGCTCCAGTAACTTTCCACACTCTACAGGCGCCGCATGCAATGTTTTTGTCAGGAGACAGGAGTAACAACTGCAGATTATGAGTTACCTGCGGTGAGTCCGACATAATGAATCCACTAACACGACACAGCGAATGTCGGTGGTAAACAAACACTCGTGTTCCAATACTCGTGCACGAGTTTTGGGAGGCGTTCCCTCAAAATGAGCTGTGAAGGAGGGGGGCTGTTCTTACGCATGCGCTCATTTCAAAAACTCACTAACAGTCTTTGGTCTCTCAGTCGACAAAAATAACCACTGTAGCACCTTTAAGCACAAAACTATTATTTTTAGAGCAATGGTCTAACATTATGGATAAACTATTTGACATTAAAAACAATGTGAATATGACACCATGCAGAGCACAACTAACACACAGACCTACCTCTGGAAAAAGGACATCCATAATGAATCTGATCTGGTCACTGTGGGTGTGTGTGGGTGTGCTGTCCAGAATTGAAGTCAGGTGAGTGTAGATAACATCAATTTGCTCCTGATCTTCAATGAACAACAGCACAGGCACTTTCTTGATGGAACACTTGGAAAAAGTGTCAAGCCATTTTGATTTTTTTTGTCCATTGATGATGGACTGTGCAGAGAAAATTGAAAATTACATTAAAAACATTTGTAGGAACAATATACACAATGGTAGTGTAATTGTGACACACAACCTAGACCACACCGGTGGATTGTATAATCTGAAAGAAAAAAGAAAAACAAAACAAAAATCACTCCTTTTCTTGCATTCCTACTTCATGTGATCAGCTTAATGTTTCAGAGAAAGACACAGCACAATTTATTTGTTAAACTTTTATGCAACGTGCCCTGACAATGTTGACATTGCTTTATTTGAGTAAACTAAAACATCAATCATGCATCCATTTAACATTAACATTCATTACAACATTTTTAGAAAAAAAAAAAATCAATCATAAATGATGCTACCTTCATGGACGACTGCCCCAGAAAAGTGAAGTTGAAGATGAGTTTGTACTTTATTTTTCTTTGAGGGCTTGAAAAAAAATCAGAAGTACAGAAAGGACAGTGAAATAGGGAACAACAGGAGGTGCATCTGTTAAGCGCAGGTAAGTTGCAACCTCTCTGTATAGATATTATTTCTTCCCCTGAAGAGAGAAAGAGATGGGTGTTTTTAGTTTATACAAGTTTAGAAAGAGAGATTTTAATTTTCTTAATATAGCTAAAGCAAACACACACCTTTATGAGATACAAGTAAGCTATTTTAAGAAAACTGTATATTAAGATATACATTAGAGAATTAGATCATCTCATTTATAAGAAACAACTCAATAGGGCTGGGCGATATATCGCATGAGATTGTCACGCGCATTTCCTCAGTAAAGCCGGTTCCCTGATTACCGCTAAATCCCCATCACCTGCTTTCAAATGGAGCGCCACTTAATAGACAGAGCCGTAAATCACTGACAAGCTATGCAATATCGCGTTCATATCGCAGATGAATCGCCTTCGATAATGAACGTGATATTGCGTAGCTTGTCAGTGATCTACGGTTCTGTCTATTAAATTCCGCTCCATTTGAAAGCAGGTGATGGCGATTTAGCGGTAATCAGGGAACCGGCTTTACTGAGGAAATGCGCGTGACAATCGCATGCGATATATATCGCCTAGCCTAACCATATGGGACCAAAGTGTTTAATGTGGGTTTTATCATGCGTAGTATGTATGTATTATTTGACAAAATACTTGAGTGAGTGTGCAGTTCAACTCTTTTTACTTAGAGACTTAGAGATTTGCATACATACAGTACATACATGCCTATTATAAATGTGTATTTTGTGTGTTCACATCATAGACGGTCAAAAAAAAAAAATCACACATTTGTGATTATCCACTCTAATGTTGCTCCAGAAACCATGTGGAGTATGTTTAAATGCAAGGAGTAAACAGGGTCTTACCAGAAGAAGCCATGTCACGCAAGCTAAAGATAAAAATAAAAATGTAATTAATTTTAAAAGTGAGTGAGACAGAGCAGGTAAAGAGGAGTAGAAGACTAGGGGCAGCTTAACCTACACGTGGTTAGCTAAGTTTGAGTCAGACAGAACATCTGACTCAATCAAGTACTTTTGCCTCTCGAAATAAATGATTAACCCATCTTTTGAATTGATATCGCATCAATCGTTTATAAATAATAAATGTTGCATCATTACAATACAATCAACAACAATAACTTTAGCAGATTATTTAACATACCTCAATTCGTATCGCTTCAAGAAGGTCTGCTGCTATCATACATATAGGTATGGTCTGCTGTTATGATATGTATATGACTAGGCTCATATACTAATATACAGCCTCCCCCTACTGGACGCATGAGGAACAACAGGGGCGTAAAACTGCCAGGGGCGTAAAACTGCTTGGGTCGTATATCTACCGGCTCCAGGTCTACAGCCTCGCCACGACGAATATGGGAATCACAAAGTTACGTCACTGGAACGTTATTAGGGACGTTGTTGCATTTAATATGAGCCGATTCAGTTACGTTTTTAAAAACGTGCCAGTTTGGTCGTTGAGACGTACTCCTCACGTTACAGAGACGTACCGCTATAACGTCGCCACGACGAATATGGGAATCACAAAGTTACATCCCTAGAACGTTATTTGGTACGTCGCTACAACGAATATGGTCCGGTCCAGTTACGTCGTCACAACGTAACTGTGTTAGCTGGGAAATCATGTCGAGTCACCTTCTTATATAGAGTTTTATACAGTACAGATCATTTCCAAGCAGCTTTACATGGATAAACAGGAAATAATGATTGAAATAAGCAAATAATACTGATGAGGGGGGCCCATTGCAATGCATGCATACATGCTTAAGCACGTTTTTATCCTCAGACGTAAATATATGATAGAACAACTTCACTTATGGGTCTGAATTTATGATTTTCGTTTTGTTGTGAATCTCTGCACACTAAACACACAGGCTGTTTGTCCTCCAGACAGAAGAGTTTGAGTTTCTCACTCTGTAAACTGCAGATCCCCTCAGATCCAGAAAGGTCACGTCTTTCCTGAGTTGTTGCGTTTCTGCCTGTACCTGTTGGATTTCCACTCACACCACAGGAAGAGCAGCACCCTCCTCCTGGCCTCACCAACACCTCTTCCAGCAGCATCCTAGTCTTCCGAGGTCTCCCATCCAGGACCTGACCAGGCTCAACCCTGATTAGCTTCAGTGGGTGTGCAGGTGAAAGCTTCAGGTTGATCTCTGCTGACTCTTGCTGCAGAATTTCTCAAGCGTCCCATATACATCTGAAACAGAGCTTTCCAAAGAGACCAGAGGGCTGTTTCATAAAAGACGCTAAGAAAAGCGGGGATTAATCTCCAACACCTGACTTGAAAGAACCTGACAAATAAGTTTGGGCCAAAGCTGTTTCATAAAAGGTAATTGAAGTTCATGCAATCCCACTAATTTGATCCAGATTTACCTAGTCAAGATAATTACGTGTGCATGCTTTTCTTAAGCAAATTGATCCATCATAGCAAACAGCATATGTTTTTTGCCGTTTTATGCGTTTGAGACATGATGTTTTCCTTACATTTCACAGGTTTATTCTCCATTTGTAAATGTTAGAAAGTCATGCAAATATTTAAATTTTGCAATAATTCTAAAAATATACATTTTGCTAAAATATTTGATTTTGTATGTGCCTTATGTACAATTTTAAACCTAAAAGTGTATTTTTATGGGACATGTAATGGGGTAAATCAAATGTAGGCTATACAGTAGGCCAATTACTAAGTTTAGATTCATCTTACCAATTAAAATGTGTGCTTTTATTATTATTTATTTTAATTTTAATTTTTGCGGTTCTAACTTCTGTTTTAAAAAGCATTTTCTTTAGATTGTAATGCTCTAATGTTCCTCTAAATGAATACGTGCGTGCAAGTATGGATTCCCAGGAGTCTATGTTTTAGTAAATATGGGCTTTGGGAAAGGCTAACTGACTTCACTGTGCTTTGGCTACAGTAAGTAGTTCCAGTGTGGACAACATCCATGCATGTCACTTCTGCAGGCTGCATCATTTTGAATTTCTGTGTTACTTTTGCTATATTTTCACACTTAAAAAAATTATTTCTCTTGCATCACTGTCATCTTTTGTGTTAAGAAATAAGTCTCCTGACAGTTCTCTCCCAAGTGGTTCCACTGTTGTCAGTATTAAGTCTGAGAATTATTCAGTGGGCTATATAACTCTTTTCATTTTTAAAGAAATTACTTCTCTTTAAATGTGTTGGTTCAACATACATGCCTTTTGATCAAAAATTGCCTTAAACTTATACCAGAAAAAAGGAGGGTACTCATTTTTGCAACACAACATTTTATCACTTTGATAAGAAAATCTTATTTTCCTGAATAATTTAGACGTGCTTCTTTGGTAATTGATAAAGCGAACATTATATCTCTATAGAACCCTAACATGCTCTAAGTAAAGAGTAATTGCTGAATTTATTAAAGGGGGGTATAATGCTATTTCATGTATTCTGACTTATTTACACTGTTAAAGAGTTGGATTCTCATGTTTCAAAACATGAGTTGGACGTATGACGGAGTATTTATGTTCCAAAAATTCTCTTCCAAATCATCAAAGCTGTCGGATTTCTTTTTCAAGCGTGGTCCTGAGTGACGTCAACGAGGGCGGAATTTCCTTGTATGGGCACTTCTCCCTGGAAGTCGCACGTCGACCAGGGGTGCGTTTCCCAAAGCCAACCACCATCGCAAGTTCCGTCGTTACCAATAGAATTCAATGGAACTTGCGACCATAGTTGGTTAACGATGCTTTTGGGAAACGCGCCCCAGAGCGAGAGAGCAAAAGCACACCTATCAACGTGCGGTCGGGTTTACGGAAGTCGTTGGCAGCGCTGCACAGGTCACAGAACTGCACGATAATATGAATCCTGCGAGTTTTGTGTGTCTCAGTGTGAATTATTGGGGCAGATCAAAATGCAGTTTTGTTTACTACACACAACTTTAGTAAATTGCAAAGTCTATTCCTAAACTATTGCTATAATGACATGAGTGAAATCAACTGAAATGCGTAATAAATACTGAAATAAAATGTGTTAGCAATGTATTAAACTGCACATTAACATTTAAGCTCTATATGTAATACCATAATATGAACGTTTAGACGCTTTGCATCACAGAAATACATTATTTTTTAAAGTATATTCAATAAGAAAAAAACATTATTTTAAATTGTAATAATATTTCACAGTATTGCATTTTTTTTCTGTATTTTTGATAAATAAATGCAGGTTTGATGATCATGAGACTTCTTTCAAAAACATTATAAATAGTAATGTGTCCAGTCTGGTACTGTAATTTTAAATGTATGCCTATACAATCATATTTTCTGTTAAGAGTGCACATTATATTAACGTGATATGATATCAGCATGCTCACAGAGGGTTTTTTCTTTTATCTCACATATTTGAGAATCAAAGTGACTAGATATTGGCCCACACTGGACATTCTGAATGAAAATAATGCTGAGATCACTAACTGGAAACAGGAAAGTTTTTTTTTTCTCCAGTGCAGAAACACCAAACACCTTGGAATGCCAGATAAGTGATGTTCAATATATCTTTGAAAAGGACTTATTTCCAGGTAAAACTCAATAGCAAAATGTGCTCTCATTTATTCAGAATGTGTCTCATTTATATTGTTTACTATATTCTGAATAAACTACCCAACAAAAAAAAAAACTACTTTATACTTTGATTTTTTTAGTGTCCTCTCACATAGCCTACCTGACTGAAAGGGCTCATTACGTAGGTCATTGTGTAGGTCTTTGTCTTCTCAGGTGTGAATCACAGCATTATTCATGAAGATTCATGAATCCGATCTTCAACCAGATGGAACTGGATTAAATCTCTCCATTTTTGTCACCTGATGGAGAGGGTTCCTTGCCGCTGTTACATCTGGCTTGCTTAGTTGGGGACACTTGATGTTCAACAATGTTTCTGATCTGCCTGCATTGACACTATTGTATGTGAACTGAACTGAGCTGGATGATGACATCAATGTTTTCTCCAGAGCTGCTGTATAGATAAATTAACTAAATTAATAACTAATGATCTTTACAATGGAAATGAATCATCACTGAATTTATTTAAGCTGGACAATGACATTCTTTTCTTCTAGAACTGCTGTACAGTCAAAATATTTTCCTGTTTTCACTGTAAAGCTGCATTGACACATTGTAAAAAGTGCTAAAGGTGACTTGACTTGACTTAACTAGTGCCCAAATTCATGTACACAATACATGAGGCTGACTCCAACTCCTTTTTCGGCAGCTTCTTATTCGCAGAACTATCCATTCCACCTTAAAAATGTTGAATGGTTGTTAACCCCTCCCCCTCAGTGCTATTGGCTTTTCTTTTCATTTTTTTAAAAGAACAGTTGAAACAGATATATGAGGTTATGAATCAGGCAGCAGTTTTCATTAAACAGTAAAAACATCTTGTTTATTGAACTGTTGTGTTAAAGCAATATGAAAGTGTGAATGTTGCTGTAGTGCTGGATATCAGTCATGTGATCAGCTGTGGTCCAATCACAGCCATACAGATACTATGATCGACAGTGCTCTTACTCATGAGATATGGATTAAATATTGGAAACATGATTAAAGCAGCAAGATACAGACATACAGGAGTAACATTTACTGACTATCGAAAGGTAAGATCCTCAGAGAGGGATAATCAGAATTACAGAAGAATGGAAAGGCTGTGTCAGTGAAGGTGGTTGTGAATGTATGTAGATGTGTGTTAGTTACAGGATCAGAGAATGACACAGTTTTTCTGTCATAGTCTAGATTCACTCTCACACGCTCAAGCTTCTGTTTAACTTGAAATTCATTCGCAGGCGATTCACACACTCCATCCTCATCATGAAACACACTCCAGACATCAGTTTTAAAGAAATCACGTCCCTTCCTCTGGTTTGATGCTATAGTTACTCCAAGTCTCCAGACTGAACTCTCTTTAACCTCCACATCCCAGCAGTGTGTTCCTGAGTTAAAACCCTCTGAACCCAGAACACAGGGACACTCGTCAAATCTCTCTGGATTATCAGGAAGAGGTTGATATAAGCTGTATCTCACACTGGTCAGATCATCAGACAGGATGAGATCTGGATGAGCTGAGTTTGGATCCAGAATCACAGGAGCTGATGAGACACAATCAACAACTGCTTTTATTCTGATGTTCATATAATGATCAAGAGTGAACCGTACACTGATTATTATGAATTATGACACTCGTCCTGTTGATCAAACACATCAGACATTTTCCTCTGATCACTGTCAGTGCTATTACATTATTTACTCAACAAAATTGTGTCAACAGAATACAAGCAATGTTATTAATTAAATTCAACCACACTAACTCAAGAATTGAGTTAGAAGTATTCAAATCCTTACAAATCAACCATTCAAAATGAGTAACTGCAAATAGCATACACAAAACTAAGTAAAAAGTTAAACAAAAATATTGGTTCCATTGGACAAAACAACAACAACACTGCTAATTTGAAAAAGAGACTATAGTCTAGATATGACTTCCCCTGGTTAAATAAAGGAATAATTAAAAAAATACTACTTCATGGAGTTTGAGTCCACACTCAAGAGTGAAAGCAGTGTTAAAGATTCTTGATGTCTGTGCATCTAAATGAAAGAACTTGTCTATGTTTTTTAATCAGAACAACTTTTAAGAATCTCTCTGCTTATATTTAAAATGCTGGATCTTATGCTGTAAAATCACAGGACTGCTGTAAGCAATGATATAAATAACTCCAAATGAGATCAGTGATTCGGGTAAAATGATGATGATTATGTCAAAACACAACCAACAACACCTGATCACATTTTCTCTTGGCTTGTTTGGCTGTTATAACTCAGTTGCAGCAGCCAAATAGCCAAAATCTAATGTTAAAAAGTCAAGAGCCCAACTAAAGCAAATACCGATCTCCATAATGGTGTCTTGATGGTGATTCTCTCCTTCAGTGATGCTGATTTTTAACATCAGGTGTCTTCAGTAATGGTCAATCATCACTCAATTAATCACTTAATTATCTCATTAACTTAAACTCTCAGAGTTAATTTAACACTGGGGTTTTTGCTCTGCATTTCCAGTTAAAATGTGTGCTTTAAGCAGCTTGTTCAAATTATTTTATTGATCCACTCATTAAAAAAAATACCAACTTATTTTTTTTGTGTTAAATCAAGCATAGTGTTTTTTGTTTGTTTGTTTGTTTGTTTGTTTTTGTCCAGTGAAACCAATATGTTTTGTTTACATTTTACTTTATTTTGTGTGCTATTTACAGTTCCCATTCAGTCAGTCACGTACAATGTTACGTCGATACTGACGTAATGGGGTCTCGCTTGGGAGCCCAATCACCTCCAAGTGGTACAAAACGAGCCAATGGGAATTGGCCAGTGAGATTAACACTCCGGACCACACCCCCAGCATTCGGGTATAAATAGGACCGGCCTACTCACTTCCATTCGTACTTTTGCTTCGGAGCCGAGCGGTTGTACAGCAATCGCTCTTCCA
Organism: Anabarilius grahami; assembly: GCA_003731715.1. NCBI lineage: Eukaryota > Metazoa > Chordata > Actinopteri > Cypriniformes > Xenocyprididae > Anabarilius > Anabarilius grahami. The sequence goes on from RJVU01019434.1 coordinate 8,698,698, forward strand.
ATTCACCTCTACTGAGAGTAAATTTCTGAGCAAATAACAGCAATTTTAATTGCTATCAGGAGAACCCTCCGAAAACTGTCATAGTCAGGGTGTACATGGACAGTGAGCGACGCTCTGCTTCCTCCTTCCCAGCCCATGTTTTTTCGCCACAGGCAGGGAGTTTGCAGTAGAGGATGTGTTGCTTCCTAACGCCTCCCTAGCCAGTCCCTCATGGGACCCATAAATCCAGGTGCACCACACTCACTGCCTCTACTTCAGGATGCTGTGCTTCCCGGGTCAGGCCCACTGGCCTATTAAGACAGTCAGACTCGGCTGTGCAATTCAGTTTGCCGGGCAGTCCCCCAGGTTCAGAGGTGTCTTGCTTGCCTCATGGCAGACAAGCACACCCCTGTCCTGTGAGTGGAGATTGTGTTCCTGCTGGAAAAGGAGATGAAGGTTACACAAGCAAGCGTCCTTCATTGTACCCAAGATAGTGGTGGTTTATGGCCGGTCTTGGATTTGCCTGTCTTGAATTGGGCCCCTTACAGGCTTCCGTTCAAGTTGCTCACGCAAGAATGCATTCTTGTGTGCATTCATCCCATGATTGATTTGCAGTGATTGACCTGAAGGACTCGTACTCTTGTTTCACCTCGACAGATCGTTTTGCGCTCTGCTTTAAGGGTCGAGCATACCAGTACTAGATCCTCCCCATTAGGCTGTTCCTGCCTACCCGAGTCTTTCCAAAACTGCGGAAACTGCCCTTACCCCACTTAGGGAGGTGGGCATTCGCATTTGAATAACTGAGAACTGACCCATTCTGGCTCACTCTCGAGTTCAGTCATGCGAACACAGGGACCTGGTACTCGGGCACCACAGCCATCTGGGGTTTCGGGTCAACTGGGAAAAGAGCAAGCTCTTCTCTGTGCAGAGCACCTCTTTTCTCAGTGTGGAGACAGACTCATTCAGTAAGACTGTGCAATTCAGAGGGTCCTGGGGCATATGTCAAGGATGACAAGGAGCAGGTCCAACCGGACCTGATTCCCAGAGCTGGTGCTCCTCAGAGGCGGCAGAAGGTTAAACCCTTCTAGGCCTCACCTCATTCCCTCTCGGGACCTCTCTGTTGCTCTGGAGGGTCAACAGAGAGCTCCCTTTGAGCCCCTTGAGTCAGTCAAACTGAAACATCTGCCGTTTAAGACAGTACTCCTGACCATGCTCGCTTCCTTTAAGAGGGTCGGGGACCTGCAAGCATTTTCGGCCAGTGAATCATGCCTAGAATTCGGGCCGTCTTCCTCTCACGTTATATTGAGACCCCAGCTTGGATATGTGCCCAAAGTTCCCACCACTCCCTTCCGGGACCAGGTGGTGAACTTGCAGACCCAGCCCTAGCATTGCTGTGTCCCGTTCACACCCTGTGCCTTTACGAGGACCACACGCAGAGCTTCAGAAGCTCTGAACAGCTCTTTGTTTGCTTTGGAGGTCAGCAGAAGGGAAAGGCTGTCTCCAAACAGAGGTTGGCCCACTGGATAGTGGATGCCATCGCCTTGGCGTACCACTCCTAAGGCGGGCCATGCCCCCTCGGGTTGGGAGCTCACTCCATTTGGAGTGTTGCTTCTTCCTGGGCATTGGCGCACTGCAGGCTGGGTGACACCAAATACATTCGAAAGGTTTCATAATCTCCGAGTGGACCCGGTGCCGACCCGTATGTTGTCTATATATAGATAGCCACGGATGTTCGCTTACTTGTGCCATTTCCCTTGGATGAGGGAATGCCAGCACTTTTCCTGCTCCTCAGTTCAGTTCCCCACATGGTGAACCCTGTGGAGTTCCTCCAGCATCCTGCGGCAGCCAGACGCGGTGGAGGCATCCAGGCCAGGTCCAGTACTCATGTGCATGCCCGGTTAGTCAGCCCTTGTACTGGGATAGATGCCCATATGATGTGATTCCCCTTGGATAATCCCATATGTGTCTGTCCATGGTACAGTTCCCCTGATGGTAAACCTGTTTCTTTCCCTGGGCGGCTCTGCTCTGCCCTGTCTCTGATCACTAGAGTTCCTCCCTGAAGGTAGGACCTACGTCAGAAATCTTACATATGCGTTACTGCCCCTCGGGTCAGTCCATATGTGTCTTCCACACGTCACCTCTCTTCGGGCAGGGTGTGGTCTCCGTAGCTTTCTCCTCCCTTGGACTGGGAACGCTTTCCTGGCATTTTGGTCATGGCTGAAAAACATAGGAATCAAGTCCCGAAGCACTCTTCCCCGGGGGTAAGGAACAGCAGCTTCGACCATTCCCTGAGTAACGCCCTGTCCGCTCCATCCCACTGGTATGGATGACTTATTCGGGCTTACTCTGGATGCTGGAAGGTTATGACTCGGTGGTTACACCTGTATTGGGCACGCTACGGCTTGCCAGCATTTGCTTCCTTAACACTCGTAACGTGGCTCAGTTGCTGTGGCGTTTTCCATTGGACCCCATGTCGAACGTGACTGACTGAATGGGAATGTCTAGGTTACTATTGTAAACTGAAGGAAGGAACGGAGATGTTACATCCCCTTGCCATAGCCCTGAGTCACAGCTGAATGGCCGGGTGCCCTGGCTTGGCTCAGCAAAATATGAATGGAAGTGAGTAGGGCGGTCCTATTTGTACCCAGATGCCGGGGGTGTGGTCAAGCGAGACCCCATTACGTCAGTATCGACATAACATCTCTGTTTCCTCCTTCAGGGAACGGGGGTTACAATAGTATCCTAGATGTCACTCATTGTGAATGGTTGGTATGCCAACCATGGTATGGTAACTCTATCGACTTCAGACAGGTGTAGCTCTGTCATTTATGTCAGATTCCAACAAATCATACATCATTTTGAAGGTTGAAAATTATTCATTGCAACTCATTTTGCCACTACAGGCCACAAATAATCAGTCATTCTCAGCTTGCTGATGTTCAGGCTATTTATCCCAGTCAAGCTTTAATGTTGAGCTCTGGATAATGATGAATATTATAATAATAATGAATGAATCAAGATCTGAACTAACAGTATAGTACTTGCGTGGTTGGTTCTTCTTGAACTTTGTAACTTTGTGACTTTGTGCCCTTGATTTTCATTGGCTGGTCAGTGTATATGACTGTATTGTACTGTATTCAGTAGAAATGCATCACACACAATGTGTGTTCTAAAATTAGCTGTGAATTTTGTCAATTTTGACTGGCCAAAATCTGCAGACTGTCACAGTTTTTCGTCAACTATTGTCACCTCACCCAGACTGAAATTCAGGGCAAAAATCTGAGAAGTCATGTACTGTGTTCCAACCTTAACAGCACAGATCTTCGGCAGACTCACTGTTTTGGACGATGTCCTGTATCTTCTTGCAGACTCTGAACGGCAGGTTGCCCAAGTAACTTTGCACATGAATCAAAGCTCCAGAAGGCATCTGTGGATCCGGCTGTGAGCTCTGAACTCTGGAAAAACATTCAGGAGTCAGAACTGCAGTGGCTTTGGATAAGAATCAGAGAGACCAGAGACACCAGCAGATCACTCACCTTTCCATTGAGACTGGAAACTTCTGCAGAACAAACACACCATTTATCATCAAGAACTCAATCAATCATCAATCAATCAATCAATCAATGATGTGAAATCAGACCTTCAGAAAGCAGACGTCATTGTCTTTCATCATCTCCTCCATGTCTTTGATTGTGTGTGAAAGAGCTGAGATGTGTCTGTTCATCTCCTCCAGCTTCTCCTTCATCATCTGCTTCTTCTGCCCCTCTTCCTCCCTCAGTGCAGTGATTGTAGCTTCTTCTTCATCTCTGAGAAACTGATGAAGCTTCTCAAACTGCTGTTTAATCTGACGCTCTGTGTGCTCAGCTTGAGACTGAAATCAAATCACTTTCAATTCAATCATCTCAAACAACACACTCTAAACAAAAAAGGTGCTAAATAGCACTAAAAATGGTTGACCCAGGGTAGCACAGTTGAGTAGACTTAGATGTTCTTAAGATTATCTTAAAGGAACACTCCACTTTTTTTGAAAATAGGCTGTTTAAAAAAATTTGGTCATTTTTAAACGAGATGCTAACGGTCTAATCAGATTCAATGAACTATGCTAAGCTATGCTAAAAGTGGTACCGCCAGAACCGGAGATCGGCTGAATGGATTCAAAAACGGTAAAACTCAACTGTTTAACTCTAGGGGAGTTGGAAAATGAGCCTATTTTCAAAAAAAGTGGAGTGTTCCTTTACGAAGTACTAAAGAAGAAATTTTAGTATATAAAGTACAAAATTGTTGCACGAAAATAGAGAACTTTAAGTACAAAATGAAGGTGTACTTTTTTCACTTGGGAAGTAATATTACACAATTTAATCAATTTAATCAATTTTACACAATTAGACTGGCTGGTATTAGTGAATCAGGCCACTACATGACAACTAAAATATCGCTAAAAATTACCAACATCATCTGATCAGAGTTTTTCTTGCATTTTCTACCATACAACAAATGTGTATCTGAGTCACAGAGTTAAAGAAAAAAAAAACAATTTTGTGGGTCACCATTGTGCTGAAAAGTAGAGCCTGTGCTTATTTGCACTTTATTTAAAATATGATATTTTACATCCATTTTACAGTTTCTGTTTGGCATCCGTAGCTTACAGTCATTGACCGTTTTTTTAAACAGTGTAATGAATCTGGAAGCAGACTGAACTGGAATCCATTATATTAAATATAAATCATAACTGTAAATAGTGATCCTCCAGCTAATGAAAATGACTCAATTTTGTTTCCTCACCTTGATGTGTTGAACTGTTTTCTCAAACTCTCCTTTCATTTTTTCATCGTGTTGAAATTTCTCTTGTAAGGACTTTATTGCTGTTTTGATCTCCCCCTGGAAAAAAAATGCAGTAAAAAAATATTTACCACCATGTCATATGAAGTTGAATAAAAAGACAGAGAGCAATATTAAGTGCATGAATGTGATTTCTGTGTTTATCACGAATTATTATTCTTTACATGTGAAACCAGAAACATTTGACTTACCTTATATGATGAAACAACTTCACTGATGGGTCTGAATGTGTGACTGATGTGTGTCTGTGAAGTAAAGCACACTAAACACACAGGCTGTTTGTCCTCCAGACAGAAGAGTTTGAGTTTCTCACTGTGTAAACTGCAGAGCTCTTCAGATCCTGATGAACGCCTCTCTTTTCTCTCCTTCAGGAGCAATTCACACAAATTTTTTAATGCCAGATTAGGAGGAGGATTTTCTTTTGAGGATCTTCTCCTGCAGACAGGACACTCCCGAGTTTCCTTGGTCCTCCAGAACTGTTGAAGACACTCTTTACAGAAACTGTGACTACATGATAAAAGAACAGGATCCTTGAATATTTCAAGACACACAGGACAAGAAAGCTGTCCTACAGATTGTGAAGCCATTTTCACTGTTTAAGCTCCAGAAATATAAACTATACTTTCACTTTCTGAATGATGGTTTCAAAAATCACAAAGATCTGCTGTCTGATCAGAAACAAGCTTCTCAAAAAAATCCTTCTATAAAGTGTTTCTCTTCATTCTTCACTGATTGCTGATTCTTTATTTCTTGAAGAGAGTCGGTATGACAGAAAAGTGAAATGAGTTGGTCGCTTGCTGATAAGTGTTTGTATAAAGGTGGAGTTTATGATCACCTTTTGGTCAAAGAACAACAGCATGTTCTTCAGGTTAAATGTTAACAAATCTTGCACTGACAGTGTAATGCTATAAGCCTTGAATTAAACACCAAAGAACAATGAAGAACAATGAAAAAAATTGATAATGAAAATACTAGAAGAAATTTTATTTAGTGCTCTTTATTTGTGACAGAGATTCTAAAGGGCCTGTCATGTTCATATCTTTGTCAGAATGATTTCTTCATGTGCTGAAGTCCGAGCAATAAACACTTATCTGCCTATCGGGCTCATTGTCAGCGTTTGAGATGCAAGCAGAGGTGGATATCAAACACTGTACTCAAGTAAAAGTACTTATAGAAATAATTCTCAGTTAGAAGTGAAAGTAATAATCTTGATAATAATTACTCAAGTCACTTTTATTTATATAGTGCTTTTTACAATAGGCCTATAGATTGTTTCAAAGCAGCTTTATAGTGATAACAAGAAAATTATGCAACAAGTTTGTTTTGGCTGTACAGCAGCTCAACTCATAGGACTCATAGGAGCGTTTACTAAAGTGGCGCCCCTATCGACAACAGGACACTTTCATTTTAATTCATGAAATGCAACCCATAGGAGCGTTTACTAAAGTGGCGCCCCTATCAACAACAGGACACTTTCATTTTAATTCATGAAATGCAACTCATAGGAGCGTTTACTAAAGTGGCGCCCCTATCGACAACAGGACACTTTCATTTTAATTCATGAAATGCAACCCATAGGAGCGTTTGCTATAGTTGCGCCCCTATCAACAACAGGACACTTTCATTTTAATGCATTGTTCCCTTTTATCTGCGTCATATTTCAGGTTTCGTGTAGCTCAACTGGTAGAACATTGCAATAACAATATGCAATCATGTGATCATGCGGTCGTGGGTTCGATCCCAGGGAACATGTGCTCATAAAGTGTATATGCACTATAAATCACTAAGGGTAGGTTTAGGGGTGTGGTGGTTGTAGTCATTAATAAAAATTTGTTTTGGTAAATGGAAATAGGAGAAATGGTGTCATTATTTTTACGCCCACTAGATGGCGCATGAATCCAAAACGTGAATATAGGTCGTAATATGGTGCTTAAAAAACGACTTATAGGGTCAAAATTCAAAATAAATATTGAATTTTGAGAATGCAATAGCCGTGAAGGTACTGGGGAGCTTAACCAATTAGTGCTTTGTAAGTAAGTAGCAGGATTTTAAAATCTATATGATGTTTAACAGGAAGCCAATGCAGTGATGACAGAACTGGGCTAATATGGTCATACTTCCTGGTTCTAGTAAGAACTCCAGCTGCTGCATTTTGTACGAGCTGTAGTTTATTTATCAAGCGGGAGGAACAACCACCCAGTAGAGGGTTACAGTAATCTAGCCTCGAGGTCATGAACGCATGAACTAACTGTTCTGCATTTTTCATTGAGAGCATATATCGTAGTTTAGATATATTTTTAAGATGGAAGAATGCAGTTTTACAGATGCTAGTAACATGGCCTTCAAATGAAAGGCCTTTAATATCAGCTATGCATTTTGTACATTTTGTGAAGTGGTCAGTTTCATCAGGACGAGACGAAATATAGAGCTGAGTATCATCAGAGTAACAGTGAAAACTAACGCCATGCTTCCTAGTGATATCTCCCTAGGGTAACATCAGGGTGAAAAGCAACGGTCCTAGTACTGAGCCTTGCGTTACTCCATACTGAACTTGTGACCGGTGTTACAGTCTGTGGCTTGGTCTGTGTCTTGTCTTTTTGGTTTGCCCCTGCCTTTTTTTTCATGGTGTTGCTCTATCCTTTTGAGTGTGTACGCACTCTCTCTCTCTCTCTCTCTCTCTCTCTCTCTCTCTCTCTCTCTCTTTCTTTCAGGTGGACGCACCTGTTCATTTATTCATTCTTGTTTATGTTATGTAATCTCTCTTTCCTTTGAGCCATTATTTTTATGAGAGGTTGTAACAATCGGTATGACATCTCATTTACTTCTACAAACTGATAACGGTCAGATAAGTAAGATTTGAACCATGACAATGCAATTCCACTAACGCCAACATAATTTTCAAGTCTATTCAAAAGAATATTGTGATCGATATTGTTGAATGCAGCACTAAGATTCAGCAACACTAATAGAGAGATACAACCGCGATCTGATGATAAGAGCAAATCATTTGTAAATGAGAGCAGTCTCAGTACTATGGTACAATCTAAATCCTGACTGGAAATCCTCACAGATATAATTCCTTTCTAAAAAGCAACATAGTTGTGAGAATTCTGCCTTTTTTAGTATTTTTGACAAAAAAAAAAAAGATCAGCCTGTAATTGACTAAATCTCTAGGATCAAGTTGCATTTTTTTTAACCCTTGTGCTGTGTTGAAAACCCTATCACAATTGTGGTGTTCCCGGTCAAAAATGACCGGCCTGCAGAAAAATAACTTATAAATCAATTGTTACGCTATTTTATTACCAAATATTGGATTCAATCTTTTTGTCAACTTGTTTTCTTTAAATTAGGACAGGTTTTGTAATCAAAATAGTGTGTTTGTGTACATGAACGTGTGTATGTGCACGGATGCACGAGTATGCATGCACAGGTCCAAGGCCTTTATTTTTTCTCGCCCACATGTATATATAAACATGATAAACACTCTCCTGAACACTAATTGCTTCTATAATTTTCGACTCCCCCATTCATTTTCAATGGCTGGTAATTTTTGACCAATATAAGCTCAGATCAGTGAGGCCTACAATCAATCAGTTTCAAAAATAAATATAAAACCACTCCTAATTTAAAGAAAATAAGTTGACAAAAAGATTGAATCCAATATTTGGTGATAATATAGCATAATGAGAGATTTATAAGCAATTTTTTGTAAGCCGGTCATTTTTGACCTGGAACACCACAAGTGTGACTTTATACCTTTTTGTAATAAATAAAAACATTTCAAAGCACATTTCCTGCTTAAACATTAAAGCACACTAGTGTGATAAACAATGCAATTTTTTTTTCATATTTTTTGTAAAATTGACAAAATTATCCAAAAAAAACACTTTTTTTTCACTCAAAAACTGAGGTGCCTACTCTCAGATAAATGAGGCCTACGATTAATCAGATGCCAAAATAAATATAAAACCACTCCTAGTTTAAAGAAAACAAGTTGAAAAAAAGATTGAATCCAATATTTGGTGATAAATAGTGTAACAAGTGATTTATAGGCTATTTTTGTAGGCCGGTAATTTTTGCCTGGGAACACCACAAGTGTGACTTTATACCTTTTAGTAATAAATAAAAACATTTCAAAACACATTTCCTGCTTAAACATTAAAGCACACTTGTGTTATAAACAATGCAAATTTTTTTCAATTTTTTTTTTAAATTGACAAAATTATCCATAAAAAAACACTTTTTTTACTCAAAAACTGAGGTGCCTACTCTCAGATAAACGAGGCCTACGATTAATCAGATGCAAAAAGAAATACAAAACCAGTCCTAAATTAAAACAAGTTGACAAAAAGATTGAATCCAATATTTGGTGATAATATAATGAGAGATTTATAAGTCACAAAGTGTCAGTCCAATGTGATAACATTAACTAGTATTTTCGCGAAAAAGAAAATCTTATCCAGCTCAAAATGACCTGAACACCACATGAGGGTTAATAAGTGGTTTAATGATAGCCAGCTTAAAAGTTTTCTGTTTGTATCCTAATTAATAATAATTAGAAGAGAATCTAGGACTTCTGGAAGCATCTCTTTCAGTTGCTTAGTCAGTATAGTGTCTAATGAACATGTTGTTAGACAGTTCTTCCTCTCCTATAGCAGGTGTAACACAGGTCAGAAATTGCCTGACTATAAAACAATATAAATTGCAATAATTATAATTCCAATAAAATGCTAAAATTATGCAGCAAAATGTGTATTAATGTTGTTGTGTAAATTAGGATAATAATAAATGAAAAACAACAGATTTGGTGAGTGTCCAAATAATATTGTGTTCATTTAATTTAAATTGAATGTTACAGACGTTACGTATACTTATTCTGAAATGGGTATGTGCATTAATTGTTGAAAAGGGAAGTGTAATGTAATATTTCACTTAGGTCTAAAATGGTATCATCAATTGTATATGATGATTTGTCAATGTGTTACATATATACTGAAAATGGTATTTATAAGATGTAGAAAAGATGTGTTATATTTTATTTTAATTGGATAATACTCAAGATACTCAAGACACTGTTTGTATGAACAGGTCAGGATATTTTCCCTTTGGATATTTGGATCAACTCTTCAGAAACTGATATGGCGAGCCAACCCACCAAACTACTGTTGATTTGAGAGGGGGAGAAAAGGATTTCTGTATTTTCCTCACCAAATTAGTCTTTTGTGGAAACCCATTCCATTGTGTTGGGAGATTCTATTTTATAAGACTAAACTGATTTTTCCTTCTACAATTCTCACTCCTGAACTGATTTTCTGTTGCTCTACTGATTTTTTTTTTTATACCACTTTCTACAACCAAGTGACTCTTATTAAGTGATTCATTCAAGGGATATTTTTGTTCCCATTTGCACACTTTTTTCTACAAATATTGCATTTATTCATACACATACCAAGTGTTATTGACTGACATATTGAGTGGCTACATTATTTGAGAATTTAACAGTTTTGTATCTGGTACATGTGACGGATTACATACAGAGCAGAATTTAAATTATTAATCCACGAACATGGTATTCCACTTCATCCACGACATGTCGCAATTTGTGACAAAGCAGGCGAGAGCCAATGAGCGTTGATATCACTGTCGTAAAATGTGTCGTATCAAACTTTTTGAGGCGGCATTTTTTTTTAATTCATAATGATCGCGGGATTTGTTTACGGTCGCTGTTGAGGATGGAGATAAAGATTGCTGAATAAAGAACTCAATTTGGATCTGTCATATGGATTCTAAAGATGTGGATTACAGTGGATTAAATGGATGTATTTTGTGAATTTGTGTTGCGTTTTGGTGTATTTTATAGTCCTGTGTCTAAGAAAAAACCTTTTTATGTCCCAGGGCAAACAAAATAAGTATTACATAAATAATGGTTAAACGATTATAGAAATGTTATTCATTTTAAGGTTTTAAAGTGTAGTTTTGTTTAACGTAATCCTTTGAAACGAGTTTGCAGTGAAAGTCATGAACAGAGAGAAATGTTTTTACATTTAATCATTTTTAGTGCCGTCAATAATGTACATTTCAGTGTACGAAAACGTAAGTAAATGTACGTGTTGTAGTACCACACTTTACATAAAAATACACATTCTCATAAGATCATGTTGCAGAATAACTAAACAAACCAATAGTGTAAATAAGAACCTATCTTTAGAATAAGGGGTCAAATTAGCAGTGGTTTCCATCCACGTTCCTGGAGGATGCATAAACTAATGCATAATTGTGAACAAGTGTTACGAATGGAGACTCAGGCAGGGGATCCAAATGCAGCGTTTTATTAAGGTAAGAGTGGTCGTACAGGCAGGGTCGAAACAGGAGCAGACAGGTACCGCAGATGGCAGACAGAATCGTAATCCAGGGACAGGCAGAGGTCAGGGCTGGCAGATATCATTCAGAGGTCGGTATACAAAGCAAGGGTCAGGACAGGCAGCAAGGGGTCAATAAACAAGGAACAGACAGGAACGGTAACAAGAAGCAGGCAGACGGTAAACACGGAAACGCTCGGAATTGCAACAACAGTTAACAAGACTCCGCGATTAGATGGTGTGAGTGACAGTCCTTTTATAATCCAGGTAACAAGCTGCAGCTGGGTGTGGTGATTAGTGAGGAGTGTGTGCATGGCTGTATGTGGCGACAGGTGATTGGTGTGGAGTGAACATGTGACTGACAGGGAGAATTATGGGAAGTGTAGTCCGGGGAGTGACAGGAGCAGATGGTGATCGTTACAACAAGTAAATCATTAATTACTAGTTTATTTATGCTTAACTAACTAATGCAAAACACCACATTCTGGTGACACCTGCTGATCAGAAGAGTGAAAATGCAACAAAACTGCGGCCAAACATGCTTAAAAACACATTTTACAAACCCATTGAAAATGCTTTATTGAAAACATAATCTATGAAATGCAATTAACTAATCATCTTATATCATTAAATATTAAGTGTTATATATTTAAAGTAACATATTGAATGCAACAATATCAATTACACACACAAAAAAAGAAGAAGCATTAATTAAAAATAAATAAATAATTAATCAAAATTGCATTTTGTTCACGTGGGATCTCAGCTGATACTCAGGCTTCTCTGGCACTTGTAATTGCATACAGTTGGAAGGCTGGATATTTTTCCTTTTTGTTGCTTCAAAATGTTTTGGACAGTGACACAGAAGGTAAATGAAACAATGCAGTTTAACTTGAGGCATCAGGAAAAAAAAGTCATTTGTTTATTCTACGTTTTATTGTTTTTTGACAAAGACTCATGCTTTCCAACCATAAATACAGTGTTTAGCATTATAAATATATATAATTTCTATTATTACTGCATAAATGAATAAATTTCATAGAGATAGATGTCAATTTATGCCTCTGCCAAGACAATAATAATGATAATAAAATATTTGTCAATTCAACTTAGAAAATGTTATTTGTGTGGTATCAATGTAAAAATCCTAATTTATGGATAATTACTGATTTTTTTTATACGGTTGTTTGTTATTTAAATTGTACCCAAATCTCAACAATATCTGTAAATTTTAAGTGTTATGACATTAATGACACATTACAGTAATTCACATTTTTATATACAGAAAAATACTGTATTTTATATACATTATTTTTTTTATTTTATATACAAATGAGTGTAAAATTACACAAATAATCTGTAATTAAACAGTAACAAAACAGTTAAATGACTCAAATGGTCAAATGACTGGCAGACAAAAAAACAACAACAAAAATATGTAAAATATGTTAATTTAAATAAACCAATTATGATCAAACACCTTCACTTTAAAAACATACTTTAAAAAAAAAAAATGGTCAAATGACTGGCTCCAGTGGCTGCCAAACAAAAACCGTAAAATTAAAGTAAAATATCCTAATTTAAATAAAGTGCAAAAAAACATTAACAGAAATGTTCCTTAAATGTTTTACAGAAGAATAAAAAAATATTTTACAGATGTTCTATGAATTATTACGATCAAATACATTCAATGTAAAAAACAAAAGTCAAATGACTGGCAGCAATAGAACATTAAACACTTACAGATCTCTCTAGATCTCAGCATCTTCACCTATTATTCAGTTTACATGATTTCTTTCATACAACATTTTTTATTGAGAATTAACAGAGGTTTAGATGTTGCTGTTTTATTGAAAAGCACAAAGTTTGAAGTCACCATTATGGTGGTCAGTGTTTGCTTTAGTTGGGCTCTTGACCCTTGATTTCATCAGTTTTTCTTGGTTGCTTTAACTGTGTAGATGTTGATGAAGTGATATATAGTTACATTATTTCATCCATGTAGTTAACTGCAAGAGATTGTTAGTAATAATTCTGAAACTAGCTGTAAAATAAGACAGTTTTTCTGTTATTTTTTTAAAGGTAAAGTTCTGTTAAAGTTTGTTGTACTTTATTTAAATTAGGATATTTTACTTAAATTTTTCATTTTTTGTTTGCCAGCAGCTGCTGCCAGTCATTGACTGTTTTTTACAGTGTTTGTACATTTACAATAGCTGGTCTACAATAGATTCTTACACAATTTAATTTAGCTCCTTCAAAAAAAATGAGTTTGGTTGGGTCAATACAATTATTATTATTTTTTTGATGATCAGAGATTAGAACACACACAGTTAAAGCAGGAAAAAACAAACAGACAAAAAAAAAACTTATGTTAAAAAGTTAAGGGTCAAGAGCTCAACTAAAGCAAGCACTGACCACCATGAGTGCAGTCACAGTGTGCATGTGTTGAATGTTTTCGTCCTGAGCTTTATTGGAAATTGTATATTGAGTCAATTTAACTCAAAAATTTAAAACAGGTTTCCCTTGTTTTATGTTAAATAAACCTGATTGATTTAGATTACAACAATAAAATCAGATTTTATATGTAAAATCAGCTAGAAATACCTCTTGCATGTTCACTTTTTACATTGCATGAGGAACTAGTATTGCATCAGGACTCTGTATTGGCAGATACTCAATATTCAGTGACTCACAGCGAAAACGCCAGTGTTGAATTAACTCTCCTCAGAATTTATTTGAGTCCATACTCAAGAACTGGGGTCTCTAGACTCTGTCCTGCAGAGTTTAGCTCCAACTTGTCTCAACAAACTTTTGTAGTTTCTAGTATGCCTAATTAGACCTTGATTAGATGTTTCAGGTGTGTTTAATGGAGATTGGAGTGTGTTTAATTGCAGCACAGGTTATGTTCAGAGAATAACTTGGTATGGCTACTTTCACACCCAAGTTACCTCTCATTTTGGAGCTGAAAGTTGAGGTTATTCACTTACCCTGGTTGCCTAACCTAACCTGGCTGGAATACACCCTAGACCTACAGTAACATTTACTAACTGGATGGTAAGATCCTCAGAGAGGAAGAATTATAACACCAGAAGAATGGAAAGACTGTGTCAGTGAAGGTGGTTTTGAATGTGTGTATTTGTGTGTTAGTTACAGGATTAGAGAAAGACACCGTTCCTCTGTCATAGTCCAGATTCACTGTCACACGCTCAAGATTCCGTTTAACACGGATACCAGATGATAGAAACTGTTTGTACTGATCGTAATGCACACACCAGACATCAGTTTTGAAGAAATCACTTCCCTTCCTCTGGTTTGATGCTGTAGTTACACCAAGACTCCAGGCTGAACTCTCTTTAACCTCCACATCCCAGCTGTGTGTTCCTGAGTTAAAACCCTCTGATCCCATAACACAGGGAATCTCAAATCTCTCTGGATTATCAGGAACCGGCTGTTTGTTCTCGCTGAATCTCACACCGGTCAGATCATCATACAAGGCAAGAGATGGATTTGCAGTGTTTGGATCCAGGATCACAGGAGCTGATGAGACACAATCAACAGCTGCTTTTATTCTGATGTTCATATAATGATCAAGAGTGAACTGTACACAGATTATTATGAATTAGTGAATACTTGTTCTGTTGATCAAACACATCAGACATTTTCATAATCTATCATTTTAATATTTTATAATAATAATAATAATGAACTTTATTTTCTATAGTGCCTTTAAAAGTAATGTGAGAAAATACAAATATGTTAAATAACTACCGGAAATGCCACTGGGAACGACAACATGGGACGTAATTTGGCAATATTTCTAAGATGAACAAATATGTCTTGACAGTGTTCTGAAAGTGAGAAACAAATGTTAAATGAGCATCAAATATCAATTCCATATATATATAGTTTTAAATTTTTTTTCAGTTTAGAGCTATCTACACTTAAAGTTAAAGATTCAGCCTTACATAACTAGTGGGGTGAACCAGTGAGCATTACCTCAATCTTCCCAGATAGAAACAACGTTAAATCAGTGTAAATGTATCAACGTTAACCACATTGACTCGACATCATTTTTGCATCCGCAAATAAAGTTGAAATTTTTTTTTTTGTTTCATCAAAAAAAAAAAACAGAGGGGGGAGGGGTCATCTGATATATTCATAACAACACCTTAAGTGACATGTGATCAAAAACGTCTCGGTTACTTGTGTAACCCTAGTTCCCTGAATAGGGAACGAGACGCTGCGTCAAGAACGCTCCTGCGTGATTGCGTCATGAAGCACTTGTGAAATTGAACCAATGACGTGACGGAACGTCAGAGGCGGGTGACGTCACAGACCAGGAAACTATAAAGCATACCCAGAACAAAGTGATAGACACTGCTAAGTGTAGACCAGCAGTGTAGACACTGCTAAGTGTATTACTTAGCAGGTGTATTACTGCCCTCCTCAGGTCAAAGTTTGAACTAATTGTTATATACTTGCACTAGCATATTGTGTCTACACTGCTGGAATTCTAATAGAGAAGAAGAAGAGAGCTAGTTCAAGATGAACATTTATGGTTAAAATGTATAAAATTAAAAAAATTTTATTAGAAAATGAGTGATGGTTTCTCTAGAAAAGACCCTTATTTCACGTCTGGGATCGTGTATAACACTTTGAAACTGTAATTTTGACCTTCAACCGTTTGGAGGCCATTGAAGTCTACTATATGGAGAAAAATCCTGGAATGTTTTCATCAAAAACCTTAATATCTTTTTGGCCGAAGAAAGAAAGACATGAAAATCTTGGATGACATGGAGGTGAGTAAATTATCAGGAAATTTTAATTTGAAAGTGAACTAATCCTTTAAGACGAGAGCACAGCAGACCCTGGAGTGGAGCCAAAGTCAAGGTTGACTTTGATGAACGTATGCTGAGAGGACCACCCAGCCGCATCACATATATCATCAAGGGGGACCCCTGAGATTAAAGCCTTTGAGGCAGCCATACCCCTAGTCTACCCTTAGGAGACCTGTAACAGACAAACAGTTGTTCAGTTTTATGCCACAGGGCAGCTCTGTGGACATAAGTGTGTAGTGCCCTAACCGGGCAAAGCAGATTGAGTTTTTCCTGATCTGGCCTGGAAAATGGAGTAGGACAAAAAGCCTGCAGTTCAATCAGCCCTGGGACGTTGGTGGGGACCTTAGGTATTTAACCAGGTCTAGGATGAAGAAAAGCCTTAACCATACCAGGCGCAAATTCCAGACATAAAGGAGCAACCGAAAGTGCTTGAAGATCCCGAATTCTTTTGAGAGATGAGATAGCTAGCAGGAAGATAGATTTTAGAGTGAGGAACTTTTCAGAAACTTCCTCTAAAGGTTCAAAGGTAGTGGATGCTAACCCTTACAAAATGATAGTCAGGTCCCAGGCCGGAGTCCGTGTACGTAGAGAAGGGATGAGTAGAAAAGTCACCCACAGAAGAGTCACCCAAAGGAGCATGATAGGCGGATATAGTTGCTACATAAAATTTTAAGGTGGAAGGAGACAAACCATCCGAGAACTTTTCTTGAAGAAATTGCAGCACCCGCTGCTGTCCCGGCGAACCCTCTCCAGAACTCCTGGGAGCAGAGCAATCGGGGGAAATGCATACAGACGTAGCCTCGGCCACGTCTACACCATGGCATCCAGACCCAGAGGGGCTGGATGAGTGAGAGAAAACCACATTGGGCAATGAGTCATTTCTTTCTAAGCAAATAGATCGACTTCTGCTCGACCAAAGTTTTTCCAAATGAGCTCCACCACCTCGGGGTGGAGTCTCCATTCCCCGAACCTTGGCCATACCAATGTGTATTATTTCTGTTTTTTTGCAGTTTTTTTCTTTTACATTCAAGAAATATAGTTGAGAATGTCTATTTCATAAATGTTATTTGCACTACTGTTTCTGACTACCATCTCTCATATATATGCCATTTAATATCTGCATTTTTATCTTCTTTAACTTTACTAATATCATATGTTTATTTGCACTACCATTTCTGACTACCATCTCTCATATATATGCCATATAATATCTGCATTTTTATCTTCTTTAACTTTATTAATATCATAAATATGTTTATTTGCACTACCGTTAAGCACAAGCGCCACATACTGTCAGGGAGTGAATTTGCACGTTCACTCTGCGCATCGCCAGTGAAAATCGCTTGGGTGTGAACACAAAAAAACGTCTCGAAAAACGCTGGTGATAAACGCGTGCGATATTCGTCCCGGTGTGTACAGGCCTTAATTCTCAAATATTTGTATCCATGTTCCAAATGGAACTGTAGGCTTACCAGGACATTGTAAATGCGTAGGAGGGAGATGAACTGCCATCCTTTTTTGTTGCATAGTCAAATCAAGAACTATCGTGCACAGGTAATGCACATAACCCTTTACTGGCCTTGTCCCAAATGGCACCCTAAACCCTTACGGTCTTCCTCTGAGTCCGCACTTTCACGCACTTTCACGACGTAAATGAAAAAAAAGTACGGTCTTCACTTACTGCAAATTGAAATAATCTAGTGCTTTTGTGTCATGTAAATCATGTCCACCCATTTCCAGTGTGTGTGTGAGTGCAGATCTTCTCTAGACTCACTGTTTTGGACGATGTCCTGCATCTTCTTCCAGACTCTGAACTGCAGGTTGCCCAAGTAACTTGGCACATGAATCAAAGCTCCAGAATCCATCTGTGGATCCAGCTCTGAGCTCTGAAGTCTGGAAGAACATTCAGGAGTCAGAACTGCAGTGGCTTTGGATCAGAACCAGAGAGACCAGAGACACCAGCAGATCACTCACCTTTCCATTGTGACTGGAAACTTCTGCAGAACAAACACACCATTTATCATCAGGAACTCAAT
Organism: Anabarilius grahami; assembly: GCA_003731715.1. Classification (NCBI taxonomy): domain Eukaryota; kingdom Metazoa; phylum Chordata; class Actinopteri; order Cypriniformes; family Xenocyprididae; genus Anabarilius; species Anabarilius grahami. Next base: position 8,716,746 of record RJVU01019434.1, read on the forward strand.
CAATCATCAATCAATCAATCAATCAATCAATCAATCAATATACTGAAATCAGACCTTCAGAAAGCAGATGTCATTGGCTTTCATCATCTCCTCTATGTCTTTGTTTCCCTGTGAAAAAGCTGAGATGTGTCTGTTCATCTCCTCCAGCTTCTCCTTCATCATCTGCTTCTTCTGCTCCTCTTCCTCCCTCAGTGCAGTGATTGTAGCTTCTTCTTCATCTCTGAGAAACTGATGAAGCTTCTCAAACTGCTGTTTAATCTGATGCTCTGTGTGCTCAGCTTGAGACTGAAATCAAATCACATTCACTTCAATCATCTCAATCAACAAACATCAACACAATCACAATCGCCAACGACAAGATTTTATGGCTTTCCGTGTTTTCACTGTCATACACTTTGGGGTGCTATGACACATCTTCTGAATGCGTACAGAATCTCCCAATTAAAGCACAGCCGAAGAAGCGTCACGTCTCATATGCAAGCAGATGCATATGAAAATAATGTAATCATCAACAATAAATCAGCATAGAAATGAAAACTGCCTAATGTTACCGAGTGAAATGTCGATCCAGGAAGTGGTACAGAACTGTGAAGCTTTGGGGATGCTGATGGAAGCAATCTACTGCATCTGTGCTTTGAACATTGTACTGAATATGATTCAGATGTAGTTTTAAAAACACGATTTTCTCAGCTTTTTTGTTGCTTTTTTTAATGAAACTTACCTACATTCGAACATTGATAAAAAATAATGTTTGAAGCTATAATATTTTTTTTAAATTAGGCTCTGTTCTGTATTTTGATGTATTGCATGTTCAGATATTCGTACAACAAAATTTTCTGGGGGTCATGAAAATTTTGTCAAAATGATCAAAAATGCTCACGGTGACTGACAACTTTTTAAAAAAATTGCTGGTGGGATAAGAGTTAATATCTGAGCTAAACTTAGATACTGGACATGTAACAGATCCCGAAGCAGAGTGTTGCTTGTCATTTACAAAAATGATAAACTGGAATTTATTATATTAAATATAATAAACCATTTTTGTGTGTAGTGATCTTACAGTTGTAAAAAAAAAAAAGACTGTTCTTTTCTATCCTTACCTTGATGTGTTGAACATTTTTCTCGATCTCTCTTTTAATCTTTTCTCTCTGTTTAAGTGTCTCCTGAAAGGATTTCAATGCTGTATTGAGCTCCTCCTAGAATTGAACAAAATAAAAATATATAAAATGCAAGAAAAGAGAACAGAATACTGTGAAATGATCATACAGTGCTGTGAAAAAATCATTTGCCATTCTTTTTTTACTGTATCTGTTGAAAATGTTTCGTTTGAGGTCACCATTAACGTGATCAGTGTTTGCTTTAGTAGGGCTTTCGACCCTAAGTTACTTTATTACATCAGTTGACTTTATACTTTCCAATCATGCTTCAATTCATGTTCATCTTAAAAAAAACCCACCTGCAATTGTTGAAAAAGTAACTTAATAAATGTCAAGGGTAAAGAGCCCAACTAAAGCAAACAATGATCCCCATGACGATGACCCAAACAAAATCTTTTCAACCAAACATCAACATCTAAACCTCTGTTAATTCTCAATAAGAACTGCTGTAGATGTATGACAGAAATAAAGTCAATCTGGTTAGTAATAAGTGAAGCTGGTAATGCTGTTTGTGGAATTATTTAATCATTTAATGTTTCTTTTTTTTTTTATCTTCAGTTGATTTCATCTAAGACAGTGGCTGGAAGTCAGTTGTAGTTTTTGTTTTTATTTTCTATTTCTTTCAGTGCTTGTTCACAGCAGGTGTTTGAATGTTTGAGAGAATGTTTCAGGAACACCATACTAACCTTTAAATAGCATTCTATTAACATTAAGGAAACTGGACTTTATGTTTATGCAATGTTACAAATCAACATTTTTAGATTGTTTATTGCATTACTTTATTTCTAGGCCTGCCCAAAAACTTATTGCAAGATTACAGTTCACACTGTCAGTTTTTGGTAAGTTGCTGTGTGAACGGGACATTTCCAGACACACACCTGTAAGTAAATGCTGTCATAACTGTAGCATCTGGAACACTGTCTGTATGAATGTGCAGTGAGAGTCAAGCCCATATTCTCTTACCAGTAACCATAATGACAGTGACCAAAGTAATATCAAAGATGGCAACGTCCATAAAACTGAAAAGTCTTATCACTTTTGACAGGACAGAGTCCAATTGATCCGTGAGCTCATCCGTGAGTTATCTTCATTAACGGACAGCAGCTTTGATGTAAACATGCACTAGCCAGTCACATTTAACCGTTTCACTGGCGTCTCATGTGCATTGCAGCGTCTCACGCATGACATGGTATTTGAGTCACGCATAGAACACAAAAATGACGGGAGAACAGTGACTGGATCTAACACCTTCAGATGACACACAGCTCATATCTCCTTCGCTGTAAGTTCCTGAAAGTGAAACCACACAAAACCCCTTAGCAGAGCGTGACGTGACAGACAACTAATTGTCCAGTGTGGTTCCTTTCACACAGTGCAAATTTTCCGAGAATGTTGACAGGTGCGAGTTCTCTTTTAGAATGCGGTTGTCACTCCAGTAAATAACCGTACTGTGTGTGAACGCAACCGTATTAAGGACTCAAATACAGGAATGACAACCATATTCTGCAGCTGTGTGAACGTGACCTTAGTTTTAATGCTCTTAAATTATAGAATTCACTACCCCTTTATCTCTTTACCATCTTATATTTGTCTACTTTCAAGACTTAGCTAAAAGCATATATACAAAGTTCTGGCATGAAACTCTAATGGGCAGGCTAATAGGTCCTTTAACTCAACATGCTCATAATCACATCATTATCTATAGGACACAGATGATTGGTTCCTGCTGTATTAGTAGTAGGGTTGTTCCGATTCCGATACTAGTATCGGAAATACCACCGATACCACAAAAAATTCTGGCATCGGTATCGGCGAGTAATTAAACTCACGTACCGATCCGATACCATTTTCTTAAACAATACCTAGTTGTGCCCGCTATCTTTGCTTAACGCAGCAAATCGGAAATCAATTCTTCTTCGCGGCTCAGAATGCAAACACAGGAAGTTGNTTGCGTGCTCAATCTTCAAATACATGAGTAACATTTGCCTAGCAGTGCAGCGCGTTTGAGAAACCCTCCACCATCCCCAGCTCCACCTGTATAGATCTGCTACGGGTAATTCATGTACGCTATATTGTACAGCAGCAGCATGTCTTACTTGCTCACAGCAGTGTGTCGTGTATGTATTGGCAGTAGCAAATCCTGTACTTGCTCTGCAGCAGCAGCAATAAAAGCAGCAGCGTAGCAGATCTATTCCACTAAGACCAAACATATCAACATTGTCATACCCATTAGCATGCCAAACACTCAGAGAGTTGTCATGACAGAACTATTAGATATGTATTTTGGATAATAGCTATATGTGGTATATGTGCAGGGATGGATTATGATGATTCTGAGCCCTGGGCACGAACCTGCAAAAGGTTGAAATTGCGATTGCGGCTTCTTTGGGCCACCTCTCCAGTCCAGTGCCCTAGGCACATGCCCGATAGACCTGTGCGTTATTCCACCCGTTTATATTGTATGTGTGGGTGTGCAAATGTATTTGTAATGTACTATGCAACTCAACCCTGAGCTACGGTAAGGAGCAATGTAAATAAAGGATAAAGGAGGGAATAAGGTATTGTGTCCCTCCTATGTAACTTCTGTACAAGAATCAGTCTTAGCCAACCAACTTTGGAATTTTCTGAATGCTTTTAGCCTCCGGAACTGTGCATGTAAATCACAAATCGGTTCAGGCCGGTCTAGGAGATTCAGTGACTTTGGCATCTTTGTAGCCCATCAGAGGCTACGCAGAAGGCCCCAGTCCCCAGCTCTGGGGACTTCTAAAGAATCACCCCCTGTGGGTTAAGGACCATGTGGCTACATTCCAGACCAGCCAAAACGCAATACACACACACCACACACACACACACTCACAGACGCTTAGAGATTGTATGTACAGTTATTCTCAAAATATGACTGTGCCAAAGTGTACCCGTTGTGTATTTCAAATTACATGTATGTATCACCAGTGTATAAGCTTAGCTATGACTGTAGTGGTGTTAGTTAAATTTTTAACGATAAAATTTAAGTATAAACTATAACTTCCCTTGTTTGCCTTTCCCACCTGACAAGTTTGGTTTCTTTGTAAAGCTCTCTTTATGCCTTATTCGACAATGTATGTCACATTACTGTAAAATGCATTGTTCTATTTTTAATTGTACTGTGAAGAAAATGCACTCCGATCCGATACTTAATAAATTATGCAAATCGAGCCGCAAGACAAGACAAAGAAAAGTTTTGCCCGCCAACATTGCACCCGTACCATTGGCTGTTTCAACCAAGGAGGCGTGTTGGCTTGTTTGTCCATAAAAGACAAGCACAAACAGTTTTGCTTTGTCTCTCGATTGTCTCTGAATTGTCCATCGCCATCTCGTGGACGTCTCTCCCTGACGTCTCGCCAACCGCACTTCCATCTCGCGCTCATCTTCTTTCGGAACGACCATCTTCGGCGAAACGAACTTCCAAGTCCTCAGTTCAAATCTTCCCGCGGAAATGGAACCGAAACTCAGCACGCAAACTAATGCAAGTACCGCTTCTCTATCTTAGATGCGATAAGTCATACGACCTAATGATACTGATTCTTTGCTGGCTCTCAAGGACTGTTAGTAAGTTTTGCTACTTGTCTTCACTCTTTTCCTGCCTTTACTTTAGCTTTTATGTATATGTCTATCCTCTGTATTAGTAGTTTTCATATATTAAACACATTATATTCATGCTCGATTGTTCTGCTGCTCATTCAGAAAAACCAAGTCATTTCTACGTTTTCGATCCGGCAACACTGCTTTACGCTTTGATGCTGTAATAGAAAGTTATTCTTGTGGTCAGAGAATAACATTCTTTTATAATTGTCTGTGAGAAAACTAATGGTTTGCTGGACAAACTAGGATAGTTTTTCTAAAACAACTATTAAGCTAGAACTACTCATATATGTAATTGATTATACTCCGTTGTAATTAATTCACCATATATGTGCATAATTCCCTCTTGGGTCGATATATGTATCATAATTAATCATAAGGCTTTATGATTTATTATATTCATATATTTCACCCATAAATTAATTAAATACTTGTAATATCGCTAAAGATCGTCACACCTACCACAACACTGAACTACCCGTTGAATTGGCCAGGACTCTGGGTGCTTCTCAAATGGAAGGCTGCATCCTACCAAGGCTGTGTTTAGTCCTTCAGAGTCCCCCTCAGCATTAAACGAGTTAATGTAATTAAATGAGACGGTCTAGTAAGTGCACTTGGCTACGTCACAAATGTTCCCACCCCCACCATCACAAAAAGAAAATACAACTAAAACTTAAATTTGGAAAAATACATTGTATTTCAAATCTTTATACGATCTGGCTTTCTATTAATGCAATACAATGAATCACATCTGTCTGAAGTCTCCCAGTGGCTTACATTATTGGCAGTTTAGTGTTAAGAGATTAATTTACAAACAAAAGATAACATCTATCCTTTCATGTCCAAAAACATTGTTTTTGTCTTACATGTCATAATAAATTCAGAAAAGCTCAATCTACTTGTTTTATGTCAGTTTATTTTTGTGAATTGGAATGTGATTGAAGGTTGTGAAGGATACATTCAGTGCATCCTTTAAATTCAGCTGAATGAAGGGTGTGAAACGAAGGCTGCCTTTCAAAGATCCTTCCGATTGAGACGGCCTTCAGCGATGTTCGATGATGTGGCAGCCAAGATATGCAGCCTTCGTAGGATGCAGCCTTCCGTTTGAAAAGCACCCTCCGTCTCACCTCCTCATCACAAACATGCATGAGTGGAGCAAGTCGCTTCCTTTTATAACAGTGGTGCCTAATCCTGTTCCTGGAGATCTACCTGCAGTGTTCAGATCCAACTTTGACCAAACACACCTGTCTGTAATTACCACATGCTCCTGAAGATCTTAATTAGCTGCTTCATTTGTGTTTGATCAGGGTTGGAGCTAAACTTTACAGGAAGGTAGATCTCCAGGAACAGGATTGGGTACCCCTGTTTTATACCCATATGTCAGGGGGAGTGGCATGCAAATTCCACTCGCATGTTCATTGGCATTGTCTGAAGCATCAGAGGTGTTTGGGGCTCCTAAGGGCAACCCCATGTGTCACTACATTGACAATACGTCTCTGTTCATCAGGGAACAGAGGTTAAAATAGTGATCAGTAAATGTCGTGACCATGAATGTGATGATCTCTGTTAATGACTTACTGTTCTTTAGATTTGAAACAAATGTCTTTTATCTTACCTTGAATGGTAAAACCACTTCACTGATGGGTCTGAATTTGTGATTTTCGTGTTTCTGTGAATCTCTGCACACTAAACACACAGGCTGTTTGTCCTCCAGACAGAAGAGTTTGAGTTTCTCACTGTGTAAACCGCAGAGATCCTCAGATCCTGATGAACGGCGCTCTTTTTTCTCTTTCAGGAACAACTCACAAAAGGTTTTTAACACAAGGTTAGTTGGAGGATCATTTGAGGATCTTCTCCTGCAGACAGGACACTCTTGGGTTTTTTTGGTCCTCCAGCACTTTTGAAGACACTCTTTACAGAAACTGTGACTACAAGATAAAAGAACGGGATCCTTGAAGACTTCATGACACACGGGACAAGAAAGTTCATCTTCAGATATTGAATCCATTATCCCTGTTTGAGCTCCAGAAATCCAAAATTTATTCACTTTCTGAACGAAGGCTTCAAAAATGAATATTCACGAGAATCACGAAGATCTGCTATCTGTTCAGAAATAAACAGATGTTTCTATTTGTTTTTAATCGATTTTTTTTTTATTCCTTTGTCGAGACAAAGTCAGTATGACAGAAAGGAGAAATAACAAGTCTCTTCCTGGTAATCATGTTAAAGGGTGAAGTTTATTATCTTCTTTGGGTGTGTTTAAACGGGTCAAAGAACAACAGGGTTTCTTCAGGTTTCGTTTCAACAAATGGAATCTGGGGACATGCGTATAATAATGAGGGTGTGTGTGTAAGGGGGTGTTTCACCCTTTTAGGAATGTAATCTACTAGGTTCATCCCAGGCCTGCCACTCGAGGAGAGTCAGAACTTGAGTGGGAGGCCCTGAGAGCTTTGCTTGCTCTGTTGGCTGCTTTGATGTCTGAAGTGGATTTAGGGCAGGGGTTGGCAGATTGCAAGAAGTACAGGTCGTAAAGCTAGGTTTTATTTATTCTCTGTGAGAACTGAGATGATCAGTCCTTGGCTCAATCCTAATATGGTCCACTTTTCGATGTGAGGATTTGTTGAGATGGCCAAAGCATAAGAGGGCGCCAGGTGTGACAGAATGTTTGTCGGTGGGGTTGAGGGTTGTTCCATGCTCAAGTTCCAGTGATAAACACACACTTCTGCTTATCATGCTGATTGTCAGTGTTTGGAGACATAAGGAACCATTTTCTGTCTTTTTATCTGTTGTGCATCATTCTGCATGTCAACAGAAATAAATGCACAGAATAGTCAGGAGTGACCATATGCTTACATTACTTGTCTGAAATCTAGAAGCAGGTCTAATTAAACACTTCTCTGAAAGGCAGTAATAAAACTGTAGCACGATCTGTAGCATCTTAGCTCTCATGAGGACAGAAGGAAGAGATTGGAGACCCTTTTGTGCTGTATCACACAACATTTCATGTAATATGACAAAGACGGTTACAGTTCTCCTCAAAGACTGTTACATTGCCTTCAGGTCTTGCTATAGAGCCTGATACAGCATTGCTAGAGCCAACCTGAAGAAAGGCGTGAGCGAAGCAAGAATAGTCTACAAGAGGAAGATTGATGATCACTTCAATAACAACAACCCATGAAAGTTGTGGCAGGGTGTTCAGCACATCTGTGTGTGTCTGATTTGTTTTTACCCCCATATTTAAAGGAGCTGTATGTAAGAAATCTATTTCAATTAATCATAAAATGGCCCTGATGTGTCACTAGACATTAAGAAATCATGTTCATTTCAAATACTTATATCACTGACAAAAGTAGTCCGGCCAGGATATTGTCATTTAAAAAGTGGACTTGCAGCCCTCAACTGATGTTGATGTTGTCATTTTGTGTTTTGGCCTGACGCGCCTCCCTCCACCTATCTACCAATCACGAAGTCAGTAGTGTTTCGGGATCCGTGTTGCCAGCTTTGCTGTAACCTACCCTAACTCCATTCGGATAAAAATGTCTAATGTTACTAAATCAAAAAGACCTCGTTATAATTCAGAAATTCGTCGTGACAAAGTCCGAAATAAAACCAGAATTTGTATTGGAGATGCTTTTGAAAGATGGAGACGGCTGAAAACGGAGAAGAATTTGAACACAGACGCCAACGTTGCTAATTTTCTCCTGGACAGGTAAGATTCATCTATGCTTGGCTAACTTGTACTTGATGTCAATGGACATTTCATATATTCATGACAGTCGAACAAAGTTATGCATGTTTGTGCAAAGTAACATAACGTTAGCTCACATGGACGTATGCTCTGTCATTATGCTGAGACGCTGAGGAAAACAACATTAGCACGCCCATTATGGCAATTTGAAACGTAATTGAGACAGTAGCCTAATGTTACCTCAGTAAAAATGATTCGTCATTTGTTCTTCACGTATATAACTTACTGTGTACGTCTGTTCGTCACTTGCCATTGGAAGCTCATTGAAGCAGCCTACGTTTCTGCTGAATCCTGCAGCTCATCTGGCAACCTCGAGTCAGGGGGTAGGGGGAGGGGATACACCGCTCTACAGTATTTTTACAGTGATTGCAGTACCAGTTTAGGCCACAATCCTACATACGGGTCCTTTAAGGAGAGACACCCCAGGTGAATAGGGTAAAAAAATTAACTAATAGATATCACCATACCCCAGCTGATTGATTACATTAAAAATTGCAAAAAAAATTTGTATTACAAGTTTTCTAAAAATGTTATGTTTAAATATGCAAATGAGCCGTTATCTAATTAAATATGCGCTAATTTGCATACATTTCTAGAACAAAAATCTGAATATTGGATGACGTCAAGTTCAAAATTCTTGTCTAATTTTTTGGACATATTAAATTTAAAGGTTTTTAAAGAGCGAATTTTGGATATCTCTTTTTATCACTCCATAATTCAGAAAATACTATCAACAGCCAGAAAAAAAATTATTTTCACCATTTTTTTAGGAATAAAATGTTGTATAAAATCAGGCAAATTATATATCAACAAATCCCTCTGTAAAAACCTTCAGAATATAGATAGGAATAAAACTGTAAAGTTTGGTGTATGTAAGTTCTGCTGAAGTGGAGATTTTTGACTCAGAGCAGGAGAAAAAACTTGATTTGAGAAAACGGCCTTTAAAGATATTTACTGTAATTGAATTATATAGACGCAAATAGATAAAGTGCTATAAAATATACAGTTAAAAGTGCATTTTGGATGTTTTCTTTTCACCAGTCTGAAAAAACACTTTATGAAAAGCCAAAAAGTGCAAAATCTCAAAATTGACAGGTGCCTGAAAAAACTGTGTTTTTGCCTGTAGTGTCTCCCCTTAAAAACTAAAAATCATCAATCAAATGTCTGGTCTGTGGCATGAAGGTACTGTCAGTGAAAATCACTTATTAATAATGAATAACCACTTTCAGTCAGTAATGGGACTAAATAATCATTATTCTTCATTATTCTCTGTAAATTATATCAACCGATTGCTCTTGTTTATGGTCTTTGTATCAAATTATGTGTTTTGATAAAAACTGTTATGAAGACCCTAGAGTCAAACTGCCCTACTGAAAGAAAACATTTTCAATAAAACATCCACATCTACATTTACATTTATGCATTTGGCAGATGCTTTTATCCAAAGCGACTTACATTGCATTATACTATACATTTGTATCGGAGTATGTGCAATCCCTGGGATCGAACCCATGACCTTGGCATTGCTAGTGCCATGCTCTAACCACTGAGCTACAGGAAAGCTGTAAACTTCTAAAAAAACATCTAAACATCTAAAAAAATAAATAAAAAAACTGTAGAAAAATGACAGAATAAAGTCAGTCTGGTTTGTAATAAGAGAAATGTCTCTTTAGCCAAGCATTCACATAATGCATCTCATATCAGATCAATTGCACATGATTATCTTTGCTTAATGCTATGAACAGCAGCTACGCTAATTACTCTCCATTTGCTTTTCTGTTTTGCCTCGGGACACCGTCCCAAGGTGACTAGAGAGTACATCATCTTCAGTTTGGATCCAGCCTCTTAAGAAGACCTCAGATGAACAACCACTATGAAGAGACGGCGCCAACTCCTGCAAGGACTTCAGAAGACGCAATCATCTGGATCAACATGCACATTGCAATTTCTATATCCTGATTATTGTTGTAATTAATTTTTCCAGGACCTCATTGCTTCTACATTCAGTTAAACTGCCAACAGTGATTGTAAATTAATTGCTTAAATTATTACATTATTTGCTAACTGCATTCTTTAAATTGTAATGTTGACATGCATTCTCTGTAAAGCTGCTTTGAAATGATATGTATCGTGAAAAGCGCTATTCAAATAAATGTGAATTGAATTGAATTGAAATGTATTGGCTTTTCAGTGAAGATTTTAAGCCCGATTTTGAGCCTGATTTGCACCCCTGAATGATCGGGAGGCTGATTTTAGGCTGCTTTGGCCAAAAAATCCTCTATTGTGTGGTGTCATTACAATTATTTAACTGCTGCCGATTAAGACAGAGCGTCCCCAATCTCAAATCGTAAATATCAAACATGTTATTTGATATTTATGACTCTTGATCAGGCTGCCTCTGGCGTGATACTTGCGATAGCCAATGAGAGTGAGCAAGTGTCACCTACCGGATGTTGCAAGCTTCTTTAGCTGAAACTTGCCAGCTACAAACATGCCATGAAAGTGGAGTATTGAGAAAGAAGATCATCCATATCCTTTTTTTTCTATTTTGTTTTTCACTGTGAACAGAACACGCTCAAGCCAGGTGACAGCATCCTCCATTTGTTTTTCTTCTCAAGTCACGTTTAATTTCGCGAGTCTTCGTGAGATCTTGTGTCACTGTGAAATCTTTCCTGCAATCAACAGGTGTGTGGTCTCATGGTCCAGCTGATTCATCTAGTGTGTGCGTTCAGAAGATAATGCTAAAAATCAGTTGAATCTGTCGTTATGCTTGTGGTCTCCCACAGTTTTAAAACCGGTTTAACAAGTTTCTTTGCCCATATAATCTTTAGGGTATTAGGTTAGCTAATTTGACTAGCTGTCCACTGAGGAGGGGCTCGATGAAGCATCTTCAACTCGAGCTCTGATATACCCCCCCAGTGAAGAAATATAGGATATGATTACATAGGGCAAGGTACCTGAGATGAAGGTGGAGTTTGGGGAGGTGGAGGGATGCTGGAACAGCTGAGACTGAAGAGAGGTAAGCAGCTGTTTATATACTCTGGCTGTTGATTGGAAGATTAGATGGGCTCGCTCCTCCCTAAATTACGTTTAGGAACTTCACTAAGATTTGAAAATCGTCTAGTGCAGTGTTTCACAACCGGTGGGTTGGGCCGCGAAACCGCGGGTCATGGAGTGCCTGAGAAAAATGCGTTGTCCCGATTCAGTATCTGCAGTCAGATGATATGTTGTCAGGCTATATGTCAGTGTCATTATTCTAACGTTATTTTTGTAGCTTGTTGCAAAATAAAAAGTTTCATTAACAATTCATGTTAGTATTGTGTATTTACCATGGTAACTGTTGTTTCTGTAACCCAAAAATGACACTTTATTTTCACTTACTGTGGTGGCTCATGCCAACCTACCAACTTTATTGTATTAACAAAAACTAGTTTGGGACTGCTATTAATAGCCTTATCTTATAGGCCTATTTATTCATCAGCCATATTCATATGACCATGGGAAAACGTGGGTCCCATGGCCAAACCAGTTGAGAACCACTGGTGTAGTGCGTCCCAGGCCTAAGGCTGTGGCTGGAAGTCAGTTGTAGTTCTTGTGTTTCTCTTTCCTTCAGTGATTCAGCTCGCTATCATCAGGTGTCTTCAAAGAATCATCACTCAATTAATCACTTAAAGGGGGGTGTAACGCTATTTCATGCGTTCTGACTTATTTACACTGTTAAAGAGTTGCATTCTCATGCTAAACATGGCCAAAGTTTCAAAACACGAGTTGGATGTATTTTTCTGAAGAACAGAGCTCAGTTTAACTGCTCAGAACAAACAAGAGACTCATGAACAACCATCACAAAACACAAAAACAGTCATAGATTATCAGGTAACCACACACAGTATTAAGAATCAATGGTTCACATACTTATGAATGGGGTTATTTTAATAAATTCAACTATTGTTTTGTCTTGTGAACTAAATGTAAACATATTTTATGTAAAATATCTTACTCAGGACAGTACTAAACAAAAAATAACATGCATTTTGTATTATCTCTCTTATTTTGTTAAAATTATTCACATTTTCACAGATTCTGCAAGTGGTTCACATACTTTTTCTTTCCACTGTATGACAAAACGAAAGACTTTTCAGAGATATGATTAATATAATTAATTTTAATAATATATTAATATATATTCTATAATATGTTGTATAAGACTGTTGTGCAGGTGTTGTGAAATCTGACACATAGACACTTCCACTTTTACCTGCACATCTGTGTGTCAGACTTCATTTCAACACAATCAGATCTTGAAACTTTAATTCTGCTGCTGCTTCCGGAAATAAAATACATCTAATCTCTCTAACCTACATGTCTTTGGACCCGGATGAAACACACACGGACACTGGGAGATCTCTGTAAGAGCTGTTCATGTCTCCAAGCACGTACAATCAGCACCATGAGCAGACGTGTTTTTATTAAATAAAGCGTCTTAAATCTGTTTATATTAGTATTTTTGTTTTTGATACAAGATTTTATAGCATTAAGTTTCAATGCAAGTTAATTTTTAACACATTTTGTTAAATTTAAACTGAAGTCCTGATGTTGGTCTGTTCTTTGACCTATTTTAACAAACCCACATGATCAGAAACTCCACCCTACAACATTTACCAGGAAGAGACTGACGTATTTCTCCTTTCTGAATTTGTCTCAACAAAAGCACAAGAGAATCAATATGAAGAACAAAAAACAAAGAGAACAAAGAAAAACTCTTTCAAGAAAGATTTTTGTGACTATGAATTTAAGCATTTCTTGGTGCAAAGTGAATATTTCACTAGATATATAATCTTAACATGGACAAACCACCCTAACTTTGTCAAATTTAGTAATCATCAGTTTTCTTGCCCTCTCTAAAGATGGCTTCTGGAGAATTACGGCACCGATGAGGAGCCCACTGGAGGGTAACCTAACAATTCCTGTGTTTAATATTTCAGGAAGATCACATATGTTAACCATTTAAATAAAGGATGTTTTACAATTGAAGACCTACAGTGTTAAATAACTTAATATCACTCACTTAAAGTCTGCATCTGATTACTTTTAATTATTAAACTGTGTTAAATGGAGTGGATGTAAAGGACAAAGTCTGGCGAATAAGGAAGCAAGCAATCAAAAATGACTGCCAAAACTGTGAACTGGAGAGATGTGAATGTGAAAACACTTTTCCAAAGTATGGAGCATAAAAGTGTCGTGACTGATAAGTGCTTTTGTTCTTTCACTGCAAAAAGAGATGTGTTAAAATACAACACAGGAGTGTCAAAACACTGAAAACAAACTGTAATACTACACAACAAATAAAAAGCATAACTGGGAATAATTCATTGTTAATAACTGGTAATATAAAAAAATACAGACAAATGTGGTATTTTATGGAGGTTGAAACTATTAAAAATAATTTTCTCTAATGTTTAAGAATCCCGACATGCAAGCTAAATCCAGTTTTAATTACAGTTATTTACCTCTCTTGATTTTAATGGCTTATTGCTTTTAATTTTTAAATTAATGCCTCTGATATTGGTTAATAGAGAATAGAGAATGACTTTAATCTTGGCCTGTATAATTCGTTTTGATGTGTTGATTAGTATATTTGTATATTATCTGTCACAGACACGTCAGGCTCCACCGTCCACCAATCACAACGCACTCAATCACCAGAATACTAATCACCGCCACCTGCACCTCATCATTGCACTAATCAGCAGCACTACAAAGAGCACACACACACAGCACTCCACGTCCGGTCTCGTTTGAAGATACTTCGGTATATGCTAACCTCAAGGACTCCCTGCTTTCTACTCACCTGTATCCAGCGTGTCTCCTTCCTTCTGTGTCTCCTGTCTCCTGTGTGTGAGTGCTCTCCAGCGATCTCCAGCTCCAGCGTGTCATCACAGTCTTCCATACCTGCAACTAATAAGGACAGTATCTATCACCATTCTACTCATACATCCATCTACGAATACTTCTCTGCTTACCTGTTTCCTTCTGCATGCTCAACTGGTGTCAATAAACTCCCATTACCTTTTACATCTGTGTCTGACTCCTGTGTACCGTAACATTATCATTATTGTTTACATGTCGGGATTCTTAAACATTAGAGAAAATTCTTTTTAATAGTTTCAACCTCCATAAAATACCACATTTGTCTGTATTTTTTTATATTACCAGTTATTAACAATGAATTATTCCCAGTTATGCTTCTTATTTGTTGTGTAGTATTAGTTTGTTTTCAGTTTTTGACACTCCTGTGTTGTATTTTAACACATTGTTTTAACCTCATTGTTCGGAATGCAGACACACTCTGTCAGTTTAAATCTAGACTAAAAACGCATCTCTTTAACCTGGCATACACATAACACATTATCAATTAATATTTTCAAATCCGTTAAAGGATTATTAGGCTGCATAAAATAGGTCAGCCGGAACCAGGAACACTTTCTATAACACCAGATGTACTCGTTACATCTGAAAAAGAATGGCATCTACGCTAATATTAGTCTTTCTGTTTATCCCGAGGTTTACCGTAGTCAACCGGATCCGGGCCGTATTCAGCTGAGACCAAGGACCGAAGCCATGACACGACCACAACGCAGCCCTGAAGTATCAGCAGAGATCGAGTCAGCTAGATCATCCATCGTGAAGGCCTCATCAACACGACAGCCAGTAGCACAGTTCCTCAACAAACCGTCCATACCGGCGTGATGAATACGATCCTCAACTGGATGGAACTGAAATAAACACTTTGATTGTTGCGATCCTATCAGACTTATGATAGCAACCTGATTCGTAACAAAGCACTGTTCGCCAGAGGAGAACTGGCCCCCCGACTAAGCCTGGTTTCTCCCAAGGTTTTTTTTTTTCTCCATTTTAACACCTATTTGCCACCTGTTTGCCACCTGTTTGCCACCTGATGTCACCTGATGGAGTTTGGGTTCCTTGCCGCTGTCGCCTTTGGCTTGCTTAGTTGGGGACACTTGACATTTGACTTGACATTTGATATTCAACAGTATTCTTGACATTTAATCAACAGTGCTTCTGATCTGCCTGAATTGACACTATTCTTTAAGAGCTGCTGTGCAGCCAAAATTATGTACCAGTTATCAATGTAAAGCTGCTTTGACACAATCTGCATTGTAAAAAGCGCTATATAAATAAAGGTGACTTGACTTGACTTGACATGTACAAGACACAAATGCATGTCAAATTACAGCAACTGTAGAAGGACAGTTGCAGAATTATAAAAAAAGCACAAGAAATTGAAAAAAAAAATATATAGCTATATATATATGTCACATAACGACGTGTATATCAAAGCTCACGAAGACAAGTAATACGTATAATCATTTTTAATAAACAAACTCTACACCAGAAAACACCATACACTTACGCTTGAACTGACTTGATCTGACAAGAACTGAAAGACACAGGAAGTACTAGAACAAAATTTATATATAATTTACTTGCGTTGCATGTGGGTATTGAGGGAAATGAAAAGGTGGATAAGTTAACTTAGCAAAGGAAGCCCTGAAGTACATAGATATGCAAGTTCCACTTAGCAAATCTAAAGTTAACGAAACTAAAGTTATCATTAAAGATACTATTAACAAAATGTGTCAGGATACATGGGATCAAGAGGAGAAAGGAAGACATTTATACAGCATTCAGAAAGAAGTGATAGTTAAAAAGTACAGTAGTCTGAGACAGCAGGAGGAAACTATGCTTACAAGACTGAGAATAGGACACAAGATTAGCTAAACATCAGACTGGATTATGCATACATTGTGAATAAGCGGAAAATGAAAAACATGTACTTTTGACATCACTAGAAAACACTCTGGGAAAAAAAAACAGGAAAGAACTAGAGAGGGAAACAAGGATTGAGTTAAAAAATATACAGTACAGTCCAAAAGTTTGGAACCACTAAGATTTTTAATGTTTTTAAAAGAAGTTTCGTCTGCTCACCAAGGCTAAATTTATTTAATTAAAATTACAGTAAAAACAGTAATATTGTGAAATATTATTACAATTTAAAATAACTGTTTTCTATTTGAATATATTTCACAAAGTAATTTATTCCTGTGATGCAAAGCTGAATTTTCAGCATCATTACTCCAGTCTTCAGTGGCACACGATCCTTCAGAAATCATTCTAATATGCTGATCTGCTGCTCAAGAAACATTTAATGTGTACAATTGTACAAAATATTTGTGTACAATATTTTTTTTCAGGATTATTTGATGAATAGAAAGTTCAAAAGAACAG
>RJVU01019434.1:8733793-8758309 GCA_003731715.1 Anabarilius grahami
TTTTTGTGACTATGAATTTAAGCATTTCGTGGTGCAAAGTGAATATTTCACTAGATATATAATCTTAACATGGACAAACCACCCTAACTTTGTCAAATTTAGTAATCATCAGTTTTCTTGCCCTCTCTAAAGATGGCTTCTGGAGAATTACGGCACCGATGAGGAGCCCACTGGAGGGTAACCTAACAATTCCTGTGTTTAATATTTCAGGAAGATCACATATGTTAACCATTTAAATAAAGGATGTTTTACAATTGAAGACCTACAGTGTTAAATAACTTAATATCACTCACTTAAAGTCTGCATCTGATTACTTTTAATTATTAAACTGTGTTAAATGGAGTGGATGTAAAGGACAAAGTCTGGCGAATAAGGAAGCAAGCAATCAAAAATGACTGCCAAAACTGTGAACTGGAGAGATGTGAATGTGAAAACACTTTTCCAAAGTATGGAGCATAAAAGTGTCGTGACTGATAAGTGCTTTTGTTCTTTCACTGCAAAAAGAGATGTGTTAAAATACAACACAGGAGTGTCAAAACACTGAAAACAAACTGTAATACTACACAACAAATAAAAGCATAACTGGGAATAATTCATTGTTAATAACTGGTAATATAAAAAAATACAGACAAATGTGGTATTTTATGGAGGTTGAAACTATTAAAAAGAATTTTCTCTAATGTTTAAGAATCCCGACATGCAAGCTAAATCCAGTTTTAATTACAGTTATTTACCTCTCTTGATTTTAATGGCTCATTGCTTTTCATTTTTAAATGAATGCCTCTGATATTGGTTAATAGAGAATAGAGAATGACTTTAATCTTGGCCTGTATAATTCGTTTTGATGTGTTGATTAGTATATTTGTATATTATCATTATTGTTTACATGTACAAGACACAAATGCATGTCAAATTACAACAGCTGTAGAAGGACAGTTGCAGAATTATAAAAAAAGCACAAGAAATTGAAAATATATATATAGCTATATATATATGTCACGTAACGACGTGTATATCAAAGCTCACGAAGACAAGTAATACATATAATCATTTTTAATAAACAAACTCTTTAGAGAAAACACCATACACTTACGCTTGAACTGACGAGATCTGACAAGAACTGAAAGACACAGTAAGTATAAATACTAGAACAAAATTTATATATAATTTACTTGCGTTGCATGCGGGTATTGAGGGAAATGAAAAGGTGGATAAGTTAACTTAGCAAAGGAAGCCCTGAAGGCAGAGTACATAGATATGCAAGTTCCACTTAGCAAATCAGAAATTATCATTAAAGAAAATATTAACAGAATGTGTCAGGATACATGGGATCAAGAGGAGAAAGGAAGACATTTATACAGCATTCAAATAGAAGTGATGAAAAAGTACAGTAGTCTGAGACGGCAGGAGGAAACTATGCTTACAAGACTGAGAATAGGACACAAGATTAGCTAAACATCAGACTGGATTATGCATACATTGTGAATAAGCGGAAAATGAAAAACATGTACTTTTGACATCACTAGAAAACACTCTGGGAAAAAAAAACAGGAAAGAACTAGAGAGGGAAACAAGGATTGAGTTAAAAAATATACAGTACAGTCCAAAAGTTTGGAACCACTAAGATTTTTAATGTTTTTAAAAGAAGTTTCGTCTGCTCACCAAGGCTACATTTATTTAATTAAAAATACAGTAAAAACAGTAATATTGTGAAATATTATTACAATTTAAAATAACTGTGTACTATTTGAATATATTTCACAAAGTAATTTATTCCTGTGATGCAAAGCTGAATTTTCAGCATCATTACTCCAGTCTTCAGTGTCACATGATCCTTCAGAAATCATTCTAATATGCTGATCTGCTGCTCAAGAAACATTTAATGTGTACAATTGTACAAAATATTTGTGTACAATATTTTTTTTCAGGATTATTTGATGAATAGAAAGTTCAAAAGAACAGTGTTTATCTGAAATCTAATCTTTTGTAACATTATAAATGTCTTTACTGCCACTTTTGATTGATTTAATGCATCCTTGCTGAATAAAAGTATTCATTTCTTTAATTTCTTTTCAAAAAAATAAAAATAAAAATTCTTACTGACCCCAAACTTTTGAACGGTAGTGTATAATGCTACAGAAGCTTTGTATTTCAGATAAATGCTGTTCTTTTGAACTTCCTATTCATCAAGGAATCCTGAAAAAAGAAAGTACACAACTGTTTTCAACATTGAAAATAATCATAAATGTTTCTTGAGCAGCAGATCAGCATATTAGAATGATTTCTGAAGGATCATGTGACACTGAAGACTGGAGTAATGATGCTGAAAATTCAGCTTTGCATCACAGGAATAAGTTATATTTTAAAATATATTCAAATAGAAAAGTTATTTTAAATTGTAATAATATTTCACAATATTACTGTTTTTTACTGTATTTTTAATTAAATAAATGTAGCCTTGGTGAGCAGACGAAACTTCTTTTAAAAATATTAAAAATCTTAGTGGTTCCAAACTTTTGGACTGTACTGTATATATATATTTAGTTTGCCTGGCACACAATCTATAATTAAAGCTGATCTTTCTGAAAACTCAGCTTGCAAATAGGATTTAGTTTAGTGATGTTTTTTGTTTGTATTATTTTTTCTGTTATTATTAAAGTAGGCCTATAGCATATATAAACTGACATCCCAATGAGTTCACACCTCCGTCCAGAAGATGGCGGTAATGCACCTCATGTTTAAAGTGCCAATGAGATCCACAGAAGAAGGGATGTCAATTAGGAGATGCTGTCTGCAGGATGGCAGCTCGAACAGACACAACGGTAAGAATATTTTTGTGCCTCTCAAAAAACTGACTGTTTCTAGACCTTATTCTCCAGAGAAACATGCGCGCCGCCATCTTTAGAATGTTGTCTTTGAACTTCCGTTTTTGCGGTATCTCTGTGTATTTCTATGGCATCGCTGTCGAAGAGTAATTATCTGGTGTAGTGGATTTACCTGTTGTAGAGTTAACAAAAGTTATCATGAGCATTGTATGTTTTAAGCAGATGTCTTGATAAATGTCAGTAGACTGGGAAGATTTTAAAACGAGCATTTCATTCATAAATACATAAGATTGCTGTGGAAATACAAACCGGAAGTCAAAAGACAACGAGCGCAGCGCTGAAAAGGGGCGGGGCTACATAAGGTCTATATCGTAAACCCTGCAATTTTGTTATATATATATATATATATAATATTTGAATTATGTACATTTATAACACTATACATTGCATTATATTACCTTTCCTTAAAAATTAGTGAGGGTGTCTCTAATACAGCGGTTGTGGGAGTGATGGTAAAAATGACATCTTTCTCTCTTCTGACTGCCTTTATCAGTCGCTCTCTATTTTTTCCTCTTTTTGAAAGTTGTGAAAACACTGTTGCTTAGCTTATATTTTGCTATTTGAGCAAATGGAAACACAAAATATATTTAAAGAAGTCTCTCATTCACCGTTATAAAAGTTTACCCAACTATGACGACTTCCGCTTCTGAGAAACCTGGAAGTGTGAAAAGGGTCTATAGGGAAAACTGCGAGTAAAATGAAGTTTAAACTAAAGGTTGGACTCGATAAAGTGTTCCGTACAACTTATCATAGATCAGCACTGCCAATTTAGCGATTTTGCCGCTAGGTTTAGCGACTTACCCGCCCCTTTCAGAGTTTTACGCTTAAATTTCTTTTTAGGAGCACTTCAAAAATTAAAAAAGAAAATTAAGGAGCAAGTTCTGATCAATGACGGAACATTCCCATTATAAGGCGATATTTTTCCTTAGAATGACTTCCTGGGAATATACATGGACTCATAAATTCTACTTTTTTAAGGACATTTTTTCTAACCTTATTAAATGTCATCTTTGAAATGTATGTTTATGAATTGAGACATAATCAGGAAGAATAAGTTAATCAAATCATGTATCAGCAAAATTAATCTGCACTGCAGAGTTGGCAGAAGAAAAAAAAGGTATTCAGACTGTTTAATGAGGCTCAGAAGTGGCAGGAATGCATTTAAATTCATAACTATTATGAGATTAATGTTTTAAATAGAAAGTTTTAAATAAATATTTAGATCTTTTGAAGAAATATTAAATGATTTAAATAGCTGAAATGAAACTAAACCCGCCAGTAGGTGGCAGCAAATCGCTGTCTTTGTCACTGAATCATTCATTCGGTCGATTCGTTCAAACTGCTGATTCATTCAGTAACAAAGCAAGCGTCGTACTGTTTATATGACTGAGTTATTTATTTATTTTACTATTATAATTTAGCTTTTATGTTATGTCGTATTCTCTCATGCACCTGTTCTGTAATTTGTAATGCAACGATGTGTTAATAATGCCATGTTGTTTGTACATTTACTAATTCATTAATTAAAAAAAAAGTTTATATGACTGAGTCATTGAATCATTGATTCACTAGATTTGTTTGAAAATGCAGATTCATTCACAGATGCACAGCGGTTTAGCTGTGATTTTGTTTGGAACTGTTTTCGTTGATGAAATAGCAACATCTGACTGATCCTAAAACATAAATCACTTAATATTAACTTAATGTTTATTGAATTTCATGTATTGAATTGTTGTATAAAAGCAATATTACACTCCCATAATCATTAATAAAGGTGTCACTAATCTCACAAACTTCTGTTATAATATTGAAATGGTCTGCACAATGAATTTACATCGTGTTTGTACTCAGTTTGTTATAATAAGAGGATTCGTGAGCTTGCATAACTCGGCTCTGAACAAACTCCAGCATGTTGAGTGGTGTTATGCCTCGGATTGGCTCTCTCCACGCTCTCCAGAATGCAAACACAAATACGCACTGGCGGTTTTGCAAATTCTGTTTGGCCTGTTTTGCACTGTCTGGCACCCCTGCAGAACCGGGCCTGATCGGGTTAGTCACGCTGGTGCTCCTAAATACTTTTCAACAGTCGCACACATTTATTTTCTGTCGCACTGTAGAGCCCTGCCTTTTGAGTAGAGGTGTTCGATTCCAGGTTTTGTGAAGTCGACTCTGACTTTCGACTGTCATGATCTCCAATCATTTCCTAGTTATTGCCAATACTAATTTCATAGAGGGAAAAGTCCGGAGAAAAAGCCTTGGTCGAATATTATATTATAAATAATTTATTCTATGTAATGTGTTTTTTTTCTTGTAAACGGTTGGGTGATGGTGATGTCGGCTCTTATAATGGCACAAAAAAAGTCTGCTTGGACAGGAGAGTTCAGTATACTAAATTTAATATCTAGTCTAAATGCATACAATTATGTACACTTATTAATGTTTATACTTGTTGGCACTTTTTTAAAAATATACAATTTGTTTAATGATTATGAACACAAATTAGGGTGTCATGGCAAACCAAATGAATAGAAAATCGAGTATCAGATGTATGAATATAATTAAAACATAATTGGTTGTTATTTTATTGTAAATAAGCGAAATTATGTGACACTGACGTTGTTTCTGGGTCAGCTCTAGCTTTCTTACACACCCGTGAGCGATTTCAGACACCACAACGAGAGTCGATTCCCCATCACTACTTTTGAGACTTTTTTTTTTTCAAAAGCCTAGCGACAAATCTAGCAACTTCTTGGAAAAACTTAATCTAGATTCTGTGACTCGCCCACTGATCTATATTTATATTAATATAGATCAGTGGACTCGTCAGTATGACGTCATCTAGCGACATTTAACGATCAGTTTTGGCTACTTTCAGCTGAAAGCAATTGACAACACTGCCAACGATCCTGTGATCCATGGATATTGACATGCTGCCAGGAATCACGTTTCCTGACCTTTATATGATTTCAGCGCGCGAAAAATACATAAAGCAAATTTGCTTGTAAACACTTTAAATAAATACAATACAGGTAGGTCTAAATCCGGGCAACCACTTATATCAATGTTATATCGACTCGTCCAGCCCAAGTTTTTGTCAGTGTTTGTTTAAAAACATCCGATTATGCAGAATATAAGATGGTAAATATTGATGAGTTATCAATACAGTATATAACAAAACAATATATAGGGAATGATTTTACCACAAAATTCAACATATTGACACACAATGATATCTGCAAATCCATGTTTCGCTCCCTGGAGTCCAGTTGTTTCTGTGAATTGCAGTGATTCATTTGCTTCTTTTTTTCTGTAGCATTTGGCAGTCTGTAAAAATATACCTCAGATTTCTTGTCAAATCCCAATTTAACCCCTGCATGAGAAGTCCAATGAATAAGAAAAAAAAAAAAAGAAACTTTCTATAAAATAAGTAGAGTAATTTGATTGTATAATGATCAAATTAATTAATATCCAAACACAGGCAAATTTATTCTCTGGAAGCCAAGCTATAAGAGTAAACACTGTTACTGCTTTATTGACATTCCTCACATGCAGCCCTTGTCTATGACATTATGCAATATTTTTTGAAATGTTGATATTTTCTGTAGGTAAAGAAAATGCACTCATTATAAATTCAATGTGTTTTTCAGATGGATAAAGTATTCAAGCTTTTGGAAAACTACAAACTAGAGAAGTTTTACAACCAATTTGTTGAACATGGGATTGAGGAGGTGCAAGATTTCATTGACGGTGTCACTGATGAGGACTTGGACAACATGAGTAAGATTTATGTACAGATTTATCTGGAAAAATGTTGCTATATATTTTTATTAAAGTTATGACATGCCATTACTACAACAATTATTCAAATTATAAAAATTGTTACATTAATTATTAAATTACATTCTCTGCTTTGTGCCTCCCAAGAGTTCAAGAAAGTTCAGAAGAACAGATTTAAAAGCATGATAGATGAGATTCAGAGACTTGGTTTAGCTCCTCCCCATGAAGGATCATTGAGGAAATCACTACAGGCATATCGCCTGTATTATTCTTTTCCAAAATGTCAAGGCCACAAAGAAATACTTGGTAAGTGTTTTGGTAAATCCCTTAAACTTGAAAGACATAATGACTTCTTTTGTGTGTGATAATCATAATTTTGAGTTTTTTGCACAGATATGGACCCATTACAAAACACAGTGGAGGATCTTATTCTGAGGATTAGCTTTCACGAGAGCATTAGTGACAGCATGACTGTGTGCCTGTTCACTGCTGATGGAATGCCTTTGACAGATGATCCATTTTTCAATACATGTTAGTGGTTATTGATATTTTCTTATATATATTACTAATGTGCTACTGTAACTAGGTGTGATGATATACTCAGCTCACGATTCGATGCGTATCACGATACTGGGTTCACGATACAATTAGACGTGCTGATATTCGGCAATACAATATATCACGATAATGAATATGCTCAATATTATTGTGAGCACTTAAAAGTACTGTGAATAATTAAAACGAATTATTAAAATTCCCCTTCACCTGTTTAAAATGCACAACACCGCTGTATGCTGCGTCAAAGGGACACACGCACTCAAGTAAACAAGCCCAACGTGCACGAGAAGCACATGGCTGTGAATCATTTTATTACATTTAGTGTTCGTGGTGACCAATAGTGGATAATAATAGGCTGTATAATGTACTGACGATGACAAGGTTGCGCTGTTGAGGCTCGCACAAATGGAAACATGAGCGAAGCACACACAAAAAAGAAACTCAGTTAAACATACTGCGGTAAAAATGTTTTTAAAAAAAAGTTATAACTTGATATTGGCAAGCAAAATCATGACCAAGAATGCTGTTTTCCTAAATAGGCTACCATCGCGATAAAAAACGTGATACTGATTTCATACAACAGTTCAGTTAACAAGTAGTTAATATCAAGCCTCTTACATTTTAGAAGGAACATTGACTGTTTTTGTTCTGTTTTAGCAGCAAAAATAGTTTTAAACAAAGATCACAGCAGTACCAAAGCGCAACACTCAGCCTTGTTTTCATTACTGAATGATTCAGTGTTGAGTCAAAGATTAAATGACCCATTCATAAACAACTGCCTCATTCTTGAATGAATCAACCATTGGAATGAATTGTTTGAATGAATGAATCAATGATCCACTCATGCCACCTTGCCACTTGCTGCCACCTACTGGTGTTATAGTTTCATTTTTAAAAGTATGATTTCCCCCCCAACATTTCGTATTTGCATTTTCGAAAAATATATAAAACAATCCTATAACATTAATTAATGCAATTGTAATATGTACATATGTCATGAAACCTGTAGAAACCCTGGACTAGTAAACATCACTATACCTATAAGTTCACTTGTGATATAGTTGCAGTACAAATGAAAAACATAGTTGTACTCAAAGTTTACTACTGTTACACTTAAAGAGTTAGTTCACCAAAAAATGAAAATAATGTAATTTATTACTCACCCTCATGCCGTTTCACACCCGTAAGACCTTCGTTAATCTTCAGAACATAAATTAAGATATTGTAGTTGAAATCCGATGGCTCTGTGAGGCCTTTATAGGGAGCAATGACATTTCCTCTCTCAAGATCCATAAAGGTACTAAAAACATATTTAAATCAGTTCATGTGAGTACAGTGGTTCAATATTAATATTATAAAGCGACGAGAATATTTTTGGTGCGGCAAAAAAACTAAATAACGACTTATTTAGTGATGACCGATTTCAAAACACTGTTTCAGGAAGCATCGGATAAATAAATGAATCGGTGTGTCGAATCTGCAGTTCGGAGCATCAAAGTCACGGGATTTCAGCCGTTTGGCGGGTTTGAACCGCGATCCGATTCATGATTTAATACACTGTTTCATTGCGCTCCAATGCTAAAATATCTTAAAATACCTTAATTTGTGTTCCGAAGATGAACGAAGGTCTTACGGGTGTGAAACGACATGAGGGTGAGAAATAAATGACATAATTTTCATTTTTGGGTGAACTAACCCTTTAAAGTATACCAAAAAGTATCATTTTAAACACTAAAAAGTGGGCCAATTTAGTCCCAAGTAGTTTTGAAATTGTACACTTACAGGGATAATTCTAGTATAGTAGTATACTTACTACATAAAGTATACTTAAAAATATACTTGAACTATACTTAAGTATACTTAATAAAGTGAACTTGAAGTATACTAATATTTTAGGGTTGGTTGACCACTTGTGATTAGATTACCAAAATCAATCTTGATTCCAGGTGCAACTCGCTCATGGTGCTCATTAAAACAAACCAAATATTTGAAATATTGGCAGAGGGTCAGAATTAAAGTAAATAAAGACAAACTATTTGTCATGTTGTACATGTATAGCTCCAACATCTCTCTTCTGAGGTAAATGGAACACAACATAATCTTTCCTTAAGAAAATGCCTCCGCAACCGTAATGTTGAGCCCCAATTACTTTTTTCATGCAAGCCAACCATTTGTGTAGTGGACATGAACCATGCACCAGCATCTGATGATTTTATAGACGGTGTTTTCAGCTTCTGCTTTCAATGATTACTGAACGCATTTGTTCTGAACGGATGAATCGAATAACCGACAATCGATAAGCTTAACCGATTGAATTAAATCGTTGTTCAGTGATTAATCATTGATATCTCTATTTAGAATGTTCAGACTGCTTTGATATTCTCCATTTAATGGAACTGAAATTGTCTTTACATTTCTTTTTTTTGTCACAGGGTCCCTGAAAGACCGGCACATTGAAAATGGGAGTGAACTGTATGCCATATTCACACCAAAAGAGAATTTAAGAGGAACTGCCAGACACTCCCAGAAAAATGACATAAGAAATGAAGGCCCAAATAGTGTCTTCTGTCATGTGATGCTAAAAGTAACAAGACAAAAAGACATTTATCAATTTAAATGCAGCTTAATACATTTTCCCCCGGTATCACATACGAGGCTTAAGCTAGTCCTTGAGTAAAAACGCATGTTTGAGTTGTTTTGACTTAAAGTTACTTGCACTGACACATCTTAAAATATGTCAGAGCCATTGTTTTGTCTCAAGATGTGAGTTTTTTTTCCCCCCTAGGGTAAGTTTATAAAAGCTACTTAAATACCCTAAATAAACCAAGGACTAATCCTGGCTTAGTCGAAGCCCTGTCTGTGAAACTGGGCCTTTATATTTCATTTATTGAAAGTTTCACAATTTTAACCCCTTCTTTGGGTTTGAAGGGTCTGACCATGTGCCACTGGTTAAATGTCATCCTACAGTGTGCACAATTCTTTGTAATTCAGTTTCACATCTTTGCTTTAGATGTGCTATATCAGTAATTTAATGTCCTCTCAAAAATGAAAATTCTCTCATCATTTACTCGCCCTCATTCCACTTCATAAATGACTTTCTTTCTTCCACAAGACTGTAGGGCAGGGATGGGCCACTGTTCCACAGAGTTTAGCTTCATCACATACACATGAAAAATCAAAAACCGAAAACTTCTAAATGAAGTGCCATGTAAAAATTTCCCCTCAGAAAGTCCCTGCTCCTGAGGTAGTACTTCTTCAGAGTTCAGGAACTTTCGGGGGTTGGACTTGGGCGCTGAACATGCTGATTGGTTGAGTTCACGCAGTATTTTATTTCAAACACTATTTTTAAACGTCTGTTGTGGTGCGTGCAGTGAGAGTTGTTTGCTATTTAAATCAACAATACGACCGATGGACCGTCAGTGATGTTTATTAAGCTTATATGCGGAGGATGAAATCCAGCGGGAACTGGAAAGTTGTGCGCAGTCCTGTCGCCAGACTAATTTGGCTAATCTTCACAGTCCTTTAGACAGCAATGGAAACGCAGACAGCAACAGGTCTTAGGGGAAAATAGTTCCTGGGACATGTTGTTCTGGGTTATTTAGGTGGAAGAGAGGCTAAATTGGCATTATGTGTCAAGTATATGATGGCTGCAAGGGCTTAGGTTCCTTTTGGGAAAGGCCCAATGTCTTCTAATGCAAAATCCCAGCAAACATTGGTCTGATGGCAACGTTGTATCCCAGGCCAAAAATAGTCACTGTAAGATGGCATAAATCTGTAAAAATAGGTAACAGAACATTTCCAAAAAATGCATTCAGATACGTTTGTACATGTATACAATTCACTGGGGTTGCATGTATAATTTTTTTAACTTTTAGCTAAATGTGGTTTAATATATATATAATATTTAATAAATTAATTAATAAGATAACATCTAAGTCGTTAGTTCAAAATTCATTTTGGAACTATTTTTCAACCATGACGAGACGTGTCAGTAGGACGTCTTTTCAACGGTCATTAAACGTCCAAATGTTTGCTGGGATGATTGGTGTGTGTGTGGACGCTTTCCAAACACTGCTTCATGAGTGTGCAAAAACTTTTGCAAAACTTTTATTTTAAATCAGTGGTTTGGCAAAGACCATAACAGAATCTAATAAAACAGGAACAAATTCAGTTTTATAATTTTAGATAATTTTTCACGAAGGCAATTGTATAATTTGGTGTGGGCCATTGTGGGCCAAGCTCCTGATTGGGTAGGCCTGTGTGTGTGTGGTCCATAGACTGTAAAATTAAGACCAGGGGGAAATCTAAATGTTTTGGCTTCACTTTTCAGGACTTGTGCTGCACTCTTATATTTGCGTTATATGTTAAATATTGCTGTTTGGATGCTTTCGTTGGCTGGGTTTAACTGGAACAGCATAGTATAAATGCTGAGAGAATATACATTTTTCAGTGGACTATACCTAATTGTGGTGCTTATCAAGAAAATGAGATATAGTGCGGAAACACCTCAATTATATGGCATCAGCCATCAATAAACCGTCTTAGAAGGTTTATTAACACACATTTGAGCGATTTTGAAAATGTCTAATTGGCTCTAACCAACCATATACAAAATTATTCAACCCCCAAAATTCAAATTTTTACTCTTTATAACCTCAAATAAACGTTGCCGCTGGTCACATGTTCTATAGTACCATACATTTGAAACTTACAAACATTGCTGCCAACTGTGTCTCTGGAAATGTCTAGAGTCTTGAACATCCATAGCCTTTTTGTCTTGGCCATATTTTCTATATTTTTTATACATGTATAGCAAATTAAGTGTTGTCAGAATTACCAAAGGCTTAATTGTGTTTCAACACAATTTCGTTCTCTACCATTCTAGTAAGGGACTTAAAAATAGAAATGTTGAATAATTATCACATGGCTGAATTATAAAAAAAATCCTATAATTCAAATGTATAACATTGACATTAATACCTTTTTAATATGGCACATGTGTTATGTCTATTTTTTTTTAAATCTCAGGATCTTTAGAAAAGCTTACGTTTGTATATTTTTACAGTCTCTGTGGGGTTGAATAATTTTGATTGCAAGTGTATATGCATGTAGGTATGGACAACGACTGTACATGTATGTACACACATAAAACTTTTTTTTTTTTAACACAGGGCAGGTTTGAAATCCAGGTGGACTTGGATTGTGAAACATTGATTGACTTGAGAGGACGGCTTTCACTTGAGAGTGGAATACCTTCACATGTGCTTTACCTGAAGTAATTTGCTTCATTTTAATATAGAATATCCTAAATACTATATCTGTGGCAAGTTGTATTTGTCCCAGTGGTTAAATCTTACTAAATGTAATCAATATATAATCTTGCTCTCTTTTATAGGGACTATGAATGGACTGTCAGTGAAACACTAAATGATCTTGGGATCAGTGAAGACACAGTGCTGCAAATCTCTTTGTCTTCATTTCATGATAAAGTACCGCACATGATTGATTTCTGCCAAAGTGATATCACACCGTCAGTGAAACAAACAGAGAAGGGCCTCAGTGCCTTTTTCTCAGCTTTGAATGCCATTGTAAGTTTCCCTTTCTGATTACTCTTTACTTTTTTTTTTTTAGTATTAAAGCAATTACCTCACATCACATTCAAAATATTTGTTTTACACACCAGCTCTTATGCTATAGTTTCTTTGGAAAGACAGTTTGTTTAATGCTCTAGAATCAGAATTGCACATTTACTATGGTGTATATGGCAACTGACAATGGTATATATGGTAAATATAGTGCACTATATAGGTGATAGGGAGCGATTCAGATAGTTTAAACATGTTAATTGAAGTGAATGCTGTCTGGTTATCTGTCAATGTAACTCAAATCTCAGCGTACACTCTGTGTGCTGTCAAAACGTGTCAAATTATTTTATTAATTAGTATTACAGTATTAATTATTGTCTTCATTCTAAACAGAATGATGTATATCATTATATCATTAATCATTATAAACAGCAGTGATGAGAAGAGAGAACACTGGTGCCATGCACCAGAAAATATTACTTGTTTTTCAAACTCTTCATCATCTTCATTACTAAAAATGATCACTACTTTTTCTAGTAGTAACAGTTCCATATATTAAATCTAAAGAGTGAATCTCGTACACTTAATTTTCAAGAAAACTGAGTGTCAAAAGCTGTAAAATGCTGCTTTGCCATGCTGTGAAGTAAACAAAACACTATCTGACTTCTTGTTTCAGTGGAAATTGTCAACGGAATGAATAATGCTGCGCATTTCAAACCATTTCAGTGGGATTTTTGAAAAGAATATAAAATATATTGAAAATAAGTATCACTTCTATACGGTGGCTGAGAGAGCTCAACACACTGCAACTTAAGAAAATGTGCAAATAGAAAAATTAAGAGAACCTCTTCATCAGTTTGACAACATGTGCGTTTCTGTATTTGGTTGCTTTGTGAGTATTTTCAGCACACATTTTCAAACTAATATGTTTTCTCAAAGGGTTTGTTCATCCAAAAATGAAAATTCTGTCATTTATTACTTACAGTCATGCTGTTCCACACCCGTAAGACCTTTGTTAATCTTCGGAACACAAATTAAGATATTTTAGTTGAAATCCAATGGCCTGCATAGAGAGCAATGACATTTCCTCTCTCAGGATCCATTAATGCACTAAAAACATATTTAAATCAGTTCATGTGAGTACAGTGGTTAATATTATAAAGTGACAAGAATATTTTTGGTGCACCAAAAAAACTAAATAACGACTTATATAGTGATGGCTGATTTCAAAACACTGCTTCAGGAAGCTTCAGAGCATAATGAATCAGTGTGTCGAATCAGCTGTTCAAAGCGCCAAAGTCACGTGATTTCAGCAGTTTGGCGGTTTGAACCGCGATCCGATTCATGATTTGATACACTGATTCATCTGTGCTCCGAAGCTTCCTGAAGCAGTGTTTTGAAATCGGCCATCACTAAATAAATCGTTATTTTGTTTTTTTTGGCGCACCAAAAATATTCTCATCGCTTTATAATATTAATGTTGAACCACTGTACTCACATGAACTGATTTAGATATGTTTTTAGTACATTAATGGATCTTGAGAGAGGAAATGTCATTGCTCCCTATGGAGGCCTCACGGAGCTATCGGATTTCAACTAAAATATCTTAATTTGTGTTCCGAAGATTAACGAAGGTCTTTCGGGTGTGGAACGACATGAGGGTGAGTAATTAATGACAGAATTTTCATTTTTGTGTGAACAAACCCTTAAACTTGTTGTTGTTCTGTCTCTTTGCGTGTTTACTTCAGTTGCAGCACATTGAGCTGTCTTTGCCACCCGTACTTCTGGCATGCATAGCACAACAAAATATATGGTTCATAAACGGATATCCTACATTAATAATTAATAATAGTATCATGAATAGGCTACTATTTTGCTCATAGTGTATGGAAATCTAATACTATGCTTCCACTCAATCTAATTCTGAACATCTAGAGAATTCAAAATGGAGGAGTCTGGTTCAAGAAAGTGATTGCATACATTCGGAAAATCAGTGGATGCAATGCCTTGGCTCAGAGCTTGTTTCAGGTTGTGTGCCAAAACAGGACTGGTACACGGGTCCAGAAGGTAAAAATATGCTGAACATTTGCATTAAATAAAATTTAACATAAACATTTTTCTATTAATATGTTATATACGTGCATTATATAATGTCTTAATTTGTTATGCTGCCTATACTTACAGATTGCCATAGTTGAAGGACTTTACCATCTCTTCAGGGAGTTGTTACCCAGCCATACAAAAAGATCTGATGACAGGATAATCGAGGACATTGATGTGTTTGAGTATGCCCCAGTTTGCTGGGCCTACCTCTTGTCTCAAGCAAAGGTATAATTTCATTGTATAATACACGGGTGTTTTCAAAGAAGTGTTTTGACAAGTTTTATGGTTCGTGTTAAAAGGCCATGCCAAAAAATAAATAAATAAATGCCTTTTTTTTTCCAAAGAAGCTTTTTAAGTTCACAACAAAGACAAATTTTCAGTCTTAAATTGATGTTTAATTCATACCAATATTATTCCCATTCCCAATTCATACCATTCTCCCTGCAGGATGTGAGCACAGAGCATGAAAACTATTCTCCAATTTCCCTGAAGGCACAGTCAACAGATCAGCGTTTTTCTGAGCCGGTGCGTGTACCGGACCTGCCTGAAGTTTTTGAGAGAGCGTATGTGCTGGATGTAATTAGAGGTAAAAGTCTTCACTTTTCATTTGATGGTTTATGCTGTATGGCAGGTAAATATATTAAATGGATAGTTCACCCAAAAATGAAAATTATCCCATGATTTACTCACCCTCAAGACTTTCTGATTCAGCCTAACACAATTGGGGTTATGTTAAAAATATTCTGACTTTTCCAAGCTTTATAATGGGTGTAAATGGGGACACAATTTTGAAGGCCAAAAAAGTCCGTCCAGGATCAAAATAAAATCCATACATCTCCAGGGGGTTAATAAAGGCCTTCTGAAGTTATTTTTGTAAGAAAAATATCCATATTAAAATCTTTATAGCCTAAAATAAGTAGCTTCCGCCGACGGCCTACGCAAGTCGACTTAAGCCAACAGAGTAACTTCTGGCATGATGCATGACCCATCAACGAACACGGAAAACATAGAGGATAGAGCAAATCAAAACACCGGTCATGACTTGGAAGTCTAAAACGAGAATTTTTAAAGAGAAATATCAGTATAAGAGAAGAGGAGCTTGAGTTTGTTGCCCAGCTCTTTGCTCTCCCGTGAGAGCCGTCTAAGCTTACAATATTTTTCATACAAAATCGCTTTGCTTTAAAAGGCCCTTATTTATTACCTTTATTTATTAACTCCCTGGAGCCGTATGGATTCAAACTTGCTTAAGGAGAAAAATATTCCCAACTCTGTTAAAGCAGTCTATCCTATGACAATACTTTTGTGTATTATTGTTTTGTTTTTGTTTTTTAGAGGGTGGTAGAATTCCAAACTGTAATGAACCGAACCTTAAGGAGACATCACTGAAAAAAGCCACTGATGTTGAAAAGATTTTGCTCAGTTTACCGCCATTTATTGAATCCTTCCCCCTTTGGACTGACTGTGATGGTACTACGCCTGATTCCAGGTATGACACATTTTCATGTGCTGAATAATTTTTTTTACAGGAATCTTTTTTATTTTTTATTTATTTTTTTATTTTTACAATTGCTAGGGCACGTTTCTCAATACTCGGGTCATTTGTTCAAAACTTTTCACAAATTTCTCCTTACCAACTTTCAGCTCAGCACAGCATTTAATTTCATGGTCAAAATGCACTAAAACCAATTCTCAAATCAATTCATTCTTCCAGAACAGGCTTTTACCCAACAAACACACTTTGTCATTCATAAAACAACAACCTAAAAAACATTAACAACAGGTACCATTATACATTTTTTTTTTTTCTAGGCTTGATTGTGTTTTTGGGGCAGAGTCTTAATGCTTTGTTTTTTTTTTTTTTTTAAAGCCATATTTTTCATATATTTTACCTTTATTCTACACCTCTGTCTCCATTGTGATTTGAACGGCTCGTTTGACTTCCTGCTTCTATGAAGCCACTCCCTCCAAAATACGCAGTGTGCTCAGATTAGTTAGCAGTGTATTGTGATTCGCTGAAGCGTCCAGAAACGCCACGCCCCTTACCATTCGTTGTTACGTGTGCTTCGGAGGAAATAATGTAATAATGTAAATAATGGCGTCTATATT
This sequence comes from Anabarilius grahami, assembly GCA_003731715.1. Classification (NCBI taxonomy): domain Eukaryota; kingdom Metazoa; phylum Chordata; class Actinopteri; order Cypriniformes; family Xenocyprididae; genus Anabarilius; species Anabarilius grahami. The sequence continues at coordinate 8,750,808 of RJVU01019434.1, forward strand.
GCTGTATCAAATTGAGCCTGAATCAGACCCAGAAAGCAGTAATGATGAAAAGGGTCAAGCAGAACCTCTGCAAGCACGGTTTATTTCCGTTTGTACTTGTGTCAAAGTGTTTAGATGCTGTCACTGCTGTTTGTTAGCTTTTCAATATACAGTTTTATCCTGATTAAAGCTTTACTGTAGCCGAATACATGACTGAGTGGTCGCATTTTTGTAAAGGTAGTGTTTAATTTATAGCATGAACAACTGTTTGTCTATGAACATAGACGTTTGTTGGAGAAGTATACACTAGAATTTAGATAACTGGCTAGCGAAGCAAAAACGAGTTGGTCTGTTTAAGTTCTTGATGCAACCAAAAAAATAACAAAACTATACGTATAAAAAAAACATGTACAAAACAATAAAACGTAGGGTTTATGATGTCACCAACCTGGGAAGAAGCTCGTTGTAGTCCAAGCCGGTTGTTTTTGTAGGCATTAAACTGCCATAAATTTAAAAGACAATATCTCTGTTTGCATTGAACTTTCAGCGCTGTAACTTTGCAGATACTGTTTATGCTCAAGCAGCAACATTACACACTAACTAAAGTTAAAAAAGTGAAATCACAAGGAACCACCCCTTTAAATAAAGATTTTCACTTCATGAGCAACTACAGTCACTGCCTGTTAAATAAACATGATGCAGCATATCATAGTTTCTTAGTCTTCAAGAAACTGGAGCACAGGCTCTAATCAAGTTAATCTATTGAAGTCTTGCCCCAACAAAACACAAGTCCAAAAAAATAAAAAATAAATGGTGTCAAAGTCGGCTTGGTTCCTTTTGCAAGTTGGTGTGTAGAGTAAAATTAATGTACACTACCAGTCAAAAGTTTGGAAACGTTACTATTTTTAATATTTTTGAACAAAAGTCTCTTATGCTCATTAAGGCTGCATTTATTTCATAATAAATACAGAAAAAAACACATTATTAACCAGTTTGACTTTATATCTGTCATACGTTCATTCTTGTTGATAATTAACAAATGTTTAGTTTGTCACATTATGGTGATCAGTGTTTGTTTTAGTTGGACTCTTAATCGTTGACTTTATAACATCATTTTTTTTTCTCTGGCCACCTTAACTGTGTGTTTATAAGACATTTATTAAAGCAAAACAATGATGTGAATGATGGTTAACAATGATAATGACATAACCATTATGTTCTGGATTCACTTATTTCATCCAGTTTTTAAACCATTTCCTGCAAAATAAAAATAATAATCCATAATGCTAATCCTGATGACAATATGCTCTTTTAGTTTTAACATCAATCCAGAGGAAACATTCGCCCAAATGAAAAAGAAAGTGGAAGATTATTCTCATTTGATTGTAACTCCACCTTTACAACTCAAGGATGTCGGAATTAGCGGACCACGCTTGATCCTCCTCAGTCACGGTAACTGATGTCACACATTGTTAACATATAATATAATGTTAGAAGTGTTAGAACAGAGATGCCCAAACTAGGGCCCGTGGGCCAAAGTTGGCCCGTGATGTAATTAGATATGTCATGAAGGGAAGAAAAAACTGCACCAAAAAAGATATGCGCCATTTATGAGCGCTCTAATGCAAAAGCAAACAAAAACAAAAGCTACAATGAAATAATGAAACTGCATTATCGTTTATGTGTATGCCTATTACTACAGCGGCCGTCTCTGATTACACGTGCGCTGCACCAACAAACGTGGAGCATGCGAGATTGAGGAAATAAACTAAATTAGTTAAATTATGAAAAATCGCTCTGCCATTTTGTTTTAATTTCTGTATTATTATTCATAAATATGTGAGTCAGTTTTTAACCAAGTTCATTTTTGTTTTCGTCCACATGCATATTATGCATATGCAAGAGCATTTGGAGAACACTGCTGTAGAGCTGCATGATTAATCATTAAAAGATTGTGATCTCGATTCAAACACCCACGCGATCTTAATCAAATATTCAAATATTCGAAGTACTTTATAGTTTGCATAAGAACACTGATGCCTATGGTAGCAATCAAAATAGAGAAAATCACCTTTTAAATGTAACTTGTCTCTTTAAATTATGATAGAATTAATGACATTGTTACACCACCAGGTGGCGACAAATGAATGTTAAAAATGTATTTGTCATTGAATCATTCATTTAAGAGATTCGTTCAAAAACGCTGATTCAACCAGTATTGAAGCAAGTGAGGTCTTTATGAGCGAATCATTCTTTCAAACTGATTTTTTTTTAAACCATTAATTAAAATTAAACATTTTTAAATATTTTAGTTTCTTAAATGTCCAAGATTTATTTATTTATTTATTTATTTTTTCTAAAATGCCATTTGGTGTTTAAAAAGTAACCGAAAACATCATTAAAAACTGCGTTGTACTATAAAACTTTGAAAATAAAACTGGATTATTTAAGCAAATTGCTTAATGTTTTAATATTATGAAATCATAAATCAACCAAAGTTTACCACTTAATATAAAAGTTTGATATAATGCAATTTTTACTTTCGGCCCACGGACCTCAATCAGGTTTGATTATTGGCTCTTCCTTGGGCACCTCTGTGTTAGAAGAACTGATAATAATAATCCACACTTTATTATTAGTAATAATATTAATATTTAATCAAGGTATTAACTAATGTTTTACTGTTACAGACAAATTTGGTGTGTACAGCCATAAAGATAAAGATTCTCCTCAAAGAATTTATGTTTTCGACCCTCTTGCTGGAGGATACACCAGAGTGAATATAGATGAACTGGCTAATAAGTAAGTATTCTTCTTTATTCATCATTTTAGTCAAGGGATAATTCCAAAACAAGATTTTTTTTATTTTTATTTATTTTTTGGTCCATACAATAAAAATCAATGGTCACAAATGTTTTCAACATTCTTCAAAATATCTTATTTTGTGTAAATATAAGAAAGAATGTCACACAATGTTAGAACAACATGAGAGAGTAAATGATGACAGAATTAGCATTTTTGGGTGAACTATTATTTTTAATTAAAATGCCAGGGCTCATTTTTTATTGTGATCTCGTCTTGTTGGATCATATTTGTTAACAGGTAATTTTATGTAAATAAAATAATTCTAAATACAGCCGATTTACAGCAGCCACTGTAGAAATACTGCATACAGCGATGTGCATATATGTTAATATCATATAAGCTTTACAAATTACCATGTGACTGTTTTGATTATATGTGTCTCCCTAGACTGAGAGACGTCAGAGACGATCTAACTCTCAAAGTCACCAAGACTCCAAAAGAAGCTATTGTGGTATGTTCACTATTGTACATAAATGTATCAAAAATAAGAAGGTTCCATAAATTGTCATATTTAATGTAATCTGTGTGGCTTAATTTTTTTTTAAAGGTACTTCTTGATTCAAGTTCCTCCATGGGTGAGGAGTGTTTTGACAAAGACTGCAAAATGAAGCGAATTGAAGCCGTCAAAGAAATATTTGATAGCTTTGCCAACCGATGCATGGCTTATAATTTTGAACAAGTTATCTGCCTTGTGAAATTCGACTCTATGGTGAAAACTCTTCATACATTCACAGAAACAGTGGAAACCTTTAAGGTAAATTAAGTGTTTTAGATTTTAGTTTTTCTTTAATTTTATTTTATTTTTTAATTTATTTTAATATATTTGAAATGCACAAAANTCAACACCCATATGTTATAATAACTGAAGCAAAGTTAATTACATTTAATACATTAGAATTTCCTTGTTTTTTAGGAGCATGTTCATGGACTTCAGGCATCTGGAGCCACTTTATTGTATGATGCTTTAAATCGGGGATGCAAAGAACTTAAGCAAATCAGACAGAGATTTCCAGACTGCCGATGTCGCATTTTATGCCTGACAGATGGAAATGATTGTGGGTGAGTTTTCAATAACTCTCAGACACCAGTTTTAAGTTTTAAAAGTTTATATACTTATTCATTTAATGATGGAACAGTATCAGTATGTGTTTCCAGATGATTAACTACACAGGAACAAATGAGTAACACACTATTAACACTCTAGTAACTACTATTAACTAACAAGAAACTCTGATTGATGAATTAGTAAGTAATAGTGCTCAGAGGAATGAGGTAGTTCACTATTAAATAATCAGTAATTACTGTATTTTCATTCCTCCCCAGAGGACTATATATACAGGTTCATAATCAATATGAATAATGCATAATGTATAATTAATTACTCATTTGTTCCTGTGTAGTTATTCATTAATGATAGATTCTAAAGTATCCTAAAGTGTTACCATTATTATAGCCAAATGGAGAATCTCATGGGGTAAGGTTTAAATCAAAACACATTGCAGTCCCTGTGTGTGCTATTGTATAATAATTAACTGAATAAGATGCATTAATTTAATGAGTATAATATTTAAAATGACATAATATTCTTAAAAAATACAGATCAATGTGTACGCCGGTTGACACTGCAAAAAGGTTGATGGATTCAAAAATTGTCGTTGATGCTGTGCTGATTGGTACAGTGGATAACGCTGAGTTGCATGGGATCAGCAATGTTACAGGTAACTTTTTTTATATTTATATATAAAATGGATAACTAGGTTTTTTATATATACAACTGTGCTTAAATGGTTAGTTCACCCAAAAATGAAAATTCTGTCATTAATTACTCACCCTCATGTCGTTCCACACCCGTAAGACCTTCGTTCATCTTCAGAACGCAAATTAAGATATTTTTGATGAAATCTGATGGCTCAGTGAGGCCTCCATTGAGAGCAAGATCATTAACACTTTCAATGCCCAGAAAGTNATATAAAATGGATAACTAGGTTTTTTATAACTGTGCTTAAATGGTTAGTTCACCCAAAAATGAAAATTCTGTCATTAATTACTCACCCTCATGTCGTTCCACACCCGTAAGACCTTCGTTCATCTTCAGAACGCAAATTAAGATATTTTTGATGAAATCTGATAGCTCAGTGAGTCCTCCATCGAGAGCGAAATCATTAACACTTTCAACTCCCAGAAAGTTACTAAAGACATATTTAAAACAGTTCGTGTGACTACAGTGGTTCAATGTTGTGAAGCGACGAGAATACTTTTTGTGCGCCAAAAAAAACGAAATAATGACTTTATTCAAATATTTCAGAACACTGCTTCATGAAGCTTCGAAGCTTTACGAATCTTTTGTTTCGATTCTGTGGTTCGGAGTGCGTATCAAACTGCCAAAGTCACCATGATTACAGTAAATGAAGATTCGTTATGTCATAAGTGTTTTGAAACGTTTCGAAATTTCAATAGTTCACGTGACTTTGGCGGTTTGATACACGCTCCGAACCACTGATTCGAAACAAAAGATTCGTGAAGCAGTGTTTTGAAATCGCACATCACTAGATATTGTGGAATTTAAGTCTTATTTTGTTTTTTTGGCACACAAAAAGTATTCTCGTCGCTTTATAACACTGAGGTTGAACCACTGTAGTCACATGAACTGTTTTAAATATGTCTTTAGTAGCTTTCTGTTGTTTTCTGTGTTAATTATCTTGCTGTCAAAGCAGGCCTCACTGAGCCATCTGATTTTATCAAAAATATCTTAATTTGTGTTCTGAAGATGAACGAAGGTCTTACGGATGTGGAACGACATGAGGGTGAGTAATTAATGACAGCATTTTTATTTTTGGGTGAACTAATAACCCTTTAATATTGTTTTCAGTGGCTAATTATTACTGCTAACATTTTTGTTTTTAGGTGGTTGCTGTTTTAAGCCTGAAACAAGCAAAGCAGCCTTGCAACTCTTTGAGATGGAAACAGTCTTGTCTCTGGAACTAAGGAAGGAAAAGAAACACTTTGATATTTCATCAATTAACAAAGTGGTATAACATTTAGGATAACTTTTATTTCAGTTATATAGATTATGAATGTAGTTTGCTAAAATGTATGAAAAGAATAACAATAGACTGAAAATGTGATGCAATTTTAAGCTTTGTCACTGAATGTTTTTGTATGTATTTGACAGGATGACCTTAACATTTTTGGGACCTATGGTTATGATGTCAAACCAGAGGTTAAATTACCTCCACAGATACACAACAAAGTGACGCTGACAAAGAAGTAAGCTAACATGGAATTGAGCTACATCTAAAGCACATAGAGAATTTCACAGTAATTTTACTATATTTTGGAGAATTTAGTTTAATGTACAAAGACATTGATTTATCAGTCTTAAATTAAGTGTTTAAATGAAAAATTTTGAAAGGAATTAAAAAAATTCCATTCAACATTGAAGGCACTAAACGTGCATTACTTGATAAAACGTTTGATATTGTCTAAATGTTTTCTTTTTTAATTCAAATTTAAAAAAATGTGCCTACTGTAATTTAGTGGTTGGATTTCTTTACACTGAGTCAAATAAACTGAATGGGATTGCAATGTTCATCTTGAGGAACAAATAATATTGTAGATATGAAAATTTAAGTGTCTCATCATCTATGCAAAATTGATTGTAGTGCTTTGAAAAACCGGATCAAGGAATCCAAGAGAATGTTCGTTTTTGAGAAGGGCAAGAGAGTTTTGGAAGAGCTCAAGAATCTTCATTGTGACCCTCACCCTTTCTGCACAGTGCTGCCCTCTGAGTCCGATTTCAGTAAGTAAGAAATGGATGTGGTTTAATATTAGGGTCAATGCAAATAAGGTTTTTAAAAGTGTAAAAAAACATAATGGAGATATAATTCATTTAAGTTTTATTAAGTGTTAATGTGGTTTTTATAATCAATGAACTTTTGTCGCTTTTTATAAGATGGACAAATACAATTTTTAAAAAATTTAAAAAAAAAAAGTCATTCAGTGTAACCAAAATTTCGGTGTTACCGAATGACACTTTGGGTTATACCGAATGATGATGTTTTCAAAGAATATTAACAGGCTAATAGGTAGCTAGTTAGCTTGCTAGCAAAAGGACAATCAAACATTGTATATTTAGTACAATTTTTTTCAACATTTTCCATGTTTTATAGAGGTTGAACGGAATGACCTGATGTTTCGGGTTATGCGTATGAGCAAGTGAAAACATGAATTTATCAAATAGTTGAGAGAGTTAGTTACTTTGCTTCATGACCATGTGGTCCTTTGCAGGTGTCTGAATGATGTCACATCCTGTCACATGATATTGACCGCATGACTTGATCCAAAATGGTCCCTTTATATTAGTTACTCCGAATGACATCAAATGAAATTGTTTTTTCAAGACATTCTTTCTCATATCAAAGCAACGACTTCTACACATAATTTTAATGCCATTTTGCACTATGTTGATATGTGAGGTTATAAAATCAAGTCAGATTTATTACATTTTAAGATATTTTAATCAGAAATTAAATGGCTGTATTGGCCTTTGGACGGTGAAACCGAATGACCTTTTGACACTTAAATCTTTAAAATACCTTTATATGTTAACAAAATATAATTAAAACCTTTTGGATTCAATATAAGAGATCTAGTTGTAC
>RJVU01019434.1:8774616-8787868 GCA_003731715.1 Anabarilius grahami
TAGAAGTTATGTAAAGATTAAACCGGAGCATGGTGGATAACCTTGTTTCACAAAGCTCCTTTTGAAAACTAAAATCGTTAGCAATTTCATCAGCCTATGAGTAGAAAGCATCAAGCTTCTGTTCACTTTAAATCCTATTTAATGGTACTTACGGTCCTGATGGCTGTCCGTCAACAGCAAAGAGAAAAAGAGCTAAAATGAGCCCTTTCCAAACACAAATCTCCCCCACAGCCATGAATAGCGATCATCCAACACTAGGCGAGAATCAATTGTCTCTTTCTGAACCCCACAGAGCTACTACCGTTTACTGCTCTACTGTTTCTCTCAATCACTTGCCCCGATGACAGCGATATTTAAACGATCTTAATTATCGGAACAGGTTGATTTAGCACTTTATCCTCAGGCAATGAGGGTGCACAAAATTAATTCCAGGTGGCCAATCAATTAAATTAATGAGATTCATGACCCGATACTTGAGAGTACTAAGACCCCTGTGGTGAAAATCAAGTTTGTAATGTTTTTAATAACCATGTGCAAATTCAGTTTTCCTCTTAAAACTCCAGTGTATCCAAAAATCTTAGTAAAAAAGACTGCCTCAACGCAGTTTGAAACCACTTTTACGAGATTTTCAGTGTCTGAAAATTTGTTTCAGTGGTCGGAGCATAGCCTACATGAATTATTTCATGAGTTTCTCAGACTGCTCACGCTCCTTAATTGTATCTCAGAAAGTTTAATGGATTATTTCATAGTTTCAGCGCCGCGTGAACTTGTGCCTAAACTGAAAATATTTACATTTTCTCTGCAGTTTATCATGTTTGAATAGGGTTGCCACCTTCAATACAGAAAAATAAGGGACGCCTGCCGCAGCGGGGGCCACACCCCTCGGGGCCACGATGACCACAGTCCCGATGGTGTGCCAGTGGTGGTATATCATAACTTAAAACATGTTTTCATAAAAATATTAAGATTGATACCATTGGACATTATAATAAGATATCTGCTATTGAAATCAGTGTGAACAGATGCACTCAGTCTCTCACTATCACAACTTAAGTGGTCATATTCAATACACAGCTATGACAATAATAAACATAGGCCAAAAAAGTGTGACTGAGACCACAAAAAATAAGCTTTTGGAGGAACCATATTTTATTAACTTATTAAATTAACAGATCCATAACTTAGTAATTATAAATTAAACAAATTGTAAATTGTCATTTGTTGTGAACAAAGATTTTGGCTAAAATATTTGTCATTGTTTGCAGTAACACCATCCAAACAGTGAAACCACACCTAAACAACTGTAAATGATATAATATCTACAAACATTTATTATTTAAGTAAAACACTTAACAACATTTTTATTATTGGTCAGTAAATATATTTATGTATTTATTTATTCCATTTTTATATTGTCTATTGTTAATTCTATAGTATTAAATGATGCAGTTATTTAAATTGGTTAAGCATAACACATTGTGAAATATTCTGTGTGCAGTTATATGGTTGGGACACCAATGGCCTAATTCTTCGGTCAGAAAGAACTGCAGCTACTCCAGAGTGAACGTGGTTGATCTAATTTATTGTGTGGATATACACATCAATGTGGTTTGGAGTTATAAACGCACAGCAATACCACACAAGGAAAAGCAGATTTTCATGAAATAAACAACGCCAGGAAACGCTGTATAACTCGGCTACTGCACGCTGCTGTCTGAACAAGTCTGAACATGTATAACTCGCGCACGCGTGATAAGGGAATTCTTACAATATAATGAATAATATTGTGCTGCCCTCTAGTGACAGAATAGGGAATTTTGTACAGCCGCCCCACAAATTTACATAGGAAATTTGTAATTTCACAAAATGTCCCAACTCTACAACTATTGTTACAAGCTAATCTTTAGGCATTTCGGGTAACGCAATAAGTTTAGCAACAGGGCGGACATATGTATTGCCCTTGATGTCCACTTCTGCAGCTCTTATGGCGCCGTCATCGCTTGGTAGGACTCTGGTTACCTTACCCACTGGCCACTGGGCTCTGGGAAGTTGAGAGTCCGCAATCAATACAACCTGATCGGCTGCTAGATTTGATGTGATGTCCTGCCACTTCTGTCGAAGCTGAAGACTGGGTAGGTAGTTTCTGAGGAACTGAGTCCAAAAGTGATCGGCAATCACTTGACTGTGTCTGTAGCGACGCCGTCCAAGTAGATTACTGGGCCCATACACAGCCTGAGGTAGGGAAGCGTCCCGCCGCCCCNTTAATCTTATTTCACAGTAACAACAATATATGGCATGGTTTCACAATTATCAATATCAGTTTTGATACCACAGCAAAAACTGAATTTCAAACTCTTTTGCTGCTTTTTTTTATATGCAAGTAGTAACTTTTATATTTATTTAATGTAAAGTTTATTTGTTTATATATACATAATTAGAAAATATAAAGTTTATCTAAAATATATTTTTTTTAAATTAGAAATCATTTGGCACTTTTTTTGTTGAACAATAAAACTAAAAGTGTAGTGTATCTTTCATCATTGTCATCACAAATGCACACAATCACTACACTAAACTGATGGAGACAGACAATGATTAACATAATTATTTCGTCTCTACATAAACAAAAATTTGCATAGATGGGTAAACACAATCACAATTTGGAAATGTCCAGTTACATATTCATAAAGCATCATGTTTGCAAAATTTAAAATGATTACATTTACAAAATGAGCCTGCATAGCAGAAATAATTAATAAAGTAATGGTCGGTGTTTAATACAATCGTTAATTGAAATAAAATAATTAATGAATTAAAAAACATATATAACACAGGATTGTTAAATTTAGTGTTATACATATGTTATCATATTAATATGTTTTGTTCTAATGTCTCAAGTCACAATTTCAAGTTTACTGGGTTTAACTTGATTATTTGGTTAGGGTTTAAGAAGTGTACTAAAAAACTTTTTCACATGTGTCGTCAAAATGACCTACAACCTAATCAGTTTACATGTGAAGAAATCCATTTATTCACAAACTTCTCACATGACGAGTGTTTGACATAGTATAAGAGGTGTTTGACAAATTATATCGGCAAATTACTTCCTCTCATCGCTGCTTTTTGGTGGTTTGGAGAATTACTCAGAGTCGCCCTCTGTCGTTTCACAGAATTATACAACGAAGAGCACGTCAAGCATAAAAGCCTCGTGGGTTTACTGAGGAGCGCGCGCAGAAAGCAGGTTCATGGCGTAGAGCCATATGCGAATTGCGAAAGTATAAACAAGCTTCAACTGCACGAAGCTAAAGAGAAAGCGGAAAGTCATATCTAAAGTCATATGTAAACGATTTAGAAAAAGTTCCATCGATTCACAATTCATATCATCGCTATGAATCTACGATATTGTCAAATGATATCACCCATCCCTAACATGCAGTAACGTTAATGCTTCAAACACATTTGACAAGCTACTTTAATCAACAAGTAGCACATCCTTATTCCAGAAAAGTTGCCGATCCAAGGCTGGGTTGTACAGCTGCGGCTCACGTGCATGAATGTTGGGGTTGGGGGGAGGGGCGTGTCTGGTCTGAACTAGTTGATGCATGAAAACAACACCCTGATAAAGAGGTTGACTGTCTCAAAGTATTTTGAGTATTTTGAAAATACAAAAATACTCATCTTAAATGTATTTAAATACAAATTACATTAGATTTTTTCCAAAGGCTTTAAAATACAAAATACTATTTTGTATTTCAAATACGTATTTTAAATACATGTATCTGAAATACTGCCCATCCCTGTATATATATATATATATATATATATATAATACTAGGAGGAGCTCAATACAGGACTGAAGTCCTTATAAGAGTAACTTCAACGCAAAGAAGGAGAAAATGAGGGTAGGGTACCATTCAGCCTTTGAGTTTCTCACTGTGTAAACTGCAGATCTCCTCTGATAAGAAAAAAAAAATCTTCTACAGATACATTTAGTTAATCCATTTTTACTTTTTGAGTTCCAGCAATCTAAACTTTTCTTTATGAATGGCAGACAGAAATTAGAAAGTCACTCTTCCTGGTAAGAACTGCTTTCTGCTTCAAGTCCACCACTATTTTCACTTTATTAAGAAACATCCCGAGTACCAAACCAGAGTCATTTGACCTACTACAATTTGTGTACAGGACAAACAGATCCACAGAAGATGATATTTTTAATTTATCATTCACAAAATTCAAACCCACTTGGAAACTTTTTATTGACTCGACAGTATATTCAGAATACTTGAGTTGTTATACTTTAAAGCCTTTTGTCCCATAATATTATGTGTTGCACTCAAAAAAATACAATGTTGGATTTACGTAAAGAAGCGGCTCAGCAACAGTTATAAGAACTGAATAAAGTACTATATCGCTTTATGTGAAACTAACTGATCTACATTAGTTGTTTTTGTGTGATAATATTTTTGTGTACTATTTTACACCAGGGTTTCACCCCTAATCTTTCTGAGAAAGACTTTGGGGTTTATATGAACCCTTTTTACAGTACAGTTTATGGCAACTGTACTGGGGCGTTAGGACCCACTCAGACTACAGGACGAGCAGCGCCCCCTGCTGGCCTCACTAACACCTCTTCCAGCAGCAACCTGAGGGGTTTATTAAAACAAGCTGACCAAATAAGCAAGGCTTATTTCAGTTAGTCTGACTCATTGTCAAATGATTTGGTTTCATAAAGAAAATTTAACATAAATCAAGCTCAGTCCAGCAATTATGCTCGGAAACTATCCTGATCCAGGGCAGGCTGTCAAGATAACTGATTCTTCTAACACTGACCAATACGAACGCATTACCACTGACTCTCTCACATATAAATAACTCAGACTTAATTAACCACTGTCAGAACAAAAAATAAAACTATACAGAAAATGCAACTTAATTAATAAATTAAATAAATTACATCCAACTGTATTTAATGTATTGTGCACAAGATAAGGCCCATTTTCTGTTAAAATGCACACTTTAAGCAGCTCATTGTTTATTCCTTAAATCTGATTTAATTAAATTATTTTAATTAATCCACACATTAAAAATATCAACTTTTTTTTTGTTAAATCATAATTACATGCCACTTGTGTCCGTTATCGCATAATTCGCACTTTCGGACACTTTTGCTTTAACGGACATTAGACAACATTGCAAAATCAAGCTGTTATATTCATATATTTATTGTCCAACATTCCCAATTTTTCTAATGCATGTCCTTAATTTAATTTCATATGTTGATATTAATTCAGTGTTTATAATGCTAATAATTGAACTACAAAGAATTTTAACCCAAACTGACTGGGTTTCTGAATCTAAAGAACAAAAAGGTTTTGTGAAAAAAGTGGAAGGCTTACACAAAGTCTGTAAAATAAACTGTTAAAGGTCTGTGTTGTCATCATTAAAGGTGATACAGAGGATCTTTTCGTCGACTGAGAAACCAAAGACTGTTAGTGAGTGAATGCAGTGAGCGCATGCGTAAGAACAACCCCCCTCCTTCACAGCTCATTTCGAGGGAACGCCTCCCAAAACTCGTGCACGAGTATTGAAACACGAGTGTTTGTTTACCACTGACATTCGCTGTGTCGTGTTAGTGGATTCATTATGTCAGACTCACCGCAGGTAACTCATAATCTGCAGTTGTTACTCCTAATAAAAACATTGCATGCGGCGCCTGTGGAGTGTGGAAAGTTACTGGATCGCGCAGTCGCGCACGTCTCTCACAAGGAACGTCATGGCAGTGATTGACAAGCCAGAGGGCCAATCGTTTACACGATGATCGCGTAAATGATTGGCTGATGTTTTTAAGGCCCTACCTCGTGCACAGATGACGTATATTAATATTATTCCTTTCAGTGCACCTAATAAATAGTCTTTTATCAGTTAGTAAAGACAGTTTCAAGTATTATTGCAAAAATGTATAAAACAAAACATCCTCTTTAGCACCTTTAAGGTTGGATTTCAGCATTAATGTATGTTTTTTTTAACAAAGCAGTTGATATTGCCATAGAAACTAGTGGACTGACGACTCGCTTTCACCACAAAATGGTGGAAACGCAGGGCTGCTGCTGGGCGCCGGTGTTTCAATGGAACGTTCGACTGTCGCTTCTTGTTAGTGTATATTCTTCGCCCTCTACCAAACGACCTGACTTGCTCGTACGTAACTAGGCTTATATCTGGTAGCTACTGTGCACTAGCACCCTCCAGCGGCTTCTAGTGGAATTACACTTGAACCAAATACCTCTTTTTATGCAATAGACAGTGAAAAGTCCAATTTTAAAAAACTGGTAACGTTTAGACCGTTACCCCTCCCTGTGGTCTAAAAATTTGACCCATGGCAAAGACTGATTCTGATGAGTGAGTTGACAATACCATGCAAGTCTGAGGCACGTAATGAAATATGCTTATTGTGACTATTTAATTAAAATCTTTTTAACAAGAGATGTAAATACATTTTACTATGGTTTATTATACATGCAGATTATAAGTTGTAAAGTGAAATCAGTGAGTTTATTATTTCCTTATACTTTAGAAATTAGAACATATCTGCATTTGTGCATAAATGTGTGTTGTGAATCTTATCCAAGATACCCTGACAGCAACATAGTGTGGCCCAGATCCGGCCCACATCTGGTACATGTGGATTACATGCGGACCAGATGTGGGCAGACACTATGTTGCTGTCAGGGTAAAGGCTAATCAGGGTGCGNGCAGCCCTTACAAACGTCATCTTGCACTAAACAAATGTATACAGCGGTTTCACTTACCTGCAAAAGAAACCACGTCAACCAAGCACCAGCCGCAAGGTTTATCCCAAGCTACAGCTCTAAACAAAGATAATACTAATATGAAACAGCGCACTACTAACAGTTAGCCAACTTCACCAAACATACCTGACCGGCGATTAGAAATGACGCAGAGCAAAGGGGCGTGACTCGTGACGCCATACCACCTGACGGCCAAATTTATACCTGTCCACTGCACAGTGATAGGACAATCAATGAGCATAACCAACCCAATCCAACAGGACGACTCACGTTAATTCTATCACATATATATATAATACTAGGAGGAGCTCAATACAGGACTGAAGTCCTTATAAGAGTAACTTCAACGTAAAGAAGGAGAAAATGAGGGTAGGGTACCATTCAGCCTTTGAGTTTCTCACTGTGTAAACTGCAGATCTCCTCTGATAAGAAAAAAAAAATCTTCTACAGATACATTTAGTTAATCCATTTTTACTTTTTGAGTTCCAGCAATCTAAACTTTTCTTTATGAATGGCAGACAGAAATTAGAAAGTCACTCTTCCTGGTAAGAACTGCTTTCTGCTTCAAGTCCACCACTATTTTCACTTTATTAAGAAACATCCCGAGTACCAAACCAGAGTCATTTGACCTACTACAATTTGTGTACAGGACAAACAGATCCACAGAAGATGATATTTTTAATTTATCATTCACAAAATTCAAACCCACTTGGAAACTTTTTATTGACTCGACAGTATATTCAGAATACTTGAGTTGTTATACTTTAAAGCCTTTTGTCCCATAATATTATGTGTTGCACTCAAAAAAATACAATGTTGGATTTACGTAAAGAAGCGGCTCAGCAACAGTTATAAGAACTGAATAAAGTACTATATCGCTTTATGTGAAACTAACTGATCTACATTAGTTGTTTTTGTGTGATAATATTTTTGTGTACTATTTTACACCAGGGTTTCACCCCTAATCTTTCTGAGAAAGACTTTGGGGTTTATATGAACCCTTTTTACAGTACAGTTTATGGCAACTGTACTGGGGCGTTAGGACCCACTCAGACTACAGGACGAGCAGCGCCCCCTGCTGGCCTCACTAACACCTCTTCCAGCAGCAACCTGAAGGGTTTATTAAAACAAGCTGACCAAATAAGCCAGGCTTATTTCAGTTAGTCTGACTCATTGTCAAATGATTTGGTTTCATAAAGCAAATTTAACATAAATCAAGCTCAGTCCAGCAATTATGCTCGGAAACTATCCTGATCCGGAGCAGGCTGTCAAGATAACTGATTCTTCTAACACTGACCAATAGGAACGCATTACCACTGACTCTCTCACATATAAATAACTCAGACTTAATGAACCACTGTCAGAACAAAAAATAAAAGTATACAGAAAATGCAACTTAATTAATAAATTAAATAATTTACATCCAACTGTATTTAATGTATTGTGCACAAGATTAGGCCCATTTTCTGTTAAAATGCACACTTTAAGCAGCTCATTGTTCATTCCTGAAATCTGATTTAATTAAAATATTTTAATTAATCCACACATTAAAAATATCAACTTTATTTCCCCCTTTCTGGTCTATGTATCCCCGGTGGGGATAAAAAAGTATTGTCTATCCCAGCTGTTATACTGTGCTCATGGCGCCCACTCAAGAATTGCATGCACAAATGCGGCTGCGCACACTGCATATTAGCCTAGCCTATTTTATTATAGCTTAAATAAAGCGCAAAAGAAACTACGAGCAATGACCGTCGTTGTTCTGTTGTGGGTTAAGTCATGAAATTACCAAACATATAGCTGCCTTAAGACTGTGCATGTATGCATTTGTTGACATGGTTTTAAAGCTATTATCTAATTTTGGCCTTGAAACGTATTAAAATGCACATACGTACACCAGGGAAATCTAAATTTTCTCGGGGTAGCACGTCCCCCAACCGCCCTAGCAAACTACATTTTGTGATCTGGGTAATTATGAAACCCTGCTTACGGCCCGACTTATATTCTATAATGAAATCTGAGGTAAACGTGCATTTCTCCGATTGTGTACTTTGGGACTAAAAGTTTGTATGTGTATGCACTGTGATCAAAAATAAATGGTACCAAACCGATTGAATGTAAAGGTTTGTGTCTCGTTATTCTATTATTAACTACCGACTGATTTTGCATTTCTATCAGAAATTTAAGAATTATTAGTGTCATTGTTGATAGTGGTGCAAATATCTAAGCTATCTAATACTTCAAATCACAAGGTTAAATCAGAAGATTTTTTTTTTAGCTCCACTGTGGTTAACAAATAATAAAAAAAAACATTTCAAAAAATTTCAAAACATCCCCCCCCTCTAGTTTTTTCACAAATCGCACCCTGAGGCTAATCAATATTAGTCAATTGTGTCCGACTTAAAGGATCCACGATCCACTGAAACTATGATCACAAACCATTAAGTGAATGAAAGGCAATAATTAGCAATAGGCTATGCGTTCACACAAATAACTTTTTATTTTAATGTTTCAATATGCATTGACACAAATGACTTTATTTAAATGTTTCATCAATATAACATGGCATTGAGTTGTTAGAAAATAAATGCATAGTGACATAACATGATGAATCGGCTTTTTGAACCGGTTCATTGAGCCGAACTGTCCGAAAAGAGCCGGTTCGCGGAAATTAATCGGACTTTGCATCACTTAAATACAATATATAAAACCCAAAATAAACAAACTTACAATGCTCATAATTACACGTTACAAGCATCAAGCAGCTCCAAAGACTCACAGTCCATCATGCTTCACTGCAGGCATTTATAAATGCAGGACTCATTAGTACATGGCTTCAGTGATTGGCTAATTAACAGAGGGCGTATACTAGTCAATAAGCAACTAATTAGAGAGGAGCCAGGATTGAACAAGAAAAGTTGGGGCATAGTAAGAAAATAAACAAAATAACAGTGACCAAAAATACACTTCCAAATAAAGACAAGAATTCTTAAATTAAGTATGGGTTTTAGAAACACCAACTCATTATTATTGTTTTTCCACATTATAGAATAATAGACCAGTCATCAGAACTATGAAACACAAAGTTGAAAAATGGGAATTATTTTAATATTATATATATATATATATGCAGAACTGTACTTTTTTTATTTCCTCANCTTTTTTTCATTTCCTCAAAAAGACTTCATAGGACTACCACACTGGATTCTTTTACAAAGCATTGGGGGTTTGTGCCATTACATCCATGTTTATATATACAAATTATACAAAATAGTTTAATTAAGAAAGCCAGAAATACATAAACATACGTTTGTTTACTAAATTAATTTCAAGCATTTAAGCATAAGCCCTCAGATCAAAAGGTTATAGAAAGCATTTCTGAATGGTGTGCATATATATATATATATATATATACTATATAAAGTCATAAGTACTGTACATAGATCTATTTTCAATAAAGTGGAAAAACCTTTACTTACAGAAAAACACTGTACACACATCAAACACAGGCACCACCAGTATCATCATTAAACATGTGGTGGGCTTATTCTGACTTCAAATCCAACACTATGTAACTCTCCATTTCCATCTTCTCCCGTCCATTTCACTTTCCTTTTCATTTGCTTGTTAAATTTTGTATCACGTTCTATGATGTTCAGCCAAGGCTGTTTCTCAAAATCCCCAATTTCCACCTTGAAGTGCTTTAGCAATTCTTTGTTGCCTATTGTTGCCTCTTCTTTTAATACTTCATTTTCTTCCAATTGTCCTTCGAATTTTGGTGTTTCATTGGGCATCAGATAGAATTCCGGCTCTCTTACTGTCCAATCCTTGTTCTCCACAATCACTACCTTAAAGAAGTGAGTTGGCACTGCTTTCCCTCCCAAATAACAATCATTCTCAATATTGATGCTTTTCTTTCTGCGTTTTGCATCTCTTTCTTTTTCTTTTCCACAGTAAAGTGGTCCAGTGTACACATGGACATTATGGACATTGACATCCATAGCTGTGTCTCGACAATCTTGCTCCAACGTACTCCATATGCCCTTGTTTAAGCTCTTATTCTGTGGTACCATGTTGCTCATCAAGTAAGTGTCATGATAGGCTTCCTGACACCATCTGTGATTGGCAACCGCAGCAAGATGACCTTGTTCATAGTCTTTGTCCTCAAATTCATTCTTTCCAAATCTCATTTGCTCCTTAGATTTGTCCTTTAAAGTTTCCTTGTTTAATATCTCATACACCCAATCAGCATTATTGGTTTTATCGTTGAATGACATGATGTAAGATTTTCTTTTCCTTATTTCATTGTGTGAAGGAGGTCGGTCTATTAATTTATAGAGAGATCTATCATTTGGATCTACATTTGTTTTAGGGGTTTCACCAAACATTTCTGAGAATGGGATCCGAATGTAGACAGGCCTAGTTGCAGGATTAGATGGTCTAGATGTTGGCTTACATGGCCCTGGAGGTCTCATCATCTCCGGTTCAGAGACAGTTGATGGGTCTCCTGAGTCTTCTGTCATGCTTTGTTCTGTTCCACAAGCTTGCTCATTACTGTCTGTTCTTAACGGAAGATCGCTTGGACTCGACTCTGCGCAACTCTGGGATAAATTTCCCTCCATCGGATCAGACTGTGCTGATTTTCTGTTGCACTCATCCTCATACAACTTCATTTTTATTACCTGCAACAATATCACAATGGCCCAGTGTCTTCTTTTGCTTGATTTTATATCCATTCGTTGTGTTTTTCCCCAAGCTTGTTTGATATCATCAGCTGGCCAGCAATTACTATGATCTATATTAATGTCATATTTTTCTTCAATCGCTTTTTTAGCATCATGTAAGCACTTGAACCCATTAACATACAATAACAAATCCTTAACTATGTCATCTAAACTGACATCAGGTGGGTTTTTCCCCCCTTTCTCAAGAGTGGTTTGACTGTTTCCAGAAGATTCAGAACTCATCATGATGCAACAGTGCGAAACAAAGTTAAGGAAGAAATCAGCCTTGACTCAATCTGGTATGATTACTTCTTCGAGAGCTTCAACCAAGAATCTTCTCTTCTTCCTGGCTAAAATAATGTGTTCAAAAACAAACAAACAAAAAAAACTTTGTGTCAAAATTAATTAATTTATGACTTAAATTCACTGAGTAGAAGCAGAATAATGAACTCACATCAACAGCCTGTAATCTTCTGCTGCTCTGATGTATGTCAGTTCTGCTCTGCACACAACAAACACCAAAACATATTTTTAATTAAATGTAATCATATTATGCATCAAAACAAGAAAAAATAAGTTTTTATTAAGAACACTGGGTTAGTAAAAAACAAAAACCAGTTGCTAGTTGACTCATACAATACACCCAACTCTGAAAAGTGGAAATACTTATATAAATTTCATGAACTATATGAATTGCATAACATCCTGCTGAAATGCCCTATTGAAAACACTTTCTCAGCCTGTGTTATGAAATGTAATGGTAGGGGGAGTGTGGGAGAGGCTTAAGACTATCTACTAGCATTCAATTTAAATTTGAACTGTTTGTTGCATTGCATTATGTTACAGTATTTTTATAGTATTAACAGAATTGAATATTGTCCCTTACCTCGTCTGTCCTCTAGAAAAAGAAAATCATCAAACTTAAGTGTTCAGTAAGAGTCCAGTAACTGTTCCAATGAAATCCGCTGAACTTCCATACGGTTGAATATAGTGAATTCTCTGTTCACATTTCAACAGTGACAGTTATTCAGCTCTGTTCTTAAGTAAATGACAGACATTGAGGAGTGTTTCAGTTTTTCATTCCACTGCACTGCGCATGGCGTTTCTGAAGAAGAAGAAGAAGAAGAAGAAGAAGAAGTTCTGCGTTACCAATTTGTTCATTCAGCAAAATAACATATCGCTTTCTGCCACTGTTGTGTCTTTCTCTTACTGCACCTTGAATTCTTCTTTGATGTTTCCGTCTGCTTGCTTGAAGCTTGAGCTCGATGATGCATCAGTAGGCTAGTGCTCTGCAAGCACAGTAAAGTTGGTGTCAGGTTCCTCCTCAAGGCTGTCTCCTTAAGGGACCGTCTACAAATTCGTTTCTCAACGTAAGCTCATAAACGAAGACAAATCATTCCTTCAAAACAATGATTTTTACAAGGTTATAGCAAATAGATAGTGGGCAGACTGACTTGCTGTATGTGATTTTGCCAATATATAATTTTATACGTGTACAGTACTCAGTAATTGTAGATGTAAATGATTAGTAAATCACCTGGATGTTTTCACATTCCAGTTGCTGTTGAATATTCCTAACAGACGGACTTACTACAGGTGAAATTTTGCCAATACCTCCTTTTATATAAGCAGGGACGTGCAGACATTTTGGGATACAGGGCTTAAGTGAAAAAAAGGGCACTTCTATGGAAGCCCGTTTCCGCCACAAAAAAAAAAAAAAAA
>RJVU01019434.1:8793595-8836147 GCA_003731715.1 Anabarilius grahami
TTTTTTTAGTGGCGGAAAAGGGCTTCCATACACTTCTCATAATTATTTATTTAAAAAATAATTATAAATAAAACGTTACACAACTTCGACTTCCTTACCAATTTATTTTTTAGATTCCCCCACACTCACGCTATTGTTTCATACCCCACAGATTTCTACAAAAGTTCACATATAGAGACTATGGTATTTAGTATTCACTAGGTTTATCACAAGAGCAGGCAACAGCAAAGAATGCCTAAATGTGCATGTTTTCTACACTACAAGTAACTATATATTTAGAATAAATGACTGCACCAAGGAGAGGGACATAGTTTCACTAATAATTTGTTTATTTTGCACAAATTTGGGGGCAGTCGTGGCCTAATGGATAGAGAGTCGGACTTGTAACCCAAAGGTCATGGGTTCGAGTCTCAGGTCCGGCAGGGATTGTCGGTGAGGGGAGTGAATGTCCAGCGCTCTCCCCACCCTCAATACCACGACTGAGGTGAGAGCCTTGAGCAAGGCACTGTACCCCTAACTGCTCCCCGGGCGCCGCAGCAATGGCTGCCCACTGCTCCGGGTGTGTGTTCACGGTGTGTGTGTTCACTGCTGTGTGTGTGCACTTGGATGGGTTAAATGCAGAGCACAAATTCCGAGTATGGGTCACCATACTTGGCCACATGTCACTTCACTTTCACTTTCACTTTCAAATCAATAAATCGTTTTAATTTTTTTGGCGTTGTTGTAGTGGACAATTTTAAGATTTTGGTCTGTTTTTGCTTCCATGTCTTCTTTTACTCTAATGGAAAGAGAACTTCCAAAATACACATTTAGATGGTGTTTGTTTTAAGCCCTCCGTCTGTTTTGCATCTGTAGATTTCTTCTAAATGAACCAAAACAAGCTAATCTGCATATTTAAACACTTCAAAAAAAATTTCCTCTGAAATGTTATAAGTACATAATATTATAATAAATGCCTGCAGAGGGCGTCTCTGACTAAATACTGATACCTAGTGGTCAAAAGCAATAGTAAAAGTAATAGGTCAGTATTATTAAATTGCAGACAAAGATTTTGGATAGCTAGGTTGGTTTGTATGTTTGGTGCGGAATGGGTGCGGTAGGGGGCCCAACCCATAGACTGTAAAAAAAGAAGATGGACTCATTAAGATCTATACTGCATTATAAGAACAGTTACATTTACAGTTACAGTTACAAATAGATACATTTACATTATTTTTATAATTACTTATAAGCCATGCATTTGCTTTTTCAATGTGCATGCTCATAAGCCATTATACACTGATTTATAAATGGTGAAATATATAAAATAGTTCCAGAGACACTTGTTTGCTGTATCAACTAGTTATTATGTCTTTAATGGCTAAAAGCATTAGAAGTAATGAATGGTAATTTTGATTTGTTAAAATCTTTATCTCCTCAGTCATATGGTATTGCTTATAGCAGTTTGGAATTATACTTAAAAAATATTGTTGCAGTGTTTTGCTAATATGTAAAAAAGACACTTTTTTCTTCAACTGTTTGTATTAATGATTTCTTTTTTTATTACAGGAATTGTTGTTAATTAGTTACAATCACAATTAAGCAACTTAAAATGTAAAATGAGTACATATTCGTGATTTCTTAACATTTTATTTATGTTTTCACTTTACTTAAAGCCAACAATGATGCATTTATAGAGATTAGTAACTATTATTACTCACAAAAAGTATTTATAAGAACATAACATGCTATTAATAACAATATATTCACTAATTTTACAGAAATAAATCTGAATAAAAAGTCATTGTAACTATAATATAACATTATAGCAATGCAGGTGGCATCTTTATAAATACATTCATGGAACCATACGACATACTAATTAATACTTATAAATCAGTGTATAATGAATTATGAACATGAATTGAAAAGGAAAATGAATGACTTATAAGTAATTATAAACATAATATAGGTTTTAATAAACCAGCATTATTGATCAGCCCACAACTATGGGATTAAATTCCTGCCCCCCAAAACACACAACAAACGTGGTGTCTGAGGCAACATTGTTGCCAAGTCCGCGGGTTGAAGCGACCCCAAATAACGTGATATTTAGTCCCTGGAATGTGACTTGTGAAATTTGAATATATTGTAACGAACGGAGGAAATGATGAGACTCACTTAACAGCTTAGTCTTCTTTTATTAAGGTGAGCACCTGTTTGGCCGATGCTCCTGCCTCACAGACAGTGAACCAACTTGACGAACATTTTCCCCCAGAACCCCGCCCCCACACAACACCATGCAGGCTCTTCTTTCAGGAGAACCTCCCACCCCTTAAAGCCCCACACAAGCTGAACCATAACATAGGAAAAGAACACACATGCACTTAGATTTATCTGAACAGAACATAAAACATTCTTTAGACTTGCTACAATATATATGTGTGTGTGTGTGTGTGTGTATATATATATATATATANTAACTTCAACGTAAAGAAGGAGAAAATGAGGGTAGGGTACCATTCAGCCTTTGAGTTTCTCACTGTGTAAACTGCAGATCTCCTCTGACAAGAAACAACAAAGTTCTTCTACAGATACATTTGGTGAATCCATTTTTACTTTTTGAGTTCCAGCAATCTAAACTTTACTTTTTGAATGGCAGACAGAAAGGAGAAATAAGTCAAGCTGATCAAATAAGCCAGGCTTATTTCAGTTGGTCTGACTCGTTGTCAAATCATTTGGTTTCATAAATCAAATTTAACATAAATCAAGCTCGGTCCAGCAACTAATGCTGGGAAACTATCCTGATCCAGGGCAGGCTGTCAAGATAACTGATTCTTCTAACACTGACCACGAATGCATTACCACTGACTCTCTCACATATAAATAACTCACAGACTTAATTAACCACTGTCAGAACAAAAAATAAAAATATACAGAAAATGCAACTTAATTAATAAATAAAATAAATTACATCCAACTGTATTTAATGTATTGTGCTCAAGATTGAATTAGGCCTATTTTCTGTTAAAATGCACAGCTTTAAGCAGCTCATTATTCATTCCTGAAATCTGATTTAATTAAATTATTTTAATTAATCCACACATTAAAAATATAAATTTTTTTGTTAAATCATAATTCCATTAAGTACTATTCATTATATATTTTTGTCCAATGAAACCATTATATTTGTTTCAATTGTACTTATTTTGAATAGATAGATAGATTCTGCTTGTTAACAGCAAGTGTTCATCATTAATGCTCAATCATCACTTACATATTCACTTAATTATCTCACTGCAGCATGTCAATGTTACTTTTACTCTTTGTAGTGTCCACACTCCGATTTAATTAAATTATTTAATTAATCCACACATTAAAAATATCAACTTATTTTTTGTTAAATCATAATTCCATTTAGTATTCATTATATATTTTTGTCCAATGAAACCATTATATTTGTTTAAATTGTACTTATTTTGAATAGATAGATAGATAGATTCTGCTTGTTAACAGCAAGTGCTCTTTATTAATGCTCAATCATCACTTACATATTCACTAAATTATCTCACTGCAGCATGTCAATTTTACTTTTACTCTTTGTAGTGTGGACTCTACATGACTTACCTGTGGGGTTGAAAGGGTTAACGGTGCAAGATAAAAAAGACACACTCACGAAATGTATTTTAATAGTAATAAACTGTAAGTAAAAAAACAACAACAATGATATTCTGGACAGATTTGCTGGTAGTTTAACGTAAAATTGAGGTTTTTGGGTCACCCTTGTGCTTCAGTTCAGGAGAAGAGAAGACCCAAAAACATTGATGATATTCTGCATGTTGCTTTATTTAACAGGTGGTGACTGCAGTTGCTGATGCAGTGAAAATCTCTTTATTTAAAATATTTTTAGTGGACTCAAATGAAATAAGTTCACAGTAATAATATGGTCTCATTATTAGCATATTATAAATATTAGTTTATAAATTTAAATGGCAGTCTGACAATTTAGGGCAGTCTATCTGTGTGGTACCTTTACAGTACTGCAGATTACAGTTAATAATTAAAAGCCTGGTAAGGTCTAACAGTGTCCAAACCATAGCACTTCTTAATTAAAATATAAATTACATAGCAAATAATAATAATAGTTATAATAACAAAAAACCCAATAATAAAATTAATTGAAGGAGCATTGGTACTGATGTCCATGGATGCCACTGCACAGTTCAGGTTACTACTTGTTCCAGAGCTGTGCAATATGAACACAGTGTCACACCAGAGATCATTCTGACCTTTTCTCGTGTTTACAGCAATGACTTTGAACTTCTCATATGGAGGAATCAGCACCTCTTTCTCAAAAATAAATTTAGAGTAATGTGACACATCAGCACCTTCACAAGTTTTGATTTGAAAACAAGATTTAGTTCCAAAACGTTGGGCTACACTTTGATTTAAAGAGGAGGATGTAAATGATCCAAAACGAACCTCTTTGTTCAGAACATCCTTATCAAATTCCTCTGGAGTACCTCGATACGTGAAATAGCATCTATTTTGTGTTTTCTTCAGAATCTGTATCGCTTCTGTTAACAGAAAGTGAAGTGAATACCATTTAAATGTCTTGTCTTTGTATTTTTGTTTCTGACTACGAACATCATTATTGAAAAATTGATACAGTGGATGTGAATGTGTGTAAACATAAACAGCAACTGAATGATTTTTTGACAAGTTATCTTCTGGTGTTTTTGCGTTGTGTACACCCTCTTCCCAAAGTTTTGCAAATTCATTTTCAGCCTGAGATTTTTCTTTCTCTAGAAGTTTTGTCTCCACCAGGTGTTTCATGTTCTCTATACAACCCTTATACTGATCATCAACAGAATTTGGGGCCATATCCAATGGAAATATCTGTCCTGCAGATCCTCTGTGATCCTACAGCAACAGAAACCATAATGATCACATCATCAGTATTCATGTCTGTACTAATTATATTAGAACACAAGCTTACCTGTCCTAAAGCAGCTAAAATGAGAAGAAGAGCTTCAGTGATCAGCAGCATCTTGATTTAGCCAAATTCCCAAATGAAATAGTTGATATAGTGAAGAACAGATGCTGAAAGAAAACCAGAAGTACAACCGCATTTCATAAAGACTAAATCTATCACTCCAATATGTTGCACGATTAAACTGTTCACCAACATAAAACAGTTTAAATTCATAGAAGTGGCAGAACATTTTGAATAATAATCATATTAGCATGACATTTACTGATATGTTGGCCTTTCACTTTAACCTCTAACCTTTTACTTTAAGATTATTATTCATGTCAGCACTAATGATGTCCGACTTCACCAGTCAGAGATCACTAAAATTAACATTAAAGACATGTGGGAACTCGCAAGTATGATGTCAGTCACTGTAATTTGCTCTGGCCCTCTCCCTGTTCACTGGAGTGATTAAATACTTAGCAGACTGGCATCACTCAATGGCTGGATGTCTAAGTGGTGTCCACAAAATAATATAGACAATTGGAAAAGTTTTTGGGGCAGACCAGACCTGTTGAAAAGAGATTGTATCCATAGTGCCACTCTTCTCTCTACACTCTAAAAACTGCTGGGTTAAATATGGACAAAACCAGGGATTGGGTTGTTTTCACCCAGCCATTTTTTTCAACCAATTTTGGATTTATTTTTTTAGCCAGCAATATAGTAATATAGTAAAAGGCGTGTTTTTGCTNAATAATATAGACAATTGGAAAAGTTTTTGGGGCAGACCAGACCTGTTGAAAAGAGATTGTATCCATAGCGCCACTCTTCTCTCTACACTCTAAAAAATGCTGTGTTAAAAACAACACAATTTTGGATATTTGACAACCCAGCTCTGAGGTAAATATTGGACAGAACACAAGCTGGGTTATTTTTACCCAGCTTGCTGGTTTTTATACACTAAACAATTTGCCGTTTTTTTGTTTGTTTGTTTTTTTTTGTTTTTTGTTTTTAATCAGTGCTTGGTCAGTCAATTTGATAGATCATTTTTTTTGATGGCCGTGGAACTTCCACAATGGTGCCGGTATGTCATGAGTGTAGTGGGTGTGTCTATTTTCCCCCCACAATATGTTTAAAATGAAATCTCAAAACATCTTATCTGTGGCATAAAGGTACTGTAGGTTATAATAACAATAATGAACAGCTACTTTTGGTCAGGGATGAGACTAGACAATTTGTTTTCTTCTCGATGGTGTAAACCATATCACCCAATTTATCTTGTTTGTGGTCTCTTTTATAACAAATGATGTGCTTCTGTAAACATTGTTACAAAGACCACTAACTTAACATAAAAACCAAGTCAAAGTGTCCAACTAAATGAAACACTGATCACCATAATGGTGATATTTTCATAATCTAAACCTGTTAATTTTCAAAAAGAACTGTAGACAGATGACAGAAATAAAGTTAGTCTGGTTTGTCTTTTCAGTTGATTTCATCTAAGGCGGCTAGAAGTCAGATGTAGTTATTGTTTTTCTCTTTTCTTCAGTGATTGTTCTCGTTATCATCCGGGCCCCGTTTCAATAAGGAGGTTCAACCAACTTTGAGTTAAAACTTGAACTCTGAGTTGACTTTTTCTGAGATGGGAAACTCTGAGATTTCTGTTTCAGAACAGCTGGATTAAGTTAGTTCAATCAACTCTGAGTAGGATGACTCTGTGTTAAGTACGTGCACCACAACTATGAAAACCCATGATCAATGGAGCTCCGATATTATGATTCACCATTGTCCATTAACAGGATGCAATAATAAGAGTGTAAATGATTATATTTATTAAAATTATAAATACTTTTATCTTTATTAAACACTCGTTAGGCACTTTACTTCCACTTTTAAACACATTTTCTCTATTTTTATTGAAAATGTGATGGGAAAAGGGAGAAGAGCGAGCTCGGCAAAAGGCGGATTTAAACCCAGTCAATCGCATCACAAGTTAGTTTTCCATGCTACTACTTACACCACTGAAGTCATTAATCACACATGTTGTTTTTAACCTTGTGACAATGGTGGGTGGAGCTACTGTAAATTTGCATTTAGTAATAGACACTCGGAATAATCTTGTTTTCCGTTTGCATTAAAATTGTTTTCATTACCACACTGACAGATAATTTTACTCAAGTAAAATGCACTTAATTTAGACCACTAGGGAATTTCCTGTTTAGTATCCCAGACAGCAACATATTGTGGCCCAGATCCGGCGCATATGTGGTACATGTGGATTACACGCAGACCAGATGTGGGCCGACACAATGTTGCTCTCAGATAAATATTTTTAAAATCTAAAACAATATTCTATGAGAAACTGTTAAGCCATTTTTAATAAATTACATGTGGATTATTTTTTTTATAATGTCAACAGAACTGAATAGAGTCCTTACCTTGTCTATCCTCTAGAAACACAGAAAATCATGCAAACTTCAGTGTTCAGTACAAAGTCCAATGAAATCTGCTGAATTTTCTCTGTGTTGGAAAAATATTACTGGATTCTCTGTTGTCGCTGTTCAACAAAGACAATTACTCAGGTCTGCTGTCCAGTCAACGATGATAATTGACGAGTGTTTCAGTTGTGAAACTTTAAAACATAGTAAAGTTTAGGGCGTCAGCGTCAGATTCAGCTCCTCCTCCAGCTATTTAAACAAAACTGAGATGTCAGTTAAATTTAGATCTATGTAGTTTTTGTAAGAATCTGTGTTCATAGGTTTCGCAGATTATTTAAAAAAGATGTTGAACAAATTATTTTATTATTGTAGAATACAATATTTAATATCATCTTATTGTAATTATGTTCAGAAACATAAGTGACATGTGGCCAAGTATGGTGACCCATACTTGGAATTTGTGCTCTGCATTTAACCCATCCAAGTGCACACACACAGCAGTGAACACACACACCGTGAACACTGCTGCGGCGCCCGGGGAGCAGTTGGGGGTACGGTGCCTTGCTCAAGGGTCTCACCTCAGTCGTGGTATTGAGGGTGGGGAGAGCGCTGGACATTCACTCCCCTCACCGACAATCCCTGCCGGACCTGAGACTCGAACCCATGACCTTTGGGTTACAAGTCCGACTCTCTATCCATTAGGCCACGACTGCCCCACACATAACCTCTTATGTGTTTCATGTTCACAACCATGACTTGCACCGTAACCAAGTTTAAGACATAATCATTACACAAGTCAGTCTTTACTCACGTACAAGTCTTTTACAAGTCATTCTGGAAAGCTGAATGACGTTCATTATAACCTATTTATAATTCAGTCTTGCTCTTTATTCTCACGGTTTTGTGTAGGAAAAAGAGGCACTTGAGAAGCTGCAGGGTTGCAAATGCTGATCTGAATTTGAAACTTTTAGGAAACTGTGGTCAGAAACTTCACTTGTACATTTTATNATGTTGAACAAATTATTTTATTATTGTAGAATACAATATTTAATATCATCTTATTGTAATTATATTCAGAAACCTCTTATGTGTTTCATGTTTACAACCATGACTTGCACCGTAACCAAGTTTTAGACATAATCATTACACAAGTCAGTCTTTACTCACGTACAAGTCTTTTACAAGTCATTCTGGAAAGCTGAATGACGTTCATTATAACCTATTTATAATTCAGTCTTGCTCTTTATTCTCACGGTTTTGTGTAGGAAAAAGAGGCACTTGAGAAGCTGCAGGGTTGCAAATGCTGATCTGAATTTGAAACTTTTAGGAAACTGTGGTCAGAAACTTCACTTGTACATTTTATGGTGATTTCCGCTACCATTTAACTCGTCCTCTTTTGAAGATGTGTTAATATTTAATGGGACATTTAAAACTGACATTAAAGACTATAATTGTTTGAGTGTTTATATCTTCTCCACATTGAGTTTTATCTATACTTTTTTTTTTTTTTTTTTGATGAAGATACCCCTCAGCAACTGTACAGTTGCTCCCCTGAATATAATAATCACCAGTACCATTTTTGGGAGCACTTTACTTAAACCTTTTATGTATTAAGCATTATAAAAGTATTTTTAATGCATTAATTGTGCTTAGTAATGCACATTATAATGCATTGTATTAATAATTGTAACCATGACAAACAACCAAGTTCAGATGTAACAAAAAAATCTTTGAATATTATAATGTATTTTAACTTTGGTTGCAATTATTTTTTAAATGATATAGCGCATTATGGCGTGCATAATAAATACCTTTATAATGCAGTATACATAAAAGCTTTAAGTAAAGTGTTACCCCATTTTATTTAAATGTAGGCTACCATGGTATTCCGTGAACCACCTTGAAGTATCATGTAAATAACATGGTACATGAATGTGTCACATTAGACTATTAGGCTGCTAATCTACATCCCACATAGCAAGCGATCTTGGCAATTGTTGGTTGGAGGAGTGTGGCCCAGATCAATCCCGTGATCATCTACTCCAAATCAGGATTGTGAACTTGAGCCAATTAAGTGCACTTTAATGACTTGACTGATTTACAATTTACTTCATTTGAAATGATAATGTTTTATGTCATGAATTGGCATTTTAAAGAATAATTTTAAACAATACTACATTTTTAAAAATACTTAAAAATATTATTGATTAAATTGTCTGTGATAATCAATATTTCTTTAATTTGGTTCATCATCATAAAATACACTGTGTTTTATTAATGTGCTGCAATCCAGATCTTCAGGATGTGATGCTTTGTGAGGAACTGTTGTAGAGTGAGATTTAAAAGCTGTGAAAATTTACAACAAGTCTAATGCAGTTCAGCTTCTTTTAAAAAGCAGCAAAGAAGAAGCTGTTGTTTGTGCATGTGGAGACACCTGTGACGTGGTTGATTGAACTGCTTCCTGTTGAACTCAATCTTTAATTATCTGACCTATCTTTCTCACGTTATTGCAGGAACAGATCCAAATTCATGCTTTTATTCAGGGATATGTATCTCCTTCCTCAAATGACTGGCAGCAGCGGCTGTCAAACAACAACAAAAAAACTTTAAATTAAAATAATTTATCCTAATTTAAATAAATTACAAAAAATGTTTTACAGAAAACACTGTTATTTTACAGGTATTTCCTGAATTAATTCAAATGACTGGCAGCAACATAACATAAAACACTAACAGATCTCTCAAGATCTCAGCATCTTTACTTATTACAATCCAGTTTGACATTATTTATTTCATACAAAAGATGTCTGGAACAATAATAACAGTTGCCTTAAAAAAAACTCGCTCTGGGGGGTCAGATAGAATATTTCACACGTGAAAGGGTTAAGATTCATACATTGCTTCTTGATTTCCTCGTGAGTCTATGATTCTGGCTAAATAATTTCTCCATAATGACTTCATAAAATCTTTCAAACTATCACAGCACTGCAGGAAATTCTGCAGTAGTAGTTAAAATTAACAACTTATATTAAACAATTTAATCAGAAATTAGACTCTGGTATCAATGAATCAGGCCACTACATGACAACTATAACATCACTAAAAAGTGACCAACAATATCTGATCAGAGTTTTACTTGCAGTTTTTGCCATAACAAACAAGTATCGGAGACACACAGTAAAACAGCTAAAGAAAAACTTTTAAAAAAAAAAAACTTTAAAACACTTTATTATTTTCAATAAAACATCAACATCTAAACACCTGTTACTTCTCAATAAGAACTTAAGTATGAAAAAAATAAAGTCTGGGTTGCAATAAGTGAATATGCTGAAATCTTGTGGGATCTGTTAGTGTTTAATGTTCTTTTGGGATTTGAAGGGTTTCTGTATCGTCTATTTTGTGGGTCACCATTGGGACCTGAATATAAGAGTTATTTTTTTCTGTAAAAAGTTTAACCCTCAAAGACCCAAATATAGAAAAAAGTCACCATATACATGTTGTTGAAGGAGTCCTCTAATGCTGAAATAAATGGGTTTTTACATTTTTGTTTTTAGGGCAATGTTGTGATATTGCAACATTGGGCCCGTTGGGTAGCAGAATTTAAATGATTTTACTCACTGCCTGAACAAATGTAGAGACCATCTAAAGGTTTATTTGCAGGTTGTACTGCTTATGTAGCCCCATAACAGTAGCTGATATATACACTAATAATCACATAATGTTAATATAAAAAATAATTAATTATAAAAAATATGTTCAGATTATATTCACAGATCCGCACAAAAAATTGGGCCAAAAAGCTCAAAAGAATTTATTTTCCAGAGGCCACAAAAAGTACAAAAGTGTGAAATGTTTTCGAGATGAACCCTTCATTACTGCCATGATTCCAAGGATACACCTGCATCCATTTAATAGGCGTATTACCGTAATCATTATAGTAAACCAGACCTCGAATATTGACACCAAAAAAATAAATAAATACATTCATATTCTAAAAGGTACATTAAACTAATTTCAAAAAGGTATATTAAACACAACATGATTTTCATATTTTCAAATTCAATAGCATCCCAAATATACATTGTCATTCTTGATTCCCACAAAATGCTAATTAAATACAAATATCCTATGATTGGAAATTGACCTACACTATCAAAACATGATCTTGAAACCAGTGGTTCAAACAATGAAACAATAAATACATGTCAAACATGATTGAAAATTGAAATATGAAATACATTATAAAGACATGATCTTGAAACAGCAGTACAAGTCAAAATTTACAACAACAAAAAATACATTTGCACTCTCTCTGTAAAAGTCTTTGCTCTATTACCACCTCTACTATTATTACTACCAATAATGCAATGTACTTGATAACTACAAAGTTTAGATCCAGGCAGTTCTTGTCCTCCGGGAAGCAGAGGTGGACATTGCATTTGCTGCAAAGTATTTTGGTGTATCCTTTACCACAGTGTCCGCAGCGTCCTCTATTTTGTTCATATCTTCTGACACAAACTTTCGGAAATGCTCCAAGGAGACAGCGGCATCATCGGTGATATCCTGACCTGAAAGTGTTGGGACTAAAATCCTTTATCAGCCAGCGATACTTGTCACGGGGCATGATCTGTTCTGGAATGACTTGATTTTTTTGGCATAATGTTCACATACTCAACAGGTGGGTGATCTCTGGGTGTTTCTTTCAATTTTGGACAGTATCAATGACAGCATACACTTTGCAGATAACACTGGTGGCTGGCTGGTGGCATCCTGAAATGAGAAAAAAAAACAACAACAAAAAACAATGGTTAATTTCCATATCCCAAACATACTTACACATTTTAAAGAATTCACACATTCCACAGAATTCCCACAGTACAGTCTGGCTAGCTTTTTGTCCTCTACTGATCATGCTAATAGCACTGATACCCCCCACATTCCTGAACATTATTATTATAACCCTCATGCAGCAAGCAGATATTTGGACAATCAAGTAAAGCCCAGAAAAGAAAATAGCACCAGTAAAGTATATTTTATAACTGATAATGTACAGATAGTTTCAAATATTGCTGCACAAATACTTTCAATTTCTCAAAGAAATAATTTATTCCTTAATTCAGCTTGAAATAATTAAATTTTGATTAAAACTACTCAAAATTGCAAGAAAGAAGACATTTAAAACTTAATCAAAAACATTGTTTCTATTAGTATTTCTTTCACATGAGTAAAATGTATCCATGTAAAAAATGTTGCTACCCATTTCAACCAGTGTTGTAAAACTACAACATCATTACAAGTTCAAAATTGATGATTAAAGCAATGTATGTATATATATATATATATATATTGGGCATTTTACTTACCTGAATCTTGATTTATCCAGTCCAGTAAAACATGATGGTGTGCTTCAAGGCAGGTTCGCAGGTTGAGTTCATGACAGACCTATTCACCAAAAATTCCATCCAATAGCATTATGAGGCTGAACAATAGAACCTATTAGTTGTGTAAATGTGTTCTTTGAGGAAAGTCAGCTGTTCCTTGCGGAAGGGGTTATGCCTACCACGAAGCCTCAGTGATATCGCCTTGTACGGGAGGAAGAACAAGCTAAAACTGCCCTTCAGCAGTCTGAAGGAAGAGTTTATGGTAACCCGATCAAGAGAGGTGCTACTGTTCAGAGACTCCAGTGACAGCAAGGTCTCTTTGGCAGGCATAGAGGTCAGAACTGGCAGGAAGTGGAAGGCCCAAGAGGCAGTAGACCAGGCTGAGTCACGACTGCGACACAGTGAGCTGGTGGGGGCAGTGGCATCTGGACGGGCAGGACTTGGGAGCAATCCAAGACCTCGTTTTAACAAGGTCCAGGGAAAGGAAAGGCGACAGCTGGTCCAAGATGAGGTTCGAGCTGGGGTGGAAGAAGCCCGCTGCAGTAGGACAGTAGGGATGCGGCAGCAGGGGGCATGGACCCGATGGGAGCAGGTGGCAGACCGGAAGATATCATGGACAGAATTGTGGAAGTCTGAGCCACACCGGATCAAATTCTTGGTTCAGTCTGTCTATGATGTCCTCCCCAGTCCATCCAATCTCTTCCGCTGGGGCCTGGCAGATACACCATTGTGCCCACTTTGCCAGAGAGGAGGTTCACTGGAGCACATCTTGAGCTGCTGCCCTAAAGCACTGGGAGAAGGGCGCTACCGTTGGCGTCACGACCAAGTACTGAGGACCATTGCAGAGATCATCAGTACTGGGATCGCCTGCAGTAGACACCAGCAACCAGCAAGACAGAACATCGCCTTTGTTAAAGCCGGGGAGAAGCCACATCAGCGCCTGAAGCAATCAGGGGGGCTGCTCTCAACAGCAAAGGACTGGCAGCTGAAGGTCGACCTAGGGAGACAGCTCAAATTCCCAGAAAACATCGCAGTGACCACGCTCAGGCCAGACATTGTCCTGGTGTCAGAAATAACAAGGCAAGTGGTCCTGCTGGAGTTGACTGTTCCCTGGGAAGACCGGATGGAGGAGGCATTTGAGAGGAAGAGGGCCAAGTACGAGGAGCTGGCAGGCGAATGCCGAAGCAGGGGGTGGAGGGCCCGATGCAATCCCATCGAGGTTGGGTGCAGAGGATTCGTCGGGCAGTCACTCATCAGAGCCCTCAAGATGCTTGGAGTAAAGGGACTGCACATCAGGAAAGCCATCAAGAACATCACGGATGCCGCCGAAAAGGCATCAAGGTGGCTGTGGATCAAGCGGGGCGATCCGTGGATCACACAAGCTACTCAGACACAAGCCAGGGTCTGATCAACCCTGGCTGGGTCACCTGGGCGAGGGTGTATGATGTTGTGAGACCTGAAACACCCAATGAACCCAGGATACATCACTGATGATGTGTCTGAGTTGCACCAGAGGTGTATTTCAAGAACCATTTGAGAGAAAAAACATCTGCAGATTTATATTAGAAGAGCTAAAATGGATGTTATAATATTACAACAGTGGGCCTTATTGTAAATTTACAACA
The DNA here is from genome assembly GCA_003731715.1 of Anabarilius grahami. Classification (NCBI taxonomy): domain Eukaryota; kingdom Metazoa; phylum Chordata; class Actinopteri; order Cypriniformes; family Xenocyprididae; genus Anabarilius; species Anabarilius grahami. The sequence continues at coordinate 8,807,994 of RJVU01019434.1, forward strand.
TTTGACAGAGATTCAGCCCAAGATATTGCCCCTCAAGACCAGTCGCAGTGCTTTACATCTATAGGACAGGAAGAGCTAAATAAACTTATCATTGTGTCAAAACCAACAACATGTTTATCCAATACACACTTAACTACTGAAAGAGCCTCTTCTCGCTATAGGTCATGTCCTAAGACTGTTCAAGCTGGCGGTTATTAAACCTCTCATTAAGAAACCACAATTAGATCCAAACGAATTGGCAAATAACAGACCCATTTCAAATCTTCCATTTATGTCAAAAATACTAGAAAAATTGTGTCTGCTTAATTGTGCCTTTTTCTTGCAAAAAAAAAAATGATATATATAAAATTTCTGTAAGGATTCAGAAATATGTAAAGCCTTTTACATGATGACTGAAGAATGCATGAGTTCAAAAACAGAGAAACCACATAAATTACATGGATCATGATGAGGAACAATAGTGATGAAATAGACTGAACTGATCCAAGTCCATAAGAAGGAAAGAAATCATTTAGCTAAATACCAGATGCTGATTGTAAAGCTATAGACGCAGGTGTAGATTGTAATGCCAGAGATCAGGATGCTTTGAAGCTTGACAGAAATGACATGAGAAAACACAATGTAAACTAGTGACATATTCAGGCCACAAGATATCGCCACTGGATCAGCAATGTCTTTCTTGAATTTCAAGTCATAGAGGTATATCTTAGAGATAAATACAAGGACACCACCACAGACTTTCTGTGTAAATTTGAAGGTTTATGAAATAATATAGTCCAAATTGTTTTTTGTGTCTTAGGACATCAATATGTCATCACGAGTTTATCTCTTATAGTTGGAGTTCCCATTGACATGCATTATACGGCTGACAGACTGCAACGGTTGGAGTCGAAAATCATCATTTGTGTTCTACTGAAGAAACAAAGTCACCTACATCTTGGATGCCCTGGGGGTAAGCAGATAAACATCACATTTTCATTTTTTGGGTGAACTATCCCTTTAAAATATATAAAGTAGTAATTGTCGTAGTTTGTTCTGAAACTCATTCTTTATTAGAGATTTCAGTGAGTCACAGACCCTGCATCCCAATGTGCGTACTATCCACCCTAAATAGTATTGAATATTACTAATGTCACATACTATTTAGGGTGGATAGAATGCACATTGAGACGCAGCCACAGAGTCTTAATAGTGTTGCTGTAGTGCTGGATATCAGTCATGTGATCAGCTAATAGTCATGTGATCAGCTGCAGCCCAGTCACAGCTGTACTGTTATTCAGATCAACAGCACTCTTACTCATGTGCTATGGATTAAATACATGATGACATGATGATCCAGATCTATTGGTGTTACAATTACTGACTATTGACTGGTAAGATCCTCAGAGAGGAAAAACGCTCAATCACTTAATCATCATGTTACATTTAACAGTGTGTAGTGTGCACACTGTGCAGTGTTCATTTCATCTGGGCTAACCTATGTGGGGCCTACATGGAAACTGAGGGCAAAACTGTCTGGGGCCCAGTTCAGGTGATACCCTTCTGGGCCCCACATGGCTATGCTGGCTGGGTCATTCACTGAAACATAAGTTTAGCTGCAGTGAATTTACTTCATGTGACAAACCTTTTCCCACTCTGTGACACACAAATGGGTCACGACCCACAATTTGAAAACCCCTGTATCTACCAATATTAGTCAATGGAAACTCTGAAAAACAAAAACCTTTCTTAATTATTATGACAATTATTATGATCAAACACTTTCCCTGTAAAAAAAAAATAAAATAAAAAAATTGGTCAAATGACTGGCAGCATAAGGTGCCAAACAAAAACCTTAAAATGAAAGTAAAATCTCTTTATTTAATTCATGTCAAATGACTGGCAACAACAGAACATTAAACACTCTCTTAAGATTTCAGCATCTTCACTTATTACAGTCCCATTTCTTTCTTTCAAAACTTCTTAATGAGAATTAATTGAGGTTTAGATGCTAGTTGATGTTTTATTGAAAATAATCAAGTTTGACATTGCCAGTATTGTGATCAGTGTTTGCTTTAGTTGGGCTCTTGACCCTTGACTTTATATTATCGGTTTTTATCATTCTACTGTAACAGGCTTCTGAAGCACATTATTGGAAAAATTACAAGAGAAGTTTTGGTCAGATGAAATTGGTTACTTATTGATGATGATTCAGTCATTATTTAGTGGCCTGATTTACTGATCTAATCCAGAGTCTATTACAGTAGCTTTTAGTTTTGCATTATAAAAATTATCAGATATCACATATTCAGATTTGTTTTACTCATTATATATAAAGTGTTCAGCTGTGTCTTTTAGACTCACACAAACATCAATAATCAGCAAGAATTTTAAGATGTCAGTACAAGTTGCTCTCAGTTAAAACAGCTCAAACATGTATTTCATTTTAGGACTAGCTTAAACCTTGTCTGTGAAACCGGGGGTAAATCTCTGAAGATTTTCAGCAGAGGAGGATTAAACAACTCCACAAACAGCATTAACAGCTTCTCTCATTACTAACCAGATTGACTTTATTTCTGTCATTCATCTACAGAAGTTCTTTTTGAAAATTAACTGAGGTTTAGATTTTATTGTTTTATTGTTCAAAAATGATTCCACCATCATGGTGGTCAGTGTTTGTTTTAGTTGGCCTCTTGACTCATTAATTTTATTAGAATAACTTGCTTTTAAGCATTTGGAATAAGCATTACACAGCAAACTCTTGCACATTGGGGAAAGAAAAGATTGAAGGAACAGTTCAGCTGACATATTCTGCTTGTAAGCCATTTGAATGAATTCAGGTTTTACAGAATTGAGAAAAAAAACAAAAAAATAATTAAACAAATGCCACGGTAATGTTTCAGTGCTGAAAATGAATGACTAGACATGAAGATTTCTCATACAATCCTCAACAGTGGTGACAATAATTATTCATACTGCATGATGGGAGTTTTGTACTATGGTAATATCCAGCATGCATTGTATCAGTTTCAGCTTTTTGTTTATTATCACCATTGTTGAGTCAAAGTGTATGTTTACACAACTATTAAAATTTATTTCTATTGCAAATATTAATTGATCTGATGTCAGCCACTGAAACAATCAACTGCAAACAATTAAATTAAAGATCTCAAGATCTCAGCAGAGGATAATTACAAAACTCCAAAAACAGCTTTACCAGCTTTATTTATTTATTTGTTTGTTTGTTTGTTTATAATTTAAAATAATAATTTTTGAAGTGACCATTTTTGTGAATACCGTTTCCTTTAGTTGTGCTCCTGATTCTTGAATTTTTTGAATAACTTTTTTTGCTGCTTTAATGCTGTGTTTAGAAAACACGTTCATTGTGTTAAAAAAAACAGACATGCCAACATGTACGCATTTTGCGTAGCGGGTACGCATTTTGACCTCAAAGTACGCTGGTACGATTTGTCACTCTAAACTACGCAAAAACCCAGTGAATCCTCTCTGCACGCGTAGTACTCAAATCCAGCAAAAGAAAGAGTTCGACCACTGAACCATGCATGAGCTGTAGGACTTGTCGCCGCAAGGAGTGGGGAACTAGCAGCTGCAATAAGCTATAGCCTCGCCATCGGGTGTCTGCCACTGACAGTAAAGCAGACTCTTTATCACCCACTCTTTAACTTTTTACTTCTGGGCTTTTGAACTCCCTGGATGAACCCTATAACTGCAGGTGCAAAATTAAAAGACAATTTCAAAAGAATTATAAAGATTCTATGCACTATAATATTTTATTTTTTATAAAACTTAGCTGTGAGAGAAAGAGCACTATGTATTAACATTGACACAAACTGAGAATATTGTAAACATCTTTCGGGCAATAATTTCAATTTGGGCATTTAGACAAACTTTGACATCAACACTCACCAAACAAACCTCAACAAAGGTGAAAAAAACTTTAATTCATGCCACAATGCATGCTGGGAGCCATGGATGAGTTTTGATTGGTGCACTCAGATTGCACGGCAGCATGAAGCTTTTTGTTGATTGTCACCATTGTTGAGATTCATACGCTGAATATTGATGTCAGTGTGTTTCTGAATGATACTATAATTCAAAAATGTTTATTATTTATTTATTTATTGTTATTCTTCTAATGATCAGGTTGCCATGACATTGCTGGAGCAATAACAATCCCTAACAATCAGTGATAAAGTTTCAGATGTGATCAGTGACACAAACCACTTTATGATGCTTATATCAAGTTGCAAAAATCATCATATCACATTTCTGGCTTTCTTTACCACAACAAACATGTTTTTTTCTTTTTTAAACACAGTGTTAAAGCAGCCAAATAAAAAGTTAATTGAAAAATTCAAGGATCAAGAGCACAACTAAAGGAAACGCTGTTCACAAAAATGGTGACTTCAAACACAGTTATTATTTTCATATATAAATAAATGAAGCTGGTAAAGCTGTTTTTGGAGTTGTTTAATCATCCTCTGCTCAGATCTTGAGAGATTTAATTAAATTGCATACAGTTGATATTTCAGTATCTGACATCAGATCAATTGTTTTTTGCAGTAAAAATGAATTTGAATGAAAAAAATCTCAACCGTAACATGGCTGAAACATTTGAAATAAAACAAATACTTACAACTGACATAAGAACAACTGAAATAAAATAATTATTTATTTGGTTTAACTAAGAAAATAAGTCAAACTGGGTTAAATGAACATGAGCTGTGGTACTGAAAACTTAAAAAAGTAAGTTCACTTTACTTTCTTAAAGTTATTCCAACTAATTCTAGGCAACCTGTGTTTTTGCAACCTTCTACCTGTAAAAAAGTGCACTGGAATGGCAGTCAAACCCGTGACTTCCCACCCGTGAACTCGTACTAGATCGATGTACTCCCAGTTCCGTGCTTTGTTGTCACATAGCCCACGAAACAACAATGGCAGCTCCTACAGATGTGGTGTTTATGCAAGTGGTACACAGTGAGAATAGGACAATATAACATTGAAATCAAATAATAATATAACATCTAAATACCACAATTCCTTGCGCTCAGGCAGTTTGGCGTGACTTGCCTGGAACGCTACAATGTTGTGAGTCGTGGTTTGAAGTGGTGACTTACGGGCTCAAAAACCTGCCTTGAACGCAGCATAAACTATATAAATACTTAAAAATCTGAGTAAATTCAACTTAACTTAGTCAATGTAAAAAGATTTACCCCAGGCATGACAGATAAGGCTTAAGCTGTCCTGGACTAAAATGCGTTTTTTAGCAGTTTTTACTGAAAGCAACTTGTACTGACACATCTTAAAATATGTTAGTGCCATTGTTTTGTCCCGAGGAGACTGTCCTCCAAAATAAAACGACCCTATAGGTCGTTTTTTAAGCACAATATTACGACCTATATTTCCATTTTGAAGTCATGCGCCCTCTAGTGGGCGTAAAAATAATGAGCGCCGTGTTACGTCTGTCATCATGAAATTATGTATGACTGTCATTACCAATCAAAATGCGTGTTCATTTAAATGCAATGTGTGGACTTTTTACACCATTTCTCCTATTTCCATTTACCAAAACTAATTTTTATTAATGATTACAACCACCCAATCCCTAAACCTACCCTTAGTGATTTATAGTGCATTTACACTTTATGAACACATGCGTTCTCTGGGATCGAACCCACGATCGCATGATCATATGGTTGCATATTGTTATTGCAATGCTCTACCAGTTGAGCTACGCGAACCCGAAATATGACACAGATAAAAGGGAACAATGCATTGAAATGAAAGTGTCCTGTTGTCAATAGGGGCGCAACTATAGCAAACGCTCCTGTGGGTCGTATTTCATGAATTAAAATGAAAGTGTCCTGTTGTCGATAGGGGCGCCACTTTAGTAAACGCTCCTATGAGTCGTATTTCAGGGAAGTGACAAACGACCTATATGGTCGTATTGGTTGGAGAACATGTTGTGTTTCTACCACGCATAGCCATATGACCTAGACTGACGTACACCTCTTCAAAAATGTAACAACGTGTCAGTTCTATGCAGACTGCAAGCGCTGTGATTCGTCTGCTAGAACCCCTCCCTCTGGTCAAAAAACTGGCGCGGAGCAATCGGAGAAGAGCGAGTGCTTTCAACTTCCATAGGAATGAAAAACGCTCTGTTTCAGGGGACACATGCAGTCAAACTGCAACAAAAGTCATTACCTATTTGCCGCTTCTCTGCCATTTCTATTTGTAGGCTTCTCTGACATCGTACATGACGAGCTGCTTCTTCTTCAGCTTTTGCCTTGATACTCAACATTACCGCGGACACTGCCTACTAGTGGTCTGCATGCACGTGACGCGCACAATGACGTAGAAGTATAAATGAAAACAGATGCATAGCCAACGGGGCAGAGGCTCCGGCGTAAGTCCAAAGCAAGAGTGTAAATCAGCCTTTAGGCTAAGCCCCGTCTGTGAAACCGGGCTTACTTTCTTAAAGTTGTTCCAAATAAATTTTATGTTCAAAATAACTGAATTTTGTCAAATTGAAAATACTTAAAAATCAGAGTAAATTCAACTTAACTTCACTAGTCAATGTAAAAAGATAACTCAAAAAGTTAAGTAAGTTTTCAGTGGCTAAAAACAGATCTTAACTTAAAAAGTAAGTTCACCTTGCTTACAAAAAGTGAATCCAACTAAACTTTATAAATTCAAACAACATTAAATTTGGCAAGTTGAACATTCTTAATATTCTACGTAAATCCAACTTAAATGAGTCAGTGCAAAAAGATAACTCAAAAAGTTTTCACTGAGTGAATGATTTTTATGTTTTTACAGTGTGAAGTGCATAACAGTTTGGGGTTGGGTAGTTATATAATGTCACGAATCATGGTTTTAAAATCATATTAGCTAATCTTAATTGTTGTTTAACAACATAACATGCAGAGTAATGCACAAACAACCATGTAGATCATCCTTGTTACTTAAGTGCATCATTCCTAAGTTCCAAAGGTGAGGAACCTTAATTTAGTGCTACCAATAAATAAACTGCTATCACGCAGTCCTTCCAAGGATTGACTATCCTTCTTGAAAGATCATTTTTAACATAAATTAGATTTATTGCAAGTACACAGTTGTGCTTATCAAAGCATAACAGGCCATAACAGAAAGTAATGCATTATGTCATCCAGCCCATTTCTTATAAATGTGGGTCTGCAGAATCAAAGGCTTTACTTTCAGATCAGATGCTATCGGTGTCAGCTTGCTGTCACTTGCTCAGAAGGATTTGGTAAGAAAGATTTACACCTCTCTCCATGAGAATGTATAATTGTTAATTATAATTGTAATAATTGTTTGAGAATGTTTAATTGATCATTCATATGTTTAGAATTCTGATAAACTCTTGACAGCAACATCATTCTTGTTTTAAACTGAAATAGAACTTAGAACGCAGACTGTATTTGATCAGATGTTGCTATCTCATACACATTATTACATTTATAATTCATATAAAGTTCTGCAATGTGAAATGTATTTGCCAGATGCTTTCTTCCATAAGGGTAATGATTGAAAATGTCTGACGAATCAAGTAGGGTTCATACTGTTTATTAATGTATTAATGTATGATATTTAATCATATGCCTGAGGTAGTCTATGTACCCTTAACATAAGGTATTCACATCAAATAGACTGGCTTTGGCTCCAAAACAGTTCTGATCATTTGATCGTGATATATCATTTTGTATTGGGAACAACAGCACTTGCATCTGGGTTTAATTCTTCTTGCTTTGTTGGTTCTGAAGCATAAAGGTAAGATTTTTAAATTGTATTTTTTGCTAACTTGTGTTTACATTTTAGTTAAATACAATGATAATACAACCTTAAGACAATGAAATCAAAAACCTGTACATTCATAAATTAATTTAATTTTAAGGATGTTAGTCTTTTATATTTTTATAACAGTGCTCACTGTTTACATGTTTTATTCATTTTTTTTTAGATGGCTACATTTTTGCCAGCAGAAAATTCACCTGTAAAGCACCTGGAAGATATTAAAGAATCCATAGATACTCAGGATCTGCCATCAGCCATAAACACGATTAAAAAATACCTTGAAAAGCAAGAACTTGAAGAGCTTAACATTGGTGTGACAGGGGAGTCTGGTTCTGGAAAGTCCTCATTTGTCAATGCTTTCCGGGGTTTAGGAGATGATGAGGAGGGCTCTGCCAAAACTGGTGTAGTGGAGACCACTATGAAACCTGCAGTTTATCTTCACCCAAAATACAAAAACGTAAAATTGTGGGATCTTCCTGGCATTGGAACACCAAAGTTCCAAGCCCATGAGTACCTTGAACTGGTTAACTTTAAACGCTATGATGTATTCATTATCATTGCGTCAGATCGATTCAAGGAATGCCACGAACAGCTGGCCAAAAACATCATAGGAATGGGAAAAAAGTTTTATTTTGTTCGTTCAAAGATTGATTTTAGCATTACTGCTGAGAAGAGGAAGATGAAGAACAAATTTGATGAGAAAAATACACTTCATTCCATCAGACAGGACTGCGAAAATGGTTGGTCAATGCAGTGCTTGGCATTACAAAAAACTGCAATCACTGCTCTGTCATCTTTTATCAACTTTTTTTCACACATATTTCATAAATAATAGTCTTCTATTAATGAAAATGTTATTCATTTCTTTTTTTGCTACTTTATAGCCCTGAAAAAGATTGATGTGAAGGATCCTGTTGTTTTACTGATCTCTTCCTGGGAGTTGGAAAAGTATGATTTCAATCTGATGGAGGAGAAGATAGAGAAAGATCTTCCACAGCATAAGAGGGATGTGCTGCTATTAGCTTTGCCAAATATCACGCTGGAGATTAATGAGAAAAAGAAGAAAGCTCAAGAGAAAAATATAGCAAGAGTAGCCTTTCTGTCTGCATGTGTGGCTGCGGTTCCTCTTCCTGGTCTTTCAATTGCTGTGGATTTAGCCATTATAATAAAAGAGACAGAAAAGTATTTCCATGTTTTTGGTCTTGATGATAAATCCTTGCAGAAACTCTGTGAAAGATCTGGGAAGAGCGTAGAGCATTTAAAGAGTTTGATGAAGTCACCACTGCATGGTGGAATAAACCCAGCTTCAGTGTTAACCTTGTTGGGCACTGCGTCCCTGGCTCTGGCTGAAGATGCAGTTGAGTATGCTGTGAGTCTCATACCCATTATTGGCACTGTGGTGGCGGGAGGAATGTCCTATTGGACGGTCTCAACAATGCTGCACAGAGCTTTGAATGACATAGCAAAGGATGCAAGAAATGTGCTTTTGGATATAGTGGAGACTGAAGTGTAAACAGAGTCACAGACCTAATTGTCTATTTATAACCAACTGCTATTGGGGTGTTAAAAGAATATACAAAACACAAATATCTATTTATGATATGTTATGATCATTTAGCCGCTATATTTTAATATACAAATGCAAACAAATCATTTATACTGTATGCAAGACTTGATGGAAACATATTACTGTCAGTTTAATTAACAACACTTAAAAAAAAAACAGGTTTACATGTTTTTTGCACATAATGCCATAGTAGAGATCTTGTTGGGATTTAAACGGTTTCTATTGAGTTTTGTGGGTCACCATTGTGCTGAAGAGTAGATCCTGTGCTTTAGTTAGTGATGAGCTGATGTTTTGCTGCATGTTTCTTTATTTAAAGGCAGAAACTGTGTAGTTGCGGATGCAATGAAAATCACTTAATTCTTGTTGCACATGTATGCGTGTGTGCTGTGGTTAGTTATCTTCAAAAGATTTTAGTTAAATTGATGTTTTTGCTTAATTTTACTTTAAGATTTTTTAGTAGATTCAAATGAAATAAGCTCACAGTAATAATATGCTCACATTACTAGCACACTATAAATATTAGTTTTTAAATGGTAATCGGCCAATTTAAGGCAGTTGATTTCTGCAAATGAAATGAGTTAACTCAAGTTTTCAAGTTTTAATGTAGAGCTGCTGTGCAGCCAANGCTCTCTATATATATATATATTTTTTTTTTGTATATTTCTTTTTCTTGTCATTGTTTTGTGTGATAATGCTTTGGCAATATTGTATGTAAACACAACAATGACAATACATACTTGACACTGGATTTAATTGAAATTAAACTTGATTGAAAATGCTTTCTTTCTTTCTTTCTTTCTTTCTTTCTTTCTTTCTTTCACCCAGTGAGTAAAAGCCAAAGGCAATATTGCCTGAACCTGATCTAAACAAGAATCTTGATTGTTTGTTTTTCTGGAAAATATAAAACACATGAGAGACAAATGCAACACATGCCTCAAGAGCAGAGGACTTTTATTATGCCACAGTCGCCGGCGCCGCTTCCATTTTTTTTCGGTCATGAGTATGAGATAACGCAGCTCTGTTTATCACATTAGATACATTTGACTGTGCTGAAAATTCTGTTCTAACGTTACTCTGTGAATTCACTAGGCAGCTGCTGTGAGACATTTGTTGTTGTCCTTATGGAACGAAAATATTTTTCAATGTATTTATGATCAATATATTAAATGTTTTAAATATACTGAAAAATATATTAAATAATAAATTGCATTTATATATTACATTAATATATCACAATATATTGAATAATACATAAGGAATTGCCACTTTTCACATATTGAAAAATGTGACAATATATTTACACTGTAAAATGTAATTAGTTGAGTGTACTTAGAAAACATAAGGGAAACAATTGCCTTACATTTAAAGATATTTAATTAGTTATTTGTATTCATTAAGCTGCAAATACTTTGTGTGCAAAGACTTAACTAAAAAATATCAACTAACCAAAGTAGTTAATAGACATCACTGCAAATGCAGTTACAGCGTTTTAAATAAAGTAACATGCAGTTTGTGGAGCGTGTGCACATGAATCCGTGACATCAGTGGCAAACAGCCAATCACATGCCTTGCAACAGAGAGAAACTGTGATTCACTTCTCACGAAAGAGCCAGCGTGATTTAAAACTCTTTTGCTGAAGGTTAAGAGATTGAAGAAAATGAAGAATTTTAACTTATTTTAATTTTAACTCATTTACACTAAAGAAAATACGGTAACACTTTAGAATAGTGACAGGAGCAAATGAGTAATGCATTATCAGAGTTACTTCCAAAATGCAGTACATTATATACTACTAGTTAATGTCATTTGAAAGTAATTAGTTACATTACAATATTACTGTCAATGAGTTGTAATGTGTTACTTTCACCAAAATAACCACAGAAGTATGACAGCAGGCACCGGCCCAGATGTTTTTAAGTTTCTAGAAAGTTCCCCAGTGCCACACATAGATTGCAATATTGTACTTGACTATTACGTTCTTGTCCTTTTCTCTGAAAATAATGGGAGTATGTCCATCTCACAAATGTAGAATCCATCTCTGCGTATTAACGGTCATCAATATCGTAAATCCTGCAAAGTTTTTTATATTTAAATTTTTTTTTTAAACTTATGTACACTATACTTAGTATTTTATTACCGTTGCATAAAATTACAAAAAATATAGTTAACGCTGCTCTGAGGGTGTTTCTAATACAGCAGCTGNAAAGTAATTAGTTACATTACAATATTACTGTCAATGAGTTGTAATGTGTTACTTTCACCAAAATAACCACAGAAGTATGACAGCAGGCACCGGCCCAGGTGTTTTTAAGTTTCTAGAAAGTTCCCCAGTGCCGCACATAGATTGCAATATCGTACTTGACTATTACGTTCTTGTCCTTTTCTCTGAAAATAATGGGAGTATGTTCATCTCACAAATGTAGAATCCATCTCTGCGTATTAACGGTCATCAATATCGTAAATCCTGCAAAGTTTTTTATATTTACATTTTTTTTTTTAAACTTATGTACACTATACTTAGTATTTTATTACCGTTGCATAAAATTACAAAAAATATAGTTAACGCTGCTCTGAGGGTGTTTCTAATACAGCAGCTGTGGGAGTGACAGTAAAAATGACATCTTTCTCTCTTCGGACTGCCGTTATCAATCGCTCTCTATTTTTTTTTCCTCTATTTGAAAGTTATGAAAACATTTTATTTTGCTATTTGTGAAAATGGAAACACAAAAATATATTTATAGAAGTCTCTCATTCACCGCTATAAAAGTTTACCCTACTATGACAACTTACGCTTTTGAGAAACAGAAATGTGAAAAGGACATACTATTTTACCCGATTTTTTCCCTCTGGTGCTGAAATGTCTTGTGCTGTTGGTAAAAATAAAATAAAACTAACACCACTTAATTTCAGGTTAAAATGCATTGTTGTAACGTGCGTTACTGAGATTGTAACGAGTATAATATTACCCAAATTTTATTAGTAATGCGTTATATTACTGCGTTACAGCAAAAAGTAATATATTACTGTAATATATTTACTTTTGTAATGCGTTACTCCCAACACTGCATTATTAACACTCTAGTAACTACTATTAACTAACAAGAAACTCTGATTAATGAATTAGTAAGTAATAGTGCTGAGTTGTAGATGGTAGTTCACTATTAACTAATCACTACTGTTTTTTCATTCCTCCCAGAGAACTACTAAGAACTACTATATACAGGTTCATAATTAATGTGAATAATGCATAATGTATAATGAATTCTAAAGTGAAGGTCATGGCAACCCACTAGTAATGACTGAAGTATTACCAAATCCTTCAGAAGGAATTGCTAATTATTTGGATCAGTATTCTAAAGTGAGAAACATGATAACTCTCTAGTAACTACTGGAGTCATTGTAAACTTCAGAGTTTCTTGTTAGTTAATAGTAGTTACTATAGTGTTAATAATGCATTACTCATCTGTTTCTGTGCAGTTATTTATTAATGAAGGATCAGTATGCTACAGTGTTACCAAAAATACTTGTCCATTAAAGAGGACAAATAAAAGAGATTATCTTGCTCTATCAGTGGAAGTGAAACTTGTGAAGTTAGTTTATATAGTTGATAATATATAGCGATAGAGACTCAAACATGTAAGGTCACATGTGGTCATTTTTAAAGAGTTATCTATTGATTCTACAGCTTATTTATATTACATATCTGTATACAGTGGGTACGGAAAGTATTCAGACCCCCTTAAATTTTTCAGTCTTTGTTATATTGCAGCCATTTGCTAAAATCATTTAAGTTCATTTTTTTCCTCATTAATGTACACACAGCACTCCATATTGACAGAAAAACACAGAATTGTTGACATTTTTGCAGATTTATTAAAAAAGAAAAACTGAAATATCACATGGTCCTAAGTATTCAGACCCTTTGCTCAGTATTTAGTAGAAGCACCCTTTTGATCTAATACAGCCATGAGTCTTTTTGGGAAAGATGCAACAAGTTTTTCACACCTGGATTTGGGGATCCTCTGCCATTCCTCCTTGCAGATCCTCTCCAGTTCTGTCAGGTTGGATGGTAAACGTTGGTGGACAGCCATTTTTAGGTCTCTCCAGAGATGCTCAATTGGGTTTAAGTCAGGGCTCTGGCTGGGCCATTCAAGAACAGTCACGGAGTTGTTGTGAAGCCACTCCTTCGTTATTTTAGCTGTGTGCTTAGGGTCATTGTCTTGTTGGAAGGTAAACCTTCGGCCCAGTCTGAGGTCCTGAGCACTCTGGAGAAGGTTTTCGTCCAGGATATCCCTGTACTTGGCCGCATTCATCTTTCCCTCGATTGCAACCAGTCGTCCTGTCCCTGCAGCTGAAAAACACCCCCACAGCATGATGCTGCCACCACCATGCTTCACTGTTGGGACTGTATTGGACAGGTGATGAGCAGTGCCTGGTTTTCTCCACACATACCGCTTAGAATTAAGGCCAAAAAGTTCTATCTTGGTCTCATCAGACCAGAGAATCTTATTTCTCACCATCTTGGAGTCCTTCAGGTGGGCTTTCATGTGTCTTGCACTGAGGAGAGGCTTCCGTCGGGCCACTCTGCCATAAAGCCCCGACTGGTGGAGGGCTGCAGTGATGGTTGACTTTCTACAACTTTCTCCCATCTCCTGACTGCATCTCTGGAGGTCAGCCACAGTGATCTTTGGGTTCTTCTTTACCTCTCTCACCAAGGCTCTTCTCCCCCGATAGCTCAGTTTGGCCGAACGGCCAGCTCTAGGAAAGGTTCTGGTCATCCCAAATGTCTTCCATTTAAGGATTATGGAGGCCACTGTGCTCTTAGGAACCTTAAGTGCAGCAGAAATTTTTTTGTAACCTTGGCCAGATCTGTGCCTTGCCACAATTCTGTCTCTGAGCTCTTCAGGCAGTGTCACGGAATGAAGGGAGGATGCAGGTGCAAGTTAATCTCTTTAATAGAGCTTCACATACAGGGAAAACAGTCACAAACACACTAGAACAGGTAACAGTCAGCAGGAGAGTGGTAACACAGGGACTTCGATGGGCGGTGCAGATCCGTGGTGCGTGGTGAATGGAGAGCAGAGTCCGTGAATGATATCCAGAGAGAGTAATCCAAGGGAACACGAGAATCAGGAAACAGCGACGAGAAGTCCAATCCAGGAACACACAAACACGAGCAACAGGGAACACAAACACCTAGACTCCATACAACGATCTGACAAACAAGAGACGAAAGACAAGGTGTTAAATAGGCAGATGGTAAGTGCCAACAGCTGCCGCTGATCAACAATCAGCGGCGACGCCCACACAAAACAATCAGGTGACACACCCACACCATCACACAGACACCAGAATGAGACAGCGGATTCATGAACCGTGACAGTACCCAAATGCAATGCAAATGCAAAGCCGATAGACATCCTGCGGCGCAAATTGAATGTTTCGGCCGAGTTGAAAAATCTGATCTTTGAGGAATATTTGCACCACGTTAACCAATCAGGAGCTTGCTCTAGTAGTGATGTGATTATGACGTAGCGAGCAGAGGCAGAAATCTGAAACAACAATGGAGGACAAAATCATCGTCGCTGTATGTGGATACCCGGAGTTGTATGATACACAATTTCACATGCAAATGAAGCGAATTTCACGCACGAATGAAGCGAGTTAACTAAAATGTTCAAGCGTCCAACTACGCGCAAATAGCATGATTTATTAGCGCAAGTCGCGTCTGGTGTGAACGCCCCATAAGACAGATGCCAGTCACAAGCACCGCAACCAAAACAGCAGTCACGTTTTACAGTACCTCCTGAACCAAAACAATGAGCCTATGCTGCTTTCACGCCATAACTAACGTAATTTGGAAGAGATTGTAACCAGTGATGTTATACTCAAGAGTGGTTTATGACTTGAATTAATGTATTTTAATGGCAACACTATCATTGCCAAAATAAATCTGAAGCAGTCAGGTGGTACAGGTCAGTGCTTTTTAAGTTGTTTACGTTTATTAATACTGTAATGTTATGTGCTTTGAGACATGAGGTAGTTTAATGGCATCTCTCCTGATGCTTTTGTTTGCTTCCTGCTCTAAGCGATCATATGTTTTGAAGGGGGCATGGCTTTGGAGATGCTCCTTCAAAGCTAGCTTGCTATTGCTAGCCTCTCTCCTCTCTCCCTACTTTTACAGTGTGCAGAAAAGTGCAGTTCAACCCTTTATCACCTGAGCCCCGATGATGACCTCTTATATGTCAAAAACTCAAGGAAAATTTGATTTCTCAATTCATGATCCCCTTAACATATTGTCAAGTAACTTGTTACGAACTTCTCTGAAACACAGTTAGAAGACTCAAAGGCAGTCGTATGCAAATCTCTCTGCCCCTGTGGCGTCACATGCCACCTCGGATCCAAACTAAGATTTTTTTACAGCTTGATTTTAAAAATGCTTTATTATTGATTACAAGTACGCATAAAGTTATCAAACTTGAACATAAAGACCCCTTATAAGCCAAAAGATTTTGATTTCTCATGTCATGACCCCTTTAAGTGTAATCTACAATCGTAATCCACATAACAGACAGGAGTCCAGGACACAGGCAAACAAGGTAATCCATGAAAATAGACCATAACATACGAAACAGTAAGCACTCGGAAATGCAGTAGTAACATAACACAACCTCACAAAGTGAGAGTGTAAACCAAGAGCTTATATAGGCAAACATTAGCCAGTTAATGACAAGTTAATGATTGCTAAATGCAATCACACCATAATGAGAACAGGCAATGAGTTATTGGAAATAAAGTTCACGAAGGGAAAGCAAAGGAGTCGGGACGATGCCCTCTGGTGGAGATCATGGTCTCTCCAGCTGATGGATGTAACAACCCAGGAGAAAAAGAAAAAGAGTACATTTCTATAATGTAATTAAAGTGCTCTGTTTCCGCACTCTAATTTTGTACTTAATATACTAAAAATTCTTCTTTAGTACTTCTTAATATCATCTTAAGAACATCTAAGTGTACTTAACTGTGATATTTTGAGACACCATGAAATATGAACTAAAATGTGCTTTTAATATATTATCTCTGTATTTGAAAAATGTATTTAGTTACCACTTACCAAGTGTACTATAAGTGATAACTAAATAAATTTTTTAAATACAGAGACTGCTTCAGAGCTTTACGAATCGAATCAGTGACTCGGAGTGCCAAAATCACATGATTTCAGCAGTTTAGCCGTTTGATAGGAGATCCGAATCACTAATTCGAAACAAAAGATTCATAAATGAAGCAGTGTTTTGAAATCGGCCCATATAGATGTTGTAGTCGTTACTTTTGGTGCACACAAAGTATTCTTGTCGCTTTATAATATTAAGATGGAACCACTGAACTCACATGAACTGATTTAAATGTGTTTTTAGTAGCTTTATGGACCTTGAGAGTTTTGCTTTGCTCTCAATATCTTAATTTGTGTTCCGAAGATGAATGGATGGTTGGTGAAGATCTGGTCGCAGCATGATCGTCCAGCATGAAGACCTGGCACTTTACCTAAAAGTGCAACCCGTGGATTGCTGATCTTTTTTTTCCTAGGCCATGATTTTGCTGGTGTCGACAACATCTTGAGCTACAGTATCTCCCCGTCAAAGTCGTATAGGTTCAGCGGGTCAGGCTGGTTTAGAACCTCTCGGAAATGCTCAAACCAACTTGGTCTTGTTCAGCCTGGGTTAGGAGGAAATTTCCAGCTTGATCTTTGACCGAAAAGCTCAGGGACCTCCTCGCTCCTGAAAGGTCGCTATAGTTTGTCATTTTCTGTGCCTCAGATCCATTGCCGAGTATCTATTCTTACTTGTCATGGTGACATGAGCATTTCACCCGTTGGTCCATGGCTGAGCATTCAAGGGTGGCACATTCACTTTGACCTGCATTGGAAGCCTGGTCTCAGAGCTGCTTGATTTTTTTCCCTCTTATCGATGAGTTACCAAGAAAAATCTCGGATCCATCTCTCGTGACAGGTAGCATGGCGGCGATTAATTCACTCAGCCACTCAGCTTTCGTTGATGTCATCCAGAGCAGCCCAATGTTGAGTTTTCAGCTTTAGCTGTACGCTGGCCACAACGAGCTAATGGTTAGACCTGACTTTCGCACCTCGAAAGACACAAACAGAATGATGTCCATTGTCACTGGCTGATACAAACGTGGTCAATTTGATTTTTTTTGGTCTTTTTGAAAATTTGGTCTTTCCATCAGGTGATCGCCAGATTTTTTTATGGATGCGCTGGTGTTGGAAAAGCATGAAACATCAAGAAAACTGGACATTTTAATGTTCCCATAACCAAAACTGAATATTTGGAAAACATTCTTAGAACAAACATTTGTTAGCTGGGCAGTCTTTGTCTCTGAAGAAACTTCTCTAGTCAGGAGTTCCAGGTGTCAAAAGAATAGACTTTATTGTTGCTCATCTAGCAGTTACATTCAAAACTCTCCTACAACTTATTTACATCTTTACTTAACCAATGAGCATTCATTGGGTTCATCATCAAAATAATCTTTAATACTGTATATGATTTACAATGTCTCTTGATACAAGAATCTTCTTATTAAAAACACTTCACGAAATACACTATAAATATTGTTGAAAAGATACAATAAACTCAAAGACCAAGACATTGTAAAAGTTAGCACAGTGTACTCTTATTTGAGACCCCTCACATGAACATCTCCAGAGCTTATTTCAGAGAATTCATAATTAAGACTGAGAGGAATCATATTCATCCATGTCAGTGCAGAATAGCATGTGGTTTCAATCCAAACCAAGAGTCATTTTTACTTATTTTCGCAAAACCGATATCGTACATACTGCAGAAACTGATTGAACTCAAAACCCCTGATACGCAAGACCGGGATCTGAACGATACCAGTCACTCATGTAGGAGATGTAAAGACTTCTCTTTGAGTCAGAACAAAGAAGACTGAATATCTGACAAACAGACCTACATAACAATCTGAACAGGAGCTCATGGACCACTGAGAAAATCAGAATCATGTTGATTCATAGAAAGGGAAGAAAGAGCTTGGTTATGAGAAATTAGATAAGGGTCCTCAGTTAGGACTCAGAGAGCGTGTAGTGTACAAAAGGGCAACATCATTTTTGTTTTTGTTTTTTTTGGCCGTGAATCGTATTTGTTCAATGGGAATTTTGTAGAATATGTTGAGTTACATTTGACAAAATTCAGACTATGTTAGATGGCTCTAGTTACATATACATTTTAAATTATTCACTGGCAGGATCGGATGATGTTTCAGTGATTTTCTATTGTTACAGTTTAACTGGTAAAATCCTTAGGAAGTTAATTTCATCAAGATTACAGAAGAATGGAAAGAGTGTGTCAGTGAAGGTGGTTGTGAATGTGTGTAGATGTGTGTTAGTTACAGGATCAGAGAATGACACCGTTCCTCTGTAATAGTCCAGATCAACTCTTACACACTCAAGCTTCTGTTTAACACGAAAACCAGACCCAAGCAATCTGTATGGGTCATACCGCACACTCCAGACATCAGTGTTAAAGAAATCACGTCCCTTCCCCTGGTTTGATGCTGTAGTTACTCCAAGACTCCAGTCTAAACTCTTTTTAACCTCCACATCCCAGCAGTGTGTTCCTGAGTTAAAACCCCCTGATCCCAGAACACAGTAATAATCGTTAAATCTCTCTGGATTATCAGGAAGTGGCTGTTCATCCCAGCTGTATCTCACACTGGTCAGATCATTGGAGAGAACAAGAAATGGATTTGCAGTGTTTGGATCCAGAATCACAGGAGCTGATGAGACACAATCAACAGCTGCTTTTATTCTGATGTTCATATAATGATCAAGAGTGAACCGTACACAGATTATTATGAATTATGACACTCGTCCAATTGAACTAAAACATCAGACATCTTTAAATCTGTAAAAAAAAAAAAAAAAAACGTGTCATTTAATCACACTTACTGTATTGGACAATGTCATACATCTTTTTCCAGACTCTGAACTGCAGGTTGCCCAAGTAACGTGACACATGAATCAAAGCTTCAGAAGGCATCTGTGGATCCGGCTGTGAGATCTGGACTCTGGAAGAACATTCAGGAGTCAGAACTGCAGTGGCTTTGGATCAGAACCAGAGAGACCAGAGAAACCAGCAGATCACTCACCTTTCCATTAAGACTGGAAACTTCTGCAGAACAAACACACCATTTATCATCAAGAACTCAATCAATCATCAATCAATCAATGATGTGAAATCAGACCTTCAGAAAGCAGACGTCATTGTCTTTCATCATCTCCTCCATGTCTTTGATTGTGTGTGAAAGAGCTGAGATGTGTCTGTTCATCTCCTCCAGCTTCTCCTTCGTCATCTGCTTCTTCTGCTCCTCTTCCTCCCTCAGTGCAGTGATTGTAGCTTCTTCTTCATCTCTGAGAAACTGATGAAGCTTCTCAAACTGCTGTTTAATCTGACGCTCTGTGTGCTCAGCTTGAGAGTGAAATCAAACAACATTCACTTCAATCATCTCAAAGGCCCTGTTTAAACCTGGTATTAAGATGCATTTTGGTTGATCGAATCACAAGTAGATGATGGAGACATTCTCGTTTATACCTGGTGTTTTAATCCATTTGACCACTCCTGATTTCTTCGAGGGGAGGGTCTATGGGCGGGTAAATGTATGGGCTTTTTCAGATCTTTCAGTCTAGTGGAAGAAATGTGAAACGTGAAAGTAGATAACAGAAAACATACTGACAACTGCAAGACCATACAAAACACGGTGAGTGTGTGAGAGAAATCAGGAATGGTAAGAGAACATTGTGCTTGGTAAGTTTTTTGACTTCAAACCACACTTGGGTCTTCAATCGACAAAGTTTACATCCTGTCTCTCTAGCGCTCTTCTCATAATGTTTACGCAGGTCAGTGGGTGGAGAGTAGGCACTCTTTTGTGGCTGTTCTTTTGTGCATTTTCGACTACTCTGGAAGTGGTCAAAAGTGGACAAACTCAATAGATCCCATTTACACTTGTATTTAGCATCATCCATTTGTGATCTGATCAACGAAAACACTTCTTAATACCAGATGTAAACAAGGCCAAAGACGCAACTTATTCTGGAGCATTCTTCAAGAGCTCATGCTCTGGCATACCAACAACAACAAAATAGGACAATCTCACACACTGAATATGTCAGAAACTCTCAGTAGCAGCGTTCAGTTCGAACTGGAGTCTGACAATGATGCCTATAGAGCCAGAGAATATATGCGGCATGGAGATAGAACATGTATAATTTAGTTTAATTATGGTTATAACTTATGTTGTCATCTTGCTTTTATCCACTATTAGTACAAGCCTGTTGTAGTGGACTCAGTCCAAATGATGGCCAAACATTTTGTTTCAATTTGACTTTAGCACAGTATTTAATCAGACTCCAATTTCAAATGATCCATCAACCAAAATTTTTGGTTTGTTTTTAACTGGGATATTTGCTTATTTTGGGGAGAGGTTAAGATTTTTATGTTTTATTACATATGTTTGGTCACCATTATGGTGATCAATGTTTAATTTATTTGGACAGTTTGACTCTTGGTTTTTATGTTAAGTTTATGGTCTTTGTAAGAGTGTTTACACAAACACATTTGTTACAATGTAGACCATAAACAAGAGCAATCAGGTGAAATGGTTTATACCATCAACAAGAAAACTCATTGTCTAGTCTCATCACTGACCGAAAGTGATTATTCATTATTAAGTTATTTTCACAAGAGTACCTTCATACCACAGATCAGAAATTTTGATGTTTTAAATACATTGTGGGGGGAAAATAGATACACCCACAGACATCAAGAATCAGCATATGAATATCAACAATGGTGACATATGTTGACAAAATTTAAGCAGTTGTAATTGGAAAAATTAAAAATAGGCTAAATGAGAATATTATATTCACAAGTATTTACCTTGATTGTTCTTTCTTTTCTTCATCATACATCACATTTCATCTTAAACTGACACTGTTGACACCTGGATAACCTAGTACACACAACATCTGAAAACATTTATGTCAAATTTCCTGTTTGTGTTGGAAATGAAGCCACAGATCTCAGGGACAAGTGGAAATGTTTTTGAAAGATATATGGTGAATACACCGAATAAGATCCCTTTGTAGAGCAGTTTAACCCCCGCTGATTGTATTATAGTAGCTCCGCAATGCTTGTAGGAGCTACTGTTGTATAAAACTCATGACTCCAATCATGGACTGCAGCATGAAGCATGTCACCATAGATGAGAAACATAAGCTGATTCTTGATGTCTGTGGGTGTATCTATTTTTTCCCCCACAATGTATTTAAAAACATCAAAATGTCTCATCTGTGGTATGAAGGTACTCTTATGAAAATAACTTAATAATGAATAATCACTTTTGGTCAGTGATGAGACTAGACGGTGAGTTTTCTTGTTTCAGTCAAACTGTCCAACTTAAGGAAACATTGATCACAATAATGGTGACCAAACATCTTCAATAAAACATCCAAATCTAAACCTCTGATAATTCTCAAAAAGAACTGTAGACGAATGACAGAAATAAAGTCAGTCTGGATTGCAATAAGAGAGATTTAATTGTTAATTTAAATGAAGTTCCAACTGTTAGTTCGGGAGGAGCCTAAACATTCAGTCCTGTCAAACAAAATTAAGTGCGTACTATATAAGCTGCGTCATCCCATTAACAAATTATTCCGGAAACCCTCCACCTCTCACCTCCCTCCCACCCTCCTCTCCCCAGTTGGTTTAACTCGGAGCTCAAGCCAAGCTTCAGGTTCGAGCCTCCTCCGAAAGCCAAGTTTGTTTTACTATTAACCATCAAGGCTGAATGGGCAAGTGAACTCATGAACACTGGGGAATTTATTTTGTGTGTGAGGGTTTTCTGATTTCTTTTCTACTATTTTGCCACTTTCCCTTAAATATCCAGAACAGAACAAAGAAGTCTTAAATTCTAAGTTGTAAAACAAAGAAGATTTTTTTGGTTGAACAGAATCCCTGGTCAGTGATAAGAAAACAATCCTGCCAGAGACCTTGAGAGAGGCACACTCCCTCGACAGCAGAACAGAATTCTTCTCACATTTTCTCATTATATAAGTGACTGCTGTGAAATTCAGACCAAGATATATGTGGTATATAGACATTCTTAGTGAACTTTCTTTTTCTGGTGAACAATTCCAATGAGTTTATATCTCACAATTAGGAGAATAAAAATAAAAATGTCAAGATTTAAAGTCAATATTCTGACTTTTTCTCAGAATTGTGATCTAAACTCACAATTTCAAGAATGTTAAATGTTATAGGTTTAAATGTAGGTTTAAATGTTACCTATGTAAAATGTTATAGGTTTAAACCTTTCATTCTGAAACTGTAGGGCTAATTCATTATGTCCTCTAAGAACAGTATATGTGAATATTATGTAGATCTATGTAGACGAGATTCTGAAGTGTGCATATGATATACGCTTTACTATCCCATAAGGCCACAGGAGAGGATTTGTGAATGGCAGTGAAGCGACACTGCTGACTTTAGTAGGTCACATGATAATGACATCATGGTGGATATAGTACATCCGGATTACATTGATGTGCAGTGGCGTTTTAAAATGAGGAGGCAAAGTCCTCATTTATGTCCCTGTTGCACAATTTAAAGTTAACTTTACATAAAAAGAGAGACCAAATACAATTTGACTTGGTTTTAATAAATAGAACATTACATAGTGTAAAAATAACAAAGTATACATTTCTTCAAGTTAGGGTTTTTACTCATTTTTACATTTATTCCAAAATAATAACTAAAGGCAGTTTAAAATATTTTTTATATTATTAACTAACATTCAGATTTTCTTTTAATAATTTTCCTTTTTATTTAAGACATTTGCGGAATGAAATGAGAGAAGAAGCAGAAGCAGAAGACGCAGAAGAGATGTGAGAAGCAAAAAGGGCAAAGAAAAAGCAAATAAAAGCTAAACTATCAAAGACCCAGTCCGTTTTATACCATAAGCATAGGAAAACTTACATCCCACTCAAACGTATGTTTTGGTGTAATAAGAAAAGGTCAGACAGATTTATCCATTATGTCATAGTTGGTGTATAGGCGGTTAGGTCAGAGTGACTGGTCAAATGTCAAAAATAGATGAAAATGGATACAAAAGGTGTTGTTTTGACACCCTTCAGGGAATTTTGCAGATCTTGCATTATCACAGGTCTGAAGAAATGGAAACAGACATATTTTCATATAAAGGTACATCAAGTTCAAATGTGAAATGATAAAATGATTAACATGAAATATTCATATGAATATTGACCACTTTGGATCCACCATTTAATATTGAATATTTTCTCATCCAGTTTTTTTGAAGAGGCACTGCCTCCCTTGCCTCCTCAGTGGAAACGCCACTGATTCATACACACATTCATACTATATCGAACAAACTTTTAAGCAGTCGTGAAGTAATTACTTATTCAAAATAAGTACACAGCAAAATCCCCAAAGTTAAATCAACTCTGCTCAGAGAGAATATGGTCCCTCTCTATATAGAGTTAAAATAACACTGAAGCAGAGTTAAAGTTAATGAGATAATATGCTGCTTGTGGAGTTGTTTAATCAGATCTTGAGAGATTTAATGTCTTTTATCTTCATTTAATTTCATCTAAGGCTGTGGCTGGAAGTCCTTTCTAGTTATTGTGTTTATTTTCAGTGATTATGCTGGTTAACAGCAGGTGTTCATCACTAATGCTCAATTATAGCTTAATCACTTAATTATCTCATTATCTTTCACTCTGCTTCAGTGTTACTTTAACACTATATAGAGAGGGACCTTATGTACTCTGAGCAGAGTTGATTTAACTCTGGGGATTTTGCTGTGTACCTGCTCAAGAGAATATGCGAATTCACACTGACAGCACAGTGTGTGCACAACTGCAGTGATGCAACAGTGACGCCTCTGCTTAAATGGTCTACTGAGTTGCACTGTAATATAAGTAATTTTTAGATACAAGCTATTTTCATATCTATTTGAACTGGATCGATATCTACAATATTTAAGGGCAATCCTTTTAATTAAGTCTACTTTTCAATTTGTACACGCTTAAGGTATTATGATGTACAATTAGCAATATTTTAGCCTATTATTCATGTTTAATATTAATGGATACAAACAGTTAGTTCAACGATACACAGCTTTTTAATATTAAAAATATATGAATTAATGTGTAGCCAAGTGTTTTCTATTTGACTGTATTATGTGATAATATTTCCTTCATGTTCACGTTGTTGAATAATTGATAATCGTGACAATTGGATTCAGCTGATTGCTTTCAATTGCTTGACTTTCTAGAAAGAATGTCATTGTTTGTTGCATTCTGAGCACTGAGAATAGCAACTTGCTGAAACGTCTGCTCATGCTCATTTGTTTTTAACTCACATTCACTTTGCACCATGCAATTTATAAAATAAGTTATGTTTTTCTAGACCTCTTCAGTCTTCATTGGAGTTTATTTAGCTATTTTTTTCTGTTTTTGCTCAAGTATTTTCTTGGCTCTACGCACCTGAAGGAAAAGGAACTTTTCGTCAATTTAGAGCGAAACTATTTCCTCTGATCTATAAATTATTTAAATACATATAACATTAACCTACATTTGTGTCAGACAAATCAATTCAGCTGTTCTAATTAAATTTGTGAATGTCAAAAGTATCAATCTCACCTTGATGTGTTGAACTGTTTTCTCAAACTCTCCTTTAATGTTTTTATTGTGTTTCAGTTTCTCTTGTAAGGACTTCAGTGCTATATTGAGCTCCTCCTGGAATTATTAAAATGATATTCTATAACATGTTCATATATTTAATACATAACATGAGCTTATGTGTTTATCATATGCAAATGTATTACCTTATATGATGGAACCACTTCACTGATGGGTCTGAATGTGTGATTGACGTGTTTCTGTGAAGTAAAGCACACTAAACACAGAGGCTGTTTGTCCTCCAGACAGAAGAGTTTGAGTTTCTCACTGTGTAAACTGCAGATCTCCTCAGATCCTGATGAACGCCTCTCATTTCTCTCCTTCAGGAACGACTCACACAAGTTTTTTAATGCCAGATTACATGGAGGAGGATGTCTTGACAATCTCCTGCAGACAGGACACTCCTGAGTTTTCTTGGTTCTCCAGAACTGTTGAAGACACTCTTTACAGAAACTGTGACTACATGATAAAATAACAGGATCCTTGAAGATTTCACAGCACACGGGACAAGAAAAATCATCTTCGGACAGTGAAGCCATTTTCACTGTTTGAGCTTTAGCAATATAAACGTTACTTTCACTTTCTGAATGTGGTTTCAGAAATGAATAACTACGAGAATCCCAAAGTTCCTCCGTTCAGAAAAAAACTTTGCAAAAATCCTTCTTGAAAGAGTTTTTCTTGGTTCTCCACTGATCGCTGATTCTTTTTTGCTTTTGTCAAGACATAGCATGCCCGAAAGAAGAAATAACAAGTCTGTGGGTGCGTCTCAATCGGCTCCCTAGTTCAGTCGTCAGGGCCAGTGCTCCCAAAACTCCTCCTTCTCAAAATCTCTAGGACCACCCTCAAAAGTCTCAATTTTTCACAAAGTTACCGAATATGAAAAGAAAGTACATACAGGTATATATTGTAGTGGAAATTTTAATTTTCCACGTGATTTTACCTGTATGCTTATGAATTCTAATGCTTATGGAACATGGTATGATGTTTGCTGAAGTGGTAGTGTTTAGATGTTTAACATAGAAAGAGTAAGATATGGTATGGGAACATGCAAGATGTATGTTTAAGCGTGTTTGTGCTGACAATGTGTGGAAAGTTACAGCCGCCAAGAGATGCAACCTTGGAGGAGAGATATAAAGTTGGAGGAATTCCTCCCTTCTTTGTCTTACACTCTGCACAAGAAGTGTTTCTGTATGACTGTCTGACCTTTCTTGCAAGAAATAAAACCTTTGAAAGACAATTGGATGAGTTTGTCTCTTGGATGAGTCCTTTTGATTTTTGCCACAACAATATATATATATATATATATATATATACATATACATACATACAGTGGTGTGAAAAAGTGCTTGCCCCTTCCTGATATTTTTTTTTTTTTGCATGTTTGTCACACTTTAATGTTTCAGATCATCAGACAAATTTAAATATGAATCAAAGATAACACAAGTAAACACAACATGCAGTTTTTAATTGAAGGTTTTTATTATGAAGAGAAAACAAAATCCAAACCCACATGGCCCTGTGTGAAAACATGCTTGAGGTATGAGGTACAGTGAGGTATGTGTTTTAATGTGTTAATTGCTTTGCCGTATGTGAACGTGTGTTAATGTATAATTAGCCAATTAAGTGTATTTTCTTACGTGTTGAATGTGCACTTTATTTATTCATTTTGTATGTATTTTTGTTTATTATTATAAATATATCGTGTCCGAATAAATGTCTGTTAAAACCAAGAACGACCTGAGCCTTTGATTCAACTTGAGGAGAGTAACAGTCTGGAAAAGGTTATAAAGCCATGTCTAAAGCTTTGGGACTCCATCAAACCACATTGAGAGCCATTATCCACAAATGATGAAAACATGGAACAGTGGTGAACCTTCCCAGGAGTGGCCGGCTGACCAAAAGTACCCCAAGAGTGCAGCGACGACTCATCCAAGAGGTCACAAAAGACCCCACAATAACATCCAAAGAACTGCAGGCCTCACTTGCCTCAGTTAAGGTCAGTGTTCATGACTCCACCATAAGAAAGAGACTGGGCAAAAATGGCCTGCATGGCAGAGTTCCAAGACGAAAACTGCTGCTGAGCAAAAAGAACATAAAGGCTCGTCTCAGTTTTGCCAGAAAACATCTTGATGATCCCCAAGACTTTTGGAAAAATACTCTGTGGACTGATGAGACAAAATTTGAACTTTTTAGAAAAAAAAATTCAGAAAAAGAACATCATACCAACAGTACAAAGTTATGGTGGTGGTAGTGTGATGGTCGGGGGCTGTTTTGCTGCTTCAGGACCTGGAAGACTTGCTGTGATAAATGGAACCATGAATTCTGCTGTCTACCAAAGAATCCTGAAGGACAATGTCCGGCCATCTGTTCGTGACCTCAAGCTAAAGTGAATTTGGGTTCTGCAACAGGACAATGATCCAAAACACACCAACAAGTCCACCTCTGAATGGCTGAAGAAAAACAAAATGAAGACTTTGGAGTGGCCTAGTCAAAGTCCTGACCTCAATTCTATTGAGATGCTGTGGCATGACCTTAAAAAGGCGGTTTATGCTCGAAAACCCTCCAATGTGGCTGAATTACAACAATTCTGCTTTCACAAGTTCACATGTACATATAATTCAATATAATAAAAGTTATGCATATTTGGCGTGCTGTCCAGAGGAAGGGCTCCGAGCTCTGAATATTGGCCCGAACCCAGAGTACTCCCCCCAGTGTGGTAAAAATAGATAGAACTAGAAGTGAGGAGATGGGGTGGAGGAGGGATGCTGATAAACTCTCAAATGAACAAAGGTAAGTCTGCTGTATTTATACCTCTAGTCATTGGTTGAGTTTAACTGAATGCTCTCCACCTGTGCTAATTAGGTTAAGTATCTGAACCTGCTCCTCCCGAATTTTGTAAATAAAACATCATAAGATGAGTGGGCCAAAATTCCTCCACAGCGCTGTAACAGACTCATTGCAAGTTATCGCAAATGCTTGATT
>RJVU01019434.1:8836319-8905195 GCA_003731715.1 Anabarilius grahami
ATTATATATATATATATATATATATATATGTTGTTATTGTTGCTGCTGTTGCGTATCGCTGCTACTTCAGAACAAGAACGGAACTTGCCACTGCCAATACAGTGCATACAGTGCATACAATACGATCAACCATACATGAATCACCCTGTAGCAGATCTATACAGGTGGAGCTGGGGAAGAAGGAGGGTTTCTGAAAGTGTGACAGACGTAGGCTAGTAAGAGCTGTCTGGTCTTTAGCCTCCTTGTTAAGGCCTATCAGCCCATGGCAATCTGGTTTCATGACAGAATTTTGTATTTCTGTCATGACAACTCTTGGAGGGTTTGGCATGGTAATGAATATAACAATGACAATGTATTTGGTCTTGGCGGAATAGATCTGCTACACTGCTGCTGATGATGATAATAGCTGCCATTGATGAAATATTTTATTTATCCTATAGAAAACAATTGTAGAATTAGTTTGCTTACTATAAAAGCCAGAAGTAGTGTTTTGATGGCCTACATGACTGTGATTACAAGGGTCAAATGTATCTGATAGTTAGCTTGGCCACTAAGCATATTTTGTTGGGGTTTTTTCACTAGACAACAGGTGGCTGTGAAATGAAAAAGACCATTATTAAAGGTGTCACGTGAAGGCTTTTTGCCTCTGGGGAATGTTGATTGCCTATGTGAAAGGGTTGACCAACAATTGGCAGAATTCCACAATTGGGGGGTAAGTCAAAAGATGAAGAACAGTTGGCAGTCGGCCACCCCTACAAAGAACAAGATTGCCAATTAATGAAGTGACTGTGGTAAAAATGTTGGGGAGTACTTAGGAGATTCCAGGAAGAGAAAGGGAGAAGAGCACATGTAAATAAGATCATAGGAAAGAACTGTAGGAGTAAATCTTACCAGAGAATTATGCCACTTTGATGTGAAATAACAGAAAATACATAAGAGCTATGCTCTGGCCAGAGACAGATTCAGATGAACAGCTGGCATTTCACTTTGTTGCTTGACAATAAAATCAGAATTGCTTTTGAGACCTGGGACTTCGAATCCTGAGAGTTTTCTTTGAGACTGGAACTGAAAAGACACTGAGACATCAATTTTGCCACGACACCATTTGAATGAAAAACTAAATTGAGTCTATAAAACACATCAAAACGTCATGAAGTACAACAAGAGAAACCTCCCCAACATGCAGAGACAAGGAGATGCAATTCAAGAGAATCATGTGATTGCAAGAAGATTGGGTCAATGATCTACTAGCCAACACCATCTACAGCTTTATGACAGACCATTGTATTTAGGGTATGTTTACATGACAACAATGTATTAAAATACATTGTTTGTCCTTTGCTTTTTTCACGTATAGATGAAAATGTTATCCTTAACTCCATGTAAAGGACTAAAATGCTTTATTATGCATGCCAGAACAGTAGTTGGCGATGCCACTTTGCAAAGAAACACGTAATATGCATGAGCAGTACATCATAGTTTTCACAAATTTGTGTTTTTGTAGTTTACACAGAGATGAAAAACTTGCACTTTGAAACCCATTTTCTAAAGTTTGCCTTTTCAGTCCCCCAAAACGCTTGATGGTGGATCTGGCGAAGAAGCTGTCAATCAAAATATTGATTCTGAAGACGTTTTGAGAATATGGTTGAGATCACAAATATGAGCCAGATGCTGAATGTGCTGGGAAATGAGCTCTGACGATGACAGCAGTGATGAAGCATCTGCTCAAACTGAATCCTTCCAAGTTCCAAAAGGTACCAAAATATGCTTTTATTATATTTAATTGTTTTTAAAATATCAGTAGAGTTTTATACTATTGCAGCAGTTAGAGAGACATTCGTGTTCGATATAGGTCGCTAAAGACCCGAATATGTAATAATGATTGGCAAAACATTCATGCATTTAAGCATTAATAAATTTATTATTTTCTTGTTTATTGAACTGTTGTATAACAGCAAAATGAGTGTATGAGTGTGTTTGTAGTGCTGGATATCAGTGATGTGATCAGTTGCGGCCCAATCACAGCTGTACTGATATTCAGATCAAGAGCACTCTTACTCATCTCATAATATGGACTAAATACTGGAAACATGATGACTGTAAAAGATGAAAGCACCTCGATCCAGGCCTAGGGCCCTATTTTAACAATCTAAGCGTGTGGTCTAAAGCACACAGTGCAAGTGGGCTTCTCCGAATTCATTTTTGCCAGTTTAACAACGTGGAAAATGGTTGGCACGCCCGGCACATGGTCTAAAAGAGTTGTTGCTATTCTCTTAATGAGTCATGGGTGTGTTTTTGGTGTGACGTGCAATAAACCAACCAGAGTCTCGTCTCCCATTCCCTTTAAAAGCCAGTTGCGCTCTCGCCATGGCGGATTCGCTATTTAGATAGCAGAATTTGCAAGCAGATAAACTGAACGCTTCTCTGACGAGGAAGAGGATCTCCTCGTGTGTGAGATTAAAGCGTGTGAACAGACCATCCAGGGTCTGTATAATGTGAATAAATCTAGATTTAAATTCAAAGAGACAAGATAGTCTATGCATGACCTGTTGTTTAATTCTTAACCAAAATGAGGTTAGTTTCTATGGCAATATCAGCTGCTTTGTTTAAAAAAGACGTAGATTAAAGCTGAAATCAAACCTAAGTGATGACAACACAGAATAAAATACTATCGATAGTGATCATCAAATCCTTTTAACAGTTTATTTTACAGACTTTGTGTTTAAGTCTTCTTGTGTTTAAGTTACTCCAAGACTCCAGCGTGAACTCTCTGTAACCTCCACATCCCAACAGTGTTTTCCTGAGTTAAAACCCTCTGAACCCAGAACACATTGATAATAGTCAAATCTCTCTGTATTATCAGGAAGCGGTTGTTTGTTCCAGCTGAATCGCACACTGGTCAGATCATCAGACAGGACGAGAGATGGATTTGCAGTGTTTGGATCCAGAATCACAGGAGCTGATGAGACACAGTCAACAACTTTTATTATGAAGTTCATATAATGCTAAAATCTGTAAATCTTCCCTTATGAATAAATGAATGAGGCTTATGCATAATTTTCACTGTGTGTAACAGCACAGATCTTCTCCAGACTCACTGTTTTGGACAATGTCCTGCATCTTCTTCCAGACTCTGAACTGCAGGTTGCCCAAGTAACGTGGCACATGAATCAAAGCTCCAGAATCCATCTGTGGATCCGGCTGTGAGATCTGGACTCTGGAAGAACATTCAGGAGTCAGAACTGCAGTGGCTTTTGGATCAGAACCAGAGAGACCAGAGACACCAGCAGATCACTCACCTTTCCATTGAGACTGGAAACTCCTGCAGAACAAACACACCATTTATCATCAAGAACTCAATCAATCATCAATCAATCAATCAATGATGTGAAATCAGACCTTCAGAAAGCAGACGTCATTGTCTTTCATCATCTCCTCCATGTCTCTGATTGTGTGTGAAAGAGCTGAGATGTGTCTGTTCATCTCCTCCAGCTTCTCCTTCATCATCTGCTTCTTCAGTCGTGGCCTAATGGATAGAGAGTCGGACTTGTAACCCAAAGGTCATGGGTTCGAGTCTCAGGTCCGGCAGGGATTGTCGGTGAGGGGAGTGAATGTCCAGCGCTCTCCCCACCCTCAATACCACGACTGAGGTGAGACCCTTGAGCAAGGCACCGTACCCCCAACTGCTCCCCGGGCGCCGCAGCAATGGCTGCCCACTGCTCCGGGTGTGTGTTCACGGTGTGTGTGTTCACTGCTGTGTGTGTGCACTTGGATGGGTTAAATGCAGAGCACAAATTCCGAGTATGGGTCACCATACTTGGCCACATGTCACTTCACTTTCTGCTCCTCTTCCTCCCTCAGTGCAGTGACTGTAGCTTCTTCTTCATCTCTGAGAAACTGATAAAGCTTCTCAAGCTTCTGTTTAATCTGACGCTCTGTGTGCTCAGCTTGAGACTGAAATCAAATCACATTAATAATCTCAATCAACACACATCAACACCACATCATCCACAGCATCATTGGAATGTTTGGAGACAGTGACTGAATGTATGTTTCTCATGGTGTTAAAAACCTCTTGATTTATTTATTTTTTCCACTTAAATGCTTAAAAATAGTTTTGGTAAACTGCTATGAATGTCTTTACAAACCACAAAGTCTTTTGGGATTTATCTTTTCTTGGTTTTTGATTCCCATCTTTTCAGTCATAATAAAGAAGGACTAGCCTAAATCTATCCAAAACCTTTTATGATAAACTGTATTGGGATTGTTGAATATTTTTCTCTTTTGATTCTGTTTCCTCACCTTGATGTGTTGAACTGTTTTCACACACTCTTTTTTCATTTTCTGTCCATGTCTAAGTTTCTCTTGTAAGGTCTTCAGTGCTGTATTGTGCTCCTCCTACAATTTGACAAAGTGAACGAACGCAGCGCCAGTTCAATTTTTTTCCGTAAGTAGAATAGGGAAGGCAAAAACTATACTATACTATATTATTTTAGGGCTGGAAAATATGACGATATATATAACATTGATTTAAGTGATTACGCGGATTTAAACCTACCTATACTGTAGTTATATAAAATATTCACAGGCAGATTTGCTTTATGTATTTCCCCGGCGTCAAATCAGGCACATATAAATGTCAGGAAACACGACTCCTGGCTGCATGTCAATATCCATGGATTAGGTTTATTTGACATGTTGTAAGAAACACTTTTGAGTCCAACCTTTAGTGTAATTTGTTTGTTTTACTCTCGTTTTCAGTTTCCTCTATTAAATTCAGTCATGCAGCAGGTTCTTTTGCCACTCGGTCCAGCTGAGGGAGCGCGTTCCGGCGGGAAAGTGACGTCGATGCATACCCTCTATTGACAGGAGTAGTTGAAAAAATATTTTGGATGAGCTGTTTAACCCTTATGTTCTGTTCGGGGTCTCTGAGACCCCAGCAATAAAACATGATTAAATGCATTTTCCTTTTATGCATCAGATGAAGCACCAATTTTTTCAAACCAGCTGTCCCGACTTTCCGAATCCGCATGACGTTCGAAGCTTCAAATGTCATCAATCACATGGCATTGTCATTTCGATACAAGCGTCAGTACAGTGTGTGATACAGTTGTGCTTTGAAGCATCGGGGCCCCGGTATCAACCGTCCCATCACTATAATACGGTGATGCTAAGCTTTGTATGATTGTGTTGAACAATTGAGTTTGAAAGTTGTGCTTTAAGTTTGCCAACATTATAATTTATTGTCAAGGAATTTTATTTAGTTGACTATATGTAATGGAGTTTAAATCATGTTAGTT
Source organism: Anabarilius grahami (assembly GCA_003731715.1). Classification (NCBI taxonomy): domain Eukaryota; kingdom Metazoa; phylum Chordata; class Actinopteri; order Cypriniformes; family Xenocyprididae; genus Anabarilius; species Anabarilius grahami. The sequence continues at coordinate 8,841,620 of RJVU01019434.1, forward strand.
AAATTCATGCATAAATTTGGAAAACTTGCCATTAGCTATGTCATCAGCAGCAGAGTCTCTCTCCCTGCTGGTAGGTCACATCAATGTTTGCTCCGTCTTAAAAACTATATTTTGGATTGTTTTCAAGGCCAAGTATAAACTTTAAACTACACACAAGTTTACTTGTTTTGTATGTCAGCTCCTAGTTGTGTTAGTCAAGTCAAATATCTGTTATTTGTGATGATAAGTAGTGATGGGCAAATGAAGCCTCATGAAGCACTGAGGCTTCACAGCCCATAGGTTGTTTGCACATGACGTCACAGCAGCAGCGCGAATGAGTCTGGAGGGCAGGGACAGATTTTTCTATATAGGAATCCTATCAAAAACTCAAAATTCGTATGTTTTGCGTCGTTTATGGTTGTTTAAATCGATAAAATCGAGAGCCCAGAAGGGGTTTATATCGTTTACATAACTTATACCGTTTTTTATAACTTATATTGTTTTTTAACTTTAAAAGGTGTCGCCTTTAATAGCGTTTTGCGTCTGCTGATACTGAAATGAATATGGATACCTGCTTACCTTATTTGTTTTTGACTCGGTTAAGTATCCACATTCTTCATGGTATCGTTTGCAGGGAAGATAAGCTATTTTATCCCATTGAATGATAATTTGATGTTTTCACTTCAGTTTTGTAGTATTCCGTTCACAATGTTGATCTGGTTACCATGAGAACAGTGTCACGCGCTGCTGTTTCAGCCATCATATGGTAGAAAATGCCCAAATAAATAAATGTTTAAAAAGCTGACAGACGTCGATTCAACAACAAAGACAACACTTTCAAAAACACTCAGCTATGTGATTATTTGATTGAGTGATAGGGAGTGGTTAAATCAGTGACATTATTAGATTTGATATACGGCGTCTTCCCGTCACCTCCTCAACCTGCTTCCCTTAGTGTGTTTTTACACGTATAAAAGGCAACAATTGTATTATTCCGTCCAGATTATTTTTTTTATTATTTTTCCCTGAACGATGATGTGAACTCCTGTTGCAATTCTCGATTCAGCATAAATAACCTACAATGGCGACATTTTTCACAATCACGACAGAAAATCTAAAATACTGCCCTAACTTCACTAGTAGAAAGGCAGCGCGATATAAACAAACCCAGACTAGAACTGAACACGGCGTGAAGGCAGCTTCACATTCTATATCTATCTCCTCGATGGCAGGAAAGTCTTTCAATTCAGTGGAAAAGTCGCTCATCTTCATAACATAAAGATCACGTCCAACATATGTTGTGATTTTCTGTTTATACCTTTGTAAATCAGCACAGAAAGGACTTTTCTCCATCTCTTCCATTCTAATTTTCACTGCTTGCCCTCCACCGGTATTTCGCGCGCCACCAGAACCACATGATTGCAAACAACCTATTGCTTCACCAAAAGGTTCATTACCTGAAGCTTCATTCAGCATTGCTCACTAGTGACACCTAGCTACTGTGCAAAGAAATAGCAGACAAATCAATTAAAGGATTAGTCCACTTTTAAATACACTTTTCTTGATAAATTTACTCACCCCCATGTCATCCAAGATGTTCATGTCTTTCTTTCGTCAGTCGAAAAGAAATGAAGGTTTTTGAGGAAAACATTCCAGGATTATTCTCCTTATAGTGGATTTCAATGGCTACCAACAGGTTGAAGGTCAAAATTACAGTTTCAGTGCAGCTTCAAGGGCTTTAAACGATACCAGATGAGGAATAAGGGTCTTATCTAGTGAAACGATCGGTCATTTTTGAAAAAAATACAACCGTTTATAATTTATAAACAAAAAAACGAAACTGGCGGCGCGTTTGTTCCATAAGTAGAATAGGGAAGGCGTAGAACATTCAGCGTAAGCGTTATGAAGAATGCGGAAGCGGAAAGTACGTTCAATGCGATATTTTGTTTATAAAGCATAAACGGTTGTATTTTTTTCGAAAATGACCTATCGTTTCACTAGATAAGACCCTTATTGCTCATCTGGTATCGTTTAAAGCCCTTGAAGCTGCACTGAAACTGTAATTTTGACCTTCAACCTGTTGGTAGCCATTGAAATCCACTATAAGGAGAATAATCCTGGAATGTTTTCCTCAAAAAACTTCATTTCTTTTCGACTGACGAAAGAGAGACATGAACATCTTGGATGACATGGGGGTGAGTAAATTTATCAGGAAAGTGTATTCAAAAGTGGACTAATCCTTTAATCCTGAGCCTATGACCTGAGCAGACATTTGTGCATTGCCTGGGTATAAAATAATATATGTATCTTTTTCTGTCTGACTTTACTTGTGCAGAGACAACTGCCTCTCACACGCACAGTTAATTAATTATTCATAAATTGTTTGGATAGTGACCGTATGTATGAACAACAAAATTGATGCTGTGTTGAGTGCAGTGATAATTGTGGAGGGAGTGTAATACTGCAACAGAGCAGTCTGGGGTGGGAAAAGTTAAGAATTGTCTCTGTTTTTTGGTGCAGTAAACTGTTTTAGTGCAGTGTAGTGCTTATGGGACTGGGGATATGGAGCAAACTGCAACAGAGCAGTTTGGGATGGGTGAAGGAAGGATTATAATTGATTTCTATTGAGGAAAATAATTTTTTGAAATGTGTTGGGGTTTAGATGATTCCTCTTCTTGGACAAAACCTCTCCAGCCTTGGAAAAGATCCTTTCGCAAGGAACAGAAGATGCGGGGGAACATAAGAATGCCAGTGCCAGCTGGTATAAGTGAGGATACAGATGCTTCTGTTGAGCCCAATATACTAGTGAGATTCACACTTGTGAGATTCACACTTGAGCTCCTTCTACTGTGATCGACCGTGCTATCCAGCAGATGCCAAAGGTCACCTAATAATAGAGGTACAAAGAGAAAAACTCCATTAACAATGGTTCACAGTACTAATCGTGTTAAAATTCACACAACAAAGAAATATACTGTACTACTTACTGTTTTTTGTAGATTGACCTGCTTCTGAAGAGGCTGGCAGCTGAGCTGGTGGTGTATTGGTGGAAGCAGAATGGACACCAGAACTTCTGATTACAGTAGCACATTCTGATTTTAAAGCGGAACTCAGTAAGATTTGCGAAGCTCCCCCTACAGGTTCCTTCAGTGAATCACACTGTCGTAAATACTCCAAGCGCACTCTGGACTACAACGCTCACCAGCGCAGTAGTTTTGCAAATACAGTACAAGAAATATCGATGGAGGTGGGTAATTTTCGAAATTGTCTTATAAAGGCTGTTTCTCAACATGTGTTCTTCAGCGATCTTGCGTCCTTGTGTTCTTGCTCTACGTCATCATCAACCATCGAAGTTCAGTTCCAATACTCAAGAACGCAAGAACAGAGGACGCATGAAAGTACCCGGATGTGTTCTTGATATTGAGGATGCATCGAATGCAGACTTGAGAGAATCAAACCGTTAAAAATCCCAGAAGACGCTGCGGGCGGTCGACATACGGAAGCCTGTAAGTTTTAAAGTTCTCTTCGCTTATGAGATTCCTGCTACAAGCTCGCAAATATGTGACGGCTCGTGAAAGTAAACCATTTGTTTTACTTAATTTTAATAAAGTGATAACCTGTAGAAAGCCTGCAGTATTTTTATTGGAATATAAAAAAATCTTAACATTGAAACAGCATGTTACCCCAAGGCTACTCATTTTCATAAATACACGCGGTGAAATAAAAAGTTAAATAAAATAAAATTATATGAAAACAATGTCTATAATAACATGAAAGAAATCTTTTAATAGGTTATGACATTTGCTTGTGATGTTATGTTGTATTTATTGTGCATTAGCCACTTCAGTTGAGCAAAACAAGACCGCAGCACATCTCAATTCTCAAATGATGCATTCTGTGTCCTCACGTCCTTCCGAGTTCATTCTTTCAAGGTCGCCTGGCAAGACTGGACTCCACGAGAACGCAAGTCCATTCTCTGCGTTCTTGGAATTGAGAAACAGCCAAAGTGAGGTCGCTGTGTGTATATTGAATTACCGTAAAGCTTTTTGTCACTCTCACGTGAACGTGAACATGAGGCGAGATTGTGTCGGGTCGGCGCAGCTCAACTTGCAAGTGCTGTTTTATGGCGTAGATATGCCAGAGGGGGTTAGTGCACGCCTCAAACACACCACTACAAGTCAATTAACCATTGTAAGGACTTAGAAAACTATTTATGAAGGTAAAAAAGTTACTTAGATACTGCTTCTTGGCTTAAGAATCCTATTTTTTTGAATCTGGGATCCATTAACTTGGGTATGGTCATCACACTTAATGATTCAAAATGTACTGCATTTTCCCTAACCCTCCGGACCAGGCTGTCACCCAGCTGCCTTGTTAAATTGGACTTGAGGCCTTCTAGCTTACTCGTTACAACATGATTAAGCATTTTCATCAAAGGTATAACTTTGGAGGCAGACACTCTTTTCTCCCCAGAAAGCTCTACTGTAGCCTGGTGGAAAGGGGCAAGGAACATGTAAGGCATCTTGGACAGCCTCATACTCCAAGGCAGCAGGAGGGGTGATGTCAGTCCTTAGAGAGGCAAGGGCTGCCCCCACTGGCTCTCTCAGCTGATAGAGCCATTTCAGCATGTTATAAGTGCTGTTCCAGTGAGTGTCCACTTCAATTATCAGCTTCAGAGCTGGTCTCCCCATCTACTCCTGAACTTGGACCAGTCCTTCNCCAGTCCTTCTTTTGCTGTAGTGCTGGTTCGGAAATAGGTCACAAGTTTCCTACATTTGGATCTAATTTCATGTGTAGGGATGTCCACATGTCAAACGTAATGCTGCGTTCACACCGAACGCGAATTGGCGTCAAATTCGCGTCAGACGCGTCTAGTTGGACGCTTGAACATTTTGAGTTTACTCGCGTGAAATTCACTTCACAACAGATGCAAATTCGTGTTGTAAGAGGGGCTCTCCCGCTCATTATGTGTCCCAGACTCTTCCACTTCTTTCTGCACACTTCTTCTGAATAAACACAACTCGTCAGTGGGAAAATAGTTGTAAATTACAGTGAATAAGATCAATTTGCCAGCTTTAGCTAGCTTGTAGTCTCAATATGTGTATATATATATATATATATATATATATATATATATANAAATTGGACTTGAGGCCTTCTAGCTTACTCGTTACAACATGATTAAGCATTTGTGCAATATGTGTATATATATATATATATATATAGCTCAATTTGAGTAAAGACCATTTTTTTATAACTTACCAGCTCGCTATGTCACGTCACTACTAGAGCAAGCTTCTGATTGGTTAACGTGTTTTGACTAGAGTGTCAGACGCATGAATGCTCAATTCGCGCCGCGCTTACATTGACTTAACATGTAAATCAGACGCCCCAGATGCCCCACACACGTTCGGTGTGAACGCAGCATTAGGCTTCTGCAACTTCTGCAACTGCTCTCTGGCTTTCTCCTTAGCCTCCTTGTATTTATTATCAACCATGACCTTCAAAGCCTGTAAATAAAAATAAAAGTAGTTACTCATAATTTTAACTACTTAAATAATTATAAACCACTTTATTAATCACATACCTTTCGAGTTGGGATAACATAAGTGGGATCCAACACATGCAAGAGCTCTCTAAATGCAGCATCTTCCACAATGGAAAAGGCTTGGTAGTCCTTGACGATGTTCACCAGGGCCTCATTCACCATTTCTTTTTTGGAATCTATAATAAAATACAATGCTTGAGGATTGTCGGAGCCTAACACATTATTTAAATGAAGAATTTTTTTATTATGTATTACTTTGAGTACTGTGTGGATTTTCTGCATGTTCATGCAGTGCACGATAATGCCTGAGCATGGAGGAGTTGTTATTGCTGTATGTCAGCTCCTTCAGGCACAGCAAGCATTTCACCTTGAAACATGAAAATAATAGACATAAAAGATTATACAGCCATATAGTGAGGATTATAATTATATTAAGACAGTAAAATATAACAATTACACATACCTTATTGTGAGCAACCATTTCAAAATGCTCCCAGACAGGGGAGGATTTCCTCTTTCTTGCTGGCTCCATTAAGAGGTCACAAAAAATCAAACAAATCCAAAAGGGCAATCCAAATCAAGCAGTCCAGTCCAAAAATCCAAAGCAATCCAACTAATCTTATCTAATATAACAATAATATATCATAACTAATATAATAATAACAAAACACTAACACTAATATAACCTAATATAATGTAACAATATAGCCCTAATAATACAATAACGACAATGGCACAACTCTCTAACTCTGACTCTCAGACACTCTACTACTACTGCTGCTTTTACTACTCCTGAAAACACCCACAAGGTGGCGCGTGTTTTGAACCCCCTTTATCCAGAAGTGACACTCACACCGAACCGATGACGTATTCCACACAAACCGAGGCCTCGTTTGTCATCGGTCACGTGATTTCTACATTCATAACACAAGCCTCGAATCAAGGCTTCATCTGGCACACCCATTTTTGCTCGACACAAACTTCGAAGCCTCGGTTCAAACGTCACATCACTAACCTTTTAAAGATTGTCACCTACCGCAACTACTGTACTGCTGCTTCTTCTATTACTTCTGCCAATACCTCTGCAAACAGAAGTAAATGAAAAACAAAGTTCAATGAGTCGTCCTCTTGCATCCTTCAGACTTTGAAAGCCATTTTCAAGTTTGGGCAGAGCTGAAATGAAAATCTGGAAAACTTGACAATATGAAAGCAGCAATTCCTTATGTATTATGCAATATATTGTAATAATATTGTAACACAGCTCGTAAGTACGGGAAGAAGGAGGCGGGAACCGGCAAACATTCAAACAAACTTTAATTCAAAATAAACAGAACAAAACGAAAGTAATGCCGGCAGACCCTCGCGGACGTCTGCCGGCCACACAAACATAATAAAACATAAAATAAAGTCCAGGCCTGGTCCTCTCTCGTCCGTTCACTGTCGTCGCTCCTCCTTTTATGCCTCCGGAGCTCCTCCGTGAGGGACTCGAGGCCGGTGCGCCTCACAGGTGACGATCATTAACACTCGCGTCACCGGCCTCGCGCCGTTCCCTCACGGCTCTCGCCCGCCCTGCTCGCCACAAATATTAACACAATATATTGGGTATATTTTCAATATACCATTAAATCATTTAATATATTGATCATTCATATATTAGGAAATATATTTTCTTTGCGTAAGGGCATGCATAGTTCATTTTCTTTTTTTTTTTTTTCTGTGAATAATTATACATGTTTGTTGTGGTCTAAATATTTATGCAAAAATTTGAACATATATATATATAAAGCGCACTGTTAAACCATGGAAAAAGATCTGTATGTTACAGAGATATCAGACATCAGCTCTCTCCTTCCAGTAAATCACATGACTTTCAGGAAAAAGACCATAGTAGAGGGTCAGGGCAGGGGTCAGCTTCCTTTGGAAAGCTGNTACACGTTAACTATTGTAATGTGTACAATAGCTTGTACAAAAAGAAAACATTATAGTGCTGTAACAATATATGTAGACAGTAGACACACACACATGTGTACATGTGTTACGTCCCCTTGGCGTCTAGGGGATATGGAGATGTAACACGAGAAAACGAATTATTAAAATGCTGTTAAAAGGAATATACTCATTTATTAAGGAGATGTGATGTGTGCATAAGGAAACAGGCAGAGAGGAAAACTGAATGTATAGTTGCTTTTAGTAAGAAAAATAATTCAATATAACAAAACACCCAATAATACAATAAGCAGTGAACCAAACACATATCCAAAACAAACAAATACCTATTTACAAATTATATACAAACAAAGAATAAACGATAACAAAGCGAGGGACAAGAGCGGTGCTAAAGCAAAGAAATCAATAAAACAAACAAGATAACTAAACCCCCAACAAATACTAAACTAATCAAAAAGTAAACAAGGCAAATAACATCTTCAGTGTAGGACACCGCTAACTACACTATCTAGCAAACATAAATACATGAATTGGCACCCGCTCGTAACCTAGTGTGTTTAGACAACTTTACTCTACGTGCTGTGAGGTGTAAGTCATGTGACGTACTAACCTGGTCCCATCACTATGTATCGGAGAAGGACTTAAACAAACTCTGATAAACCGAGAGTCGAGTCACACCATAAACTCAATGAGTAGATCATGAAGAGCAAAGTTTCAACAAAGGAAAACACACAGTAAACTCAAAATGCAACTAAGCAAAAGCAAAACAAGAACAGGCAAGAGCAAACGCAGGCGAGCAAACAAAAAGCAAAGCAAGCGCCTTTCCCGCGCTTGTGTCACATCCGGGTCTTTATACGCGCCCACTAGCGTCTGATTGGTTCTCGCGATGTCACGTGGACCTGATGACTGGCAGCGACGTCATCCAATCACAGGACCTGTAACAAGTAAGAGTGAAAGAGAGGGAGAACACACTACGGGACGTAACAACATGTGTATATGTGTATATACATATAATCACCTGTATATCAGTATATCACCTGTCTCATGGACAGATTTATTGCACCATCCTGTTTGGATGTGAAAGGAGGGAAGGGATGACATGAAGAAGCTGTTTGTTTAATCTGTTAATTCTTGTTTTGATTCATTTGTATCTCCTCCCAGAGGGCAGGGGGAGAATGGAGGCGGAGAACATGGTCCACTCGGACTCCATGTCTCCAACCTCCCTCTGGATCCGGTCAAAGCTCTGCCAGAGGTGGGAGTTGAAGATCTCTCTGACAGGGGGCTCGGCCAAACGTTCCCAACAGACCCTCACAGTACGTTTGGGTCTGCCGAGTCTGTCCAGCTTCCTCCCCCGCCATCGGATCCAACTCACCACCAGGTGGTGATCAGTTGACAGCTCCGCCCCTCTCTTCACCCGAGTGTCCAAGACATACGGCCGGAGGCCCGATGAAACAACCACAAAGTGGATCATCGACCTCCGGCCTAGGGTGTCCTGGTGCCACGTGCACTGATGGACACCCTTATGCTTGAACATGGTGTTCCTTATGGACAAACCGGGACTAGCACAGAAGTCCAATAACAGAACACCACTCGAATTCAGATCAGGAGGGGCGCCCCTCCAGGTGTCACTGTTGTTGCCCACGCGAGCGTTGAAGTCCCCTAGTAGAACGACGGAGTCCCCAGTCAGAGCACTTTCCAGCACCCCTCCCAGAGACTCCAAGAAGGGCGGGTACTCTGCACTGCCGTTTGGCCTGTAGGCACAAACGACAGTGAGAGACCTATCCCTGACCCGAAGGCGCAGGGAAGCGACCCTCTCGTTCACCGGGGTAAACTCCAACACATGACGGCTAAGCTGGGGGGCTATAAGCAAGCCCACACCAGCCCGCCGCCTCTCACCGCGGGCAACTCCAGAGTAGTGGAGAGTCCAGCCTCTCTCGAGGAGTTGGGTTCCAGAGCCCAAACTGTGCGTGGAGGTGAGCCCGACTATCTCTAGTCGGTACCTCTCAACCTCCCGCACAAGCTCCGGCTCCTTCCCCCCCCAGCGAGGTGACATTCCATGTCCCTAGAACCAGATTCCACGTCTGGGGATTGGGTCGCCGGGGACCGCGCCTTCGGCTGCCGCCCAATCCACAATGCACCGGCCCCTTGCGGTCCCTCCTGCAGGTGGTGGGCCCACGGGAGGTCGGCCCCACATCGTTTCTTCGGGCTGAGCCCGGCCGGGCCCCATGGGGTAAGACCCAGCCACCAGGCGCTCGCATGCGAGCCCCAACGGGCCTGGCTCCAGGGTGGGGCCCCGGACCCCAGGGTTGGGCCATACCGGGCGAAATAATGGACCATGTTTTTTTTACTTTCTCATAAGGGGCTTCTCACCTAGGACCTGTTTGCCTTGGGAGACCCTACCAGGGGCATATAGCCCCCGACAACATAGCTCCTAACATCATTCGGGCACTCAAACCCCTTCACCACGTTAAGGTGGCAGTTCAAGGAGGAGGCGTATATAGATATATAATTACACACACATAAATGCATATGTGTACACATTTCTTACTCTTAGAGTCATCTTTGAGTAATTAATGTTGTGTTTATTATTTGAATTGGCTTCTAATTGTCCATGTAATTGGCATGATACATTTTTACTAGGGCTGCCCTCGACTAAAGATTTTTCTAGTCGACCAGTAGTCGTTCATTTAAGCCATTAGTCGACTAATCGCACATTTATATTAATAAGCCATAAATCATAATAATGAGCCTTTAATCTTCTATGTAATTAGCCTAATCAGCGCTCAAACACGCATAAAGCTTGCCTCAGCGCACTGGCAAACATAACGATTATGTGTCGTGAAAAAACGGCAAGGAAACTGTCTAAACATTTCAATAATTTACTGATAATGTTTTCTCTGTTTTCGGCTGCAGAGATTAAGTCAACGATGCTGACTCGTCATCTCCACAGTAGTGGACGCGCATATATGCAAGTTTCATATGGATTGCATAATCTGAGAATATTTATTTTCCTTTTGATTTGGCTCGGTTCATGTTTGTTACGTGCTCAAGTTCACTGAGACCGAGAGCAGAAATCGCATCCTGATTGCTTTCATTGTTTTATAAAAGCACAACGTTTTGCTGTTATTGTGAGTTTACAGAAATAAAAGTAGACCCGTTACATTTTGCATTACTCTTATCTATACATTACTCTGAATTTAAATGCAGTGATCACACCGGCGCCTCCATGTCATGCAGTTAACACGCTCTCCACACAAGCTATGTGTATAGAGCGTGTTTACAGCATATTATTTGGATATGCGCCAAAAGATAACGCACATTTATCTAGGACTAGGCTAACATTAGAGCGAACGGACTTGTAAAGTTGCTACTACTTACATGTTTCAAGTGATAAGCCATATTTGAGGTCGATGAATCATAGGCGAATGTTTGGATTTCCTGCCGCTAACGATCTCTCCCTCAAGGACTGCGTGACCTTGGCACTTCCTGTGGAGGTTTTTTTTTTTTCTGCGACTAACCCACTAATAAAATCTTGGTCGACCAAGCCTCTTCAAGTCGACTAACGGTTATTCGACTATTAGGGGGCAGCCCTAATTTTTACCTGACAAATAAAATGTTTTACTTGATTTACTCTGGATTCTTCTGAAATCATTATGACCAGTAGATTAATTGGAGTCCATATTTCTGCAAATCTGCATCAGGATAGGTCAAACTGAAGGCTCAGTGAAAGGAGCATGTTGCACATCATGTGAGACCTTCAGATTTCTGTCTATCACTAGCTTAGCAAGTTGCAGCATTGTGACTAAGAAAACTGCATTTTTGTGGCGGTTCGACTCAAATGCATTAGTAAACTCTGCACCCTCTGACTAAGAATCAGAAACTGACGAATTTGTGTCATGAGATCCGCGCAAACCCTTAATTAGAAACACAATCTAAGAGTAATAATCATTTTAAACAAGCAGCTAAAGTAAAATTGAAACTAAATTCTAAAAATTAACTGAACTTCACAGGGGCGCTGAAAAGACATACACACATTATACATTCGCCCAGGCTGTCGGAATCCGTTTTTGGGCTGATGGGTGGTTACTTTATCCACCAAGATCTCTATCTAACACGGAAGGATCTCTACCTGTCGCGATAATATAAAACTCCTCTGATATTAGAGTAACAATTAGAGAAGAATAAAATAAATCATATTTTGTTACCTTTTGGAGCTTGAAAGGGCTCCGTTTGAGCAGATGTTTTATGCCATCATCACTGTCCTCGTCAGAGCTAATTTCCCAGTAAATGCAGCAAATAATAGGCTAGTTTTATGTTTGAAGTCACGAATATGATCCCATTCGCGATCTCAAACGTATTCTCAAAACTATTTAATTTTCAACATCTTCAAAATCAATATTTCAATCGCTAACAGCTTCACCAGATCCATCCAGTAACAGTTACAGTTATATTTGATTGCGTTTAGTACTCACTCTGCAGTAAATCGCTGAGCCATTTCATGTTTTCCTATTATTTTGTTTTCTGTCTGAATGAGTCGTCACTTCAGCATTGTGTATCAGACATTGCCACCTTGTGGAATAAAGGTGAATTGCACTTATTCCATCATCTAAGATTCAATTGTTGTTGTGCAGAAAAAAATATATGTACACTTATACACACCTCGGGTCATTAGCGACCCTGTACAATTTTTACAAAAAATGAATACAGAAATAGGCATTCTTTTATAATTTTATTATTTTTTCTTGTTATATTCTTTATAATGAATTGATTGAGAAATACCAAGAAGGTTGATGTCTAACTTTAAAAAATGAACAAGGAGGAGGGTAGTGAATGACGTACCGGGTCACTAAAGACCCGAGGTATGCATTTAAGGGTCAAATATATATATGTATATATGAGCAATATCACACGAGTAGCCGTGCGATATGGCTGTATATCAGCACGGCTGTGATTCGTCCGTAGGTAGCGAGTGTGATATTGCGTTTATACAACAGTTCGACGGCACGAGTGTGTAAATAAATAAGAAATAACAACGGAGTGTCTTTAAAACCCTCTTTTGTGCAGCACTACTTCCTTCCGCCACGGATTCAAATCTCAAGTTGACAATTGGACCAAGAATCCGTTACTAATTCTAAAACGTCACTTCAGAACTAGTAACGAAGGAATGTTTCAAATCTCAAGTTCACAGTTGGACCAAGCCTCCGTTACTAACTCTAAAACGTCACTTTAGAACTAGTAACGAAGGAACGTTGAGTCGCTTCATTGAAACTCACTGAATTTTGTACAGTATTAGAGAGAGAGAGAGAGAGAGAGAGAGAGAGAAAGAGAAGGCTATTACCTTTGTCTGATATATATTGCATTACATTCATTCTTCAAGTCGATGTTCATAATATTATATCCATTATAAAAGTCCGCTGAGGAAAGCGATCTTGTATTTGTAGCTATGGGAATTTTCTGTAACATCCATAACACCACAGCGCTAAAACGACTTCCTTTTCAAAAGTTCCTTTCAATTTAAAAGTCTCTTGTGACTCACAGACTCATTCACCTGTAAAGTGTTGCCGCCATCTAATGGCGTATTAATGTAACTTTCACTCAATCCATATTACGCACTAATGGACATATTATAAAATAATATTTATTGAACAAATAAACAATTGTACAGTTCAGTCAAACGTAAAGCACTAGTGTGCCCGTGACGGTTGTCAAGTGTGCCGTGGATAATTACCAAATGACAAAAAATAAATAAAATCAAATAAATGCTACACCTCCCAATATTTCCCAATTTTTTATTTTATTTTATTAAAAAACAAACAAACAATGATATAGGTCACCATTTACGCCTGTATGTGGGTTTTACAAATATTTAACGAATGAAAAGGATTTTAAAGAGCTTGTGACAAAACCTCGTAACTCCATTGGATCCTCAAACTGTAAAGGGTACACACAGTTTGACTGTGTCTGTAAAGGGTAATGTTTTATGGATTTGAAGAGCGGAGAACAGCTCTTCGTCTGATATTTCCCGTCTATTTGTAGCCAACATGCTATGCTATATAAAGGATGTAAGTTAATTATTATCATATTTAACATAGCACAATTCGACTTGCTCTAGAACAAAAAATGTATTAATAAGACCAAAGATTGCCCGTTCTATGTACTCAAATTTAATTATGTCTCATGTTTAACCACTATTAGAGCCAGCAGTAAATCCCCGAAGCACTGCCCGAGATGAAGCTGTTCTCGGCGCGTGCACGAGCACTGAACGGCCGTTGACGGCCTGGAGCTCACATCTCCGAAAACGTCCAACAAATTGTAAAATAGGCGCTAGTATTAAATATGAGTCACATATTTCAGGTCAAAACAACTACAGTCTCGTCTTAAAAACTATTAAAACAACAGGTAGTGGTACAACAAGTAGTATTCTCAAAATTTTTACGGTGGATTTGCTCGGCCGCCATGACGGTCACTTCTAGCGGAGTAATACAAACTGTAAAAAGGTAGGAGTGCTGTTATCACTGAAATATCGCACGGCTATCAGCCAATCAGATTCGAGAACCAGACAGAACTGTTGTGTGTATATATATATATATATATATATATTATACACATACATATTATATATATATATATGTATAATGTGTGTGTGTGTGTGTGTGTAATATCCCTCAAGATATTAGTTGTATAGTTGTATTATAAAGGATCACACACCAGACATTACTGGTTCGCCCCCCTTCCCTCTGGGAGGAGATACAAATTAATCAAATAACAGCTAACAGATTAAAAAAACAGCTTTCCAAAGGAAGCTGACCCCTGCCCTGACCCTCTACTATGGTCTTTTTCCTGAAAGTCATGTGATTTACTGAAAGGGGAGAGCTGATGTCTGATAGCTCTGTAACATTTAATTGGTTGGCATGCATCTTGTTTAACATGAGTACAGTTATTTAAGCCCACAATGTAGTGGCAAAAGAATACAACAAAAGAATTCAAGGAAGACACATCTCTTATATAATAGGCCTATCCAGCAGGAAAAAAAAACTAAGTTTGCTGTTTGGAACGCAAATTTCCTCAGGTTAGACTTTTTTACATGTACATTTATTTGTTATTTTACTTTTATTAAAACCCAACTAATTGTTTCCGATTCATGGGACAATCTGGGAATGTTAGTTCTACTGAAATATTCCCAGAACAGATCTTAGAGAGTCTTGGTCAGAATGTATGTTTTATGTTATGTTTTGTCTCATGCAGGTTATAGGCGAATAAGGGATGTTCTAAAATGCTCAATGTAAAAGCGCTTAACATGGTTTAATGCATCAAGACAGTAATATTGGAGGGCACACCTTATTAATGATACATACTATGCAGGCAAGCAGATGAGAATATAAAAACAACTCGCTAAGTTACAAGTTACACTGATTTCCCCATAGAAATCTGCTATTAAAAACGTTTAATGTGCCTTAATATATTATAGTATGGAGCTAGAAATATGACAATACGATTTGAATTTGAAATGTGTAAATTTGATTTATATATAAGTATGAAAGCTTTATTGTCATTGTTCAAATACACAATGAAATTGCTGTGCAGTCCTAGGTGCTAACATAAAGTAATGTGAACATGACACACACACACAAAAAAAAAAAAAAAAAAAGGCTCACATGCTTGACATCAACAAGATGGAACACAGAACAACTCAATATTGGCAGATATTACCTATCATCGGCGTAGGACATGATATTTGTGACATTAGCAGCATTTACTCACAAGAATGGACAGTCTTAGTTAGCGTTTGATCAGACATTAATGTTACGTCAGTGCAGTGTTTAAGACAGTAATGGCTTTGGCATAGAAACTGTTTCGCATCCTGTTTGTCCGACATTTCAGAGTCCTATAGCGTCTGCCGGAGGGTAGCAGTTCGAACAGATGATGGATAAGTGTCATTAACAAAATTGAATATTGAGTGCCATTTTGGTCCGTGTACCTTTGCGTCCTGTCCTTTTTCTTTTTTAAACCAGAAATGAAATATGGAAAATTCGGTTTCTTCCTTTTTTATTTTAACACTGATGAATAGAATTAGCAGATACAAGCTACATTTCTTTATGCAAGATTATTATTTTATTAAAAGTAATATAAATTACATATACAATTTGTTTTTATAATATGTAAAAAATTAATTAAATTCAATTGACATTTATTTGTATAGCGCTTTTTACAACACATATTGTTTCAAAGCAGCTTTACAGAGAATGCATGTCAACATTACAATTTAAAGTGATGTGTTATCAGAAGTGACTGTCCAATGTATGTAATTTCAGAAATGTACATATAATCATGCTGTTAGCTAACAATGTAATAATTTAGGCAATTTAATTTACAATCACTGTTAGCAGATTAATGATTACATGTTAACAATAATTAGGATATAGAAACTTGGGAATGTGCTTTCCTGTAGCTCAGTGGTTAGAGCATGGCACTAGCAATGCCAAGGTCATGGGTTCGATCCCAGGGATTGCACATACTCAGATACAAATGTATAGTATAATGCAATGTAAGTCGCTTTGGATAAAAGCGTCTGCCAAATGCATAAATGTAAATGTAAATGTAAAATGTGCATGTTTATCCAGAGTTTGCGTCATCTGTAGTCCTAGCAGGAGAGTTGGCCCCGTCTCTTCAAAGGTGTTGGTCATCTGAGGTCTTCTTAAAAAATGATATACAACTTTTTTTTTTAAATATGTAATGATCGGTTTGTGTAAGAAACCGAACAGTATTTATATATTTTTTTACCTCTAAAACATCACTATGTCCAATTGCCCTTGGTGAGGTCTGAAAACATGCTCTGATGACGTAAGTGACCTCTCGCGCTTATACTTCAATGAGTGCGAGACAACACTTCCATTGTCAGAGCGCGTTCAGACCTCACCAACCGGATGCTCAAGGCAGTTGGACATAGTGGCGTATTAGAGGTAAATGATATAAATACTGTTCGGTTTCTCGCACAAACCGATCGTTACATATTTAAAAAAAAAAAAAAGGTTGTATATCATTTATATTATTTTTAATAAATAATAATCTTGCATAAGGAAAATTAGCTCATCTGCTAGGTCAGAGGTCCAACTTCCGGGTTCCACAGGGAAGAGTAAAGGTTTTAATTTATATTTTAATTTATATTTTATATTTTTTTGGTCCTTGGTTTTCATTGATTTTAACTTCTATTCACTTTTGCGTATAGTTCTGTCCCACATTTTGTGTACACACTTTTTTTTTTTTTTTTTTTTTTTTNATTTATTTTTCCGCACTAAATAACTGTTTATATATTGTAGTAGTTGACTTTGAAATTTATCCATCAATTATATAACAAAATTATTATACAAGCAGTTTTTATGACTGTATTCTCAATAATTTGTTACAAATATTAAGGGAAAATGATAAAAACTGAAAGGTAATTAAAGATAGTGAAACAAATTAATGGTGGCCAGTTATAGCACCTAAAATATACACTGTTCCTTACACATTCACATATTTTAACTTAATGTTGAAAAAATAGACATTATTTGTCAACAACCTATGTACGGTGTGCTTATTATTAGTGATTTCTTTTTCGGTGCAGTTGTCATGTTTGTAGTGGTTATATATTTTGAATATTATGTCAATATCTGTGAGGCCTTTTATTATAATATTTCCTAGGGTCCCACAAACTACAGGCTGGCCCTATGTGAACTTGACAAGAGTGATTAGAAGATCTAAGTCATCATATCCTGGTGTAAAATCAAGCAGTATGGGTAAGATATTGTAATTTATAGAATTGGATAACATCAATATGCTATACGTGCTGAGCATATTTTAAGATGTTAGTATTTCTGATGACATTTGACATTTGATCTTCCTTCTTCCTTCAATTGTTGCAGTGCCAGAAGAAGGAGTAGGAGAACAAAGGGCAACTCTACGATACACACTGCAAGCAACATGGAAACAAACACCCCTAACAGTAACAATAGCAATGACAGTCGCAGTAGCTGCAGTAGTAGTAGCAATGGTGGGAACAACAATAGCTGAAGCAGTAGTAGGAGCAACAGCAGGAGCAGCAGCTGGAACTGGCATTTTACAATCACTATGGGAAGAAAGTAGAACAGGAGCAGCAGCAGTAGCAGTAACAGCAGTTGCAGGAGGCCTGGCAGGAACAGCAGCAGCAATCTTGCGATCATTGGTAGCAGCACAATCATTAACAGGATCAGCAGTATCTGGAGCAATGGCAGGAGCTGCAATAGTAGCAATAGCAAGAGCACAATTACAGTGGGTGATAAATATACTACAGATGGCAACAGATAAACTACAGTGGGTTTTAGCCTTTGTTAAAAGAGTAAAAGCAGCAGTACAATGGGGTAGAAAAGTATTACCTACAGCAACACTAATTGTAGGATCAGGATCAGCAGCAATAGCAGCAGCAACAGCATCATCAGGAGGAACATCACAAGCAGAATTAGCAGCATCAACAGGATCATCACAAGCACAATCAGCATCATCAGGAGGAACATCACAAGTAGAATCAGCAGCATTAGAAGAAACATCACAAGCAGAATTAGAAGCATCAGAAAGAACACCACAAGCACAAGCAGAATCAGCAGCATCGGGAGGAGAATCACAAGCAGAATCAACAGTATCACAAGCAGAATCAGCAGCATCACAAGCAGAATCAGCATCCTCAGGAGGAACATCACAAGCAGAATCAGTTGCATCACCAGCAGAATCAGCAGCATCACAACCAGAATCAGCAGCATCAGGAGGAACATCAGAAGCACAACCAGCAGCATCACAAGTAGAATCAGTTGCATCACCAGCAGAATCAGCAGCATCACAAGCAGAATCAGCAGCATCAGGAGGAACATCACAAGCAGAATCAGTTGCATCACCAGCAGAATCAGCAGCGTCACAAGCAGAATCAGCAGCATCAGGAGGAACATCACAAGCAGAATCAGCAGCATCACCAGCAGAATCAGCAGCGTCACAAGCAGAATCAGCAGCATCAGGAGGAACATCACAAGCAGAATCAGCAGCATCAGAAGGAACATCAGAAGCACAACCAGCAGCATCACAAGCAGAATCAGCTGCATCACCAGCAGAATCAGCAGCATCACAAGCAGAATCAGCAGCATCAGGAGGAACATCACAAGCAGAATCAGTTGCATCACCAGCAGAATCAGCAGCATCACAAGGAGAATCAGCTGCATCACAAGCAGAATCAGCAGCATCAGGAGGAACATCACAAGCAGAATCAGTTGCATCACAAGCAGAATCAGTTGAATCAGTTGCATCACCAGCAGAATCAGCAGCATCACAAGCAGAATCAGTTGCATCACCAGCATCACAAGCAGAATCAGCAGCATCACCAGCAGAATCAGCTGCATCACAAGCAGAATCAGCAACATCAGGAGGGACATCAGAAGCACAACCAGCAGCATCACAAGCAGAATCAGCAGCATCAACAGGAGTATCACAAGCACGGTCAGCATCATCAGGAGGAACATCACAATCAGAATCAGAAGCATCAGAAGAAACACCACAAGCAAAACCAGCAGCATCACAAGCAAAATCAGCAGCATCACAAGCAGAATCAGAAGCATCACCAGCAGAATCAACAGCATCAAGCGGAGCATCACAGTTAGTATCATCAGCATCAAGAGTAGCATCACTTGCAGTATCATCAGTATCAAGAGGAGCATCACTGGCAGTATCAGCAGCATCAAGAGGAGCATCACTGGCAGCATCAGGAGGATCAGGAGGAGCATCACTGGCAGCATCAGGAGAAGTATCAGCATCAGCAGGAGTATCAGCAGCATCAGGAGGAGCATCATTGGCAATATCAGCAACATCAAGAGTAGCAGCAGCATCAGGAGGAGCATCACTGGCAGTATCAGCAGCATCAGGAGGAGTATCAGCAGCATCAGAAGAAGTATCATGGGCAGTATCAGCAGCATCAAGAGGAGCAACTGGATTAAGCCAAGGATTACTGGGAGTATTAGGATTGCAAAATGTGGCAAAATCAATTTTTGGATCACATGGGCGCAGACAATTAAAGACAAAAGCAGCAGGGATGGTAAGTTTTATTATGTTGGCCCACCTAATGTTTTGACTTAGCATGCTATATCCTCACTATAAAAAATAAAACAAAAATAATAATAAAAATTCCTAATTTTATGGAAAATAACTTTTTTTTTAAAGATTGTTTTCTTTCATTTTAAATTGTACTCAAAACACTGTAAAATTGCAAACAATATATCTAAAATAACAACTTGGCTGTTATTTTAACTATTATGACATTAATGACAAATTACAGTAATTCTCATTTTTTAAACAGAAAAATTACTGTATTTTATACAGTATTTTTTTTCTTAAATTACATACAAATGTATGAAAAATTACAAAAATAATCTGTAATCTGTAATGACAATTTTTCAAATAAATTCAATTGACATTTATTTGTATAGCGCTTTTCACAATACGTATCGTTTCAAAGCAGCTTTACAGAGAATGCATGTCAACATTACAATTTAGAGTGATGTGTTATCGGAAGTGACTGTCCAATGTGTGTAATTTCAGAAATGTGTTAGCTAACAATGTAATAATTTAATTTACAATCACTATTAGCGAATTAATTTAAGGTAAAAACAATGAGCTTGTGGAAGTAAAATTAAATGTGGTCAAATTAAAGTAAAATATCCTAATTTAACCCTCATGTGCTGTTGCAGGTCAGTTTGACCCGTTTCATTTTTTGAGTTGTCGGAAACATTAGTAAACCTATGGTTTTTTTTTTTATTATTTAATAGTATTTAATTATTTTTTTCATTTAGGGTCATGAACATGCATACAAAGTTTCAACACACTGATGTGTTTTGACATATGCACACAAAATCTTGGTTACATTGGTGATGTTTGCGGGTCAGTTTTGTTTTTGGTTATATGTTATTTTCCTCACTTCAATAAAAAAAAATATTTTGTCAGCCACATATTGTAATGAGCTATCATTGATTTTTTTTCAATCTGTCTGAAATACTATCTAACCTACATTGTTTTTCTTGAAATTTTGTGACTTTTTCTCATTTAGGGTCATGAACATGCATGCAAAGTTTCAACATGCTGATGTGTTGTGAAATGTGCATACAGAAATGTTATATGTTCTTACTGTTTGTGGGTCAATTTGACCCATATAGACAGCCATTCAAAAGCAACTACAGACCCAAATACAAAACACTTCTGTGTTGTATGTCACAGCTCTTCAACTCTAGTCCTGAAGTCAATGTCTTGCTGAGTTTAACAACTTTTTATTTTCAAAGTTTGTGAAAATATAAAGTTGTTTGACCTGTTAAATGTCTGTCCCACTTTTTGAGCTTAGTCATGAAAATGACTTAAATTGTTAAAAATCTTGAATACTTCAGAGCACAGACTTAATTTTGGTATATTTTTAAAGGGAACACTTCACAGATTATTGTAGAAGTAAAAAAAAAGCTGTAAAAGTAAAAAAATTAAATAAAAATATAATATATATATTTTATATAAAATATATATTTTACAAAACATGTTCAACTCTAAAACTTAAAAAAAAAAAAATCACAGTTAAATATTTGAACAAGTTCTGTGCCAAATTTTAGGCTGAAAGTCTTCCAGTAAGACTTTTTGTGCGCAGTACCAAACGTTTTCACTAGATGACATACAGACTCTACTGGTGACCATATAAGGACTCTTCGATTTCCATATATGGTTTGAGTGATCTGAACCATATTTTTTCATACTTTTCAAAATATTTATGAAGTAGACATCCTATTCAGAAGATTTTTGAGCAGTAATGTTAATATTTTAATTTAATCCCTAAAACACATATAAAAACATACGGAAAGAATCAGAGCGTGTGTTATAGTTTGGCACCACATCACAAATGAAGAATCTATCGCTATTATATATCGCTATTGCTCTGTTTTTTCTTTTGAAAATCAGCCACCAAATATGAAAACTAGAGTCTGAAAGCTTTCAAATGATATATAGTTTGTCAAGATTACTTTAGGTTTAGACTAAGATATTGTTGTTATAAATGTATAATGCTAAATGTCCCACGGGTGGGGGGAGGGGCAGCTTTAAAAATAGTGGTTAAAAACATTTTTATAAATCATGAATTCAGATGTTTATTCTTTCTAATGTGTAAAAAGTATTGATATTAAAAGTTAATTATTTGTACATGATTGAATGTTTTTTTTATTGTGTGATTTTTGTGGAATTGTATTGAATCCAAGTAGGGTTAATTTGACGCGGACCATACAGGGAGTCGCCAGAAATCGAACGGTTCATGAGGGTTAACTAATCCAAAAAAAAAAATTTATTTTTAC
Source organism: Anabarilius grahami (assembly GCA_003731715.1). Lineage (NCBI taxonomy): Eukaryota > Metazoa > Chordata > Actinopteri > Cypriniformes > Xenocyprididae > Anabarilius > Anabarilius grahami. The sequence continues at coordinate 8,863,463 of RJVU01019434.1, forward strand.
AGGCATTTTCTGAATTATGATCAAACATCTTCACAGTAAAAATCATAAAAAAAAACTGTCAAATGATTACAGATCTCTGTAGATCTCAGCATCTTTACTTATTACAATCAAGTTTGACTGAACTCACTATTATGGAGATCGGTGTTTTTAAGTTTTTCTCTTTTTTAAATTAGGATATTTTACATTAATTTTATTTATTTTGTATTTATTTATTTTTTGCAGCTGCTGCTGCCAGTCATTTGACTGTTTTTATTTGGTGTATGTCAGTTGTAATGATCTTCAAATGTTATTTCCTTTAATGGTAAAAGTTTGTCACCCTGTGCTTTCATGCATTTCACAGCTTTTTTTTTTTTTTTTTTCCATAAAACAAAATTTTAAAATGATCAATCATATTAGTTAAAGAACTGTAAAATATAAAATGATAATGTGTTTTAGACAGTGACTTGTTAACATAAAGGAACATTAAGCAAAACAGTGCACATTGTAATTGAGTGAATATGACATTTGGCAGCAAATAAAAATATAGAGGCTTCATTTATGAAGACATGTCTAGAATGATCCTGAATGATCCCTTTTTATAAATCACAATTCATTATAAATTTAAGCTCAATGTGAAAAAGCGCATCAACTCCACCCACAGAATGGCAAAAAGTATCCTTTATGATTCAGAAGCAGTCTTAATCATTATGGGCAAGGAAATCCAAGCGTGCTCTTAGAAAACATGCTCTCTGCGTAATGCTCTGTGGCCGTATTCACAAAACATTTTATCTTACCACTAAGAGTTCTCCCTCTTCGCGTGGGACTGAAATGGTGTCTAACAAAGACATCTCTAGCATTAATATTGATCACGACTTGTCTTGAAAAACGAAGACAGGAGAAGTCACACTGGAGGATTGTGCGCCAAATCTTCTGACACTGCCAGAATTTCGTCTGAGGTAAAATTTAATCGCAACGGTCATTAGTCGGCTGTCTGTGAACATGTCAAACCAGCGATCAAAGACTACAGATTTTAGGCTAGGATTATAGGAATCTTTTAGGATTTGCAAAATTTGTCTCAGACGACCAAATCGTGGCCAAAAGAAATCGACTTAAGTCTTAAGCTAAGAGTAAGGGCGGGGTTGACCTCGTTGCTATGGACTATACACACAGTGATTGGCTGATGGGGGAGGAGTCAGCGATTTAATCATAGACATATTGTAGAATGAGGTGTCATGTTTCCACATTAAAATAAAGGTTTTAAAATACAAATGTTGCCCTATTCAAATAAATATTTTTTAATAAAAATGTTACCATAGTCAAAATAAAATGTTGCCATATTGTTGCCATAAAGGTTTTAAAATGTAGGCTAAGTGTCTCTAATTAAACTAGTATATACAGTTAATTGTCCACCTCTTGGATGTCTGCATCTCAAGAGAATGCAGAATTCAAGCGACAAATTATGTTTTATAAACAAAGTTTGGGAGAAACACATTCAAACGGTCTTTCTAATCAGCTCGAGAGGAGGAATATATGCACAGACGAGAGCCGACTCGCCTATAGTTACTTCGATGGTTTTCTGCATCCCTTTGGGTGGATTAGGACTGTTTGTGATTTGGTCTTAGTGATTTAGGAGTCCTCTTGACTACTCCTAATGTTTCACAGATTTAGGAGCTAGTTTTAGTGCTAAAATGCTTTGTGAAATACTCCTAGAGCAAAAATTTAGGACTCCTAAAATTAGGACTGACACGCCCATTATTTTTAAGAGTTTCTCCTAAATCCGCAAGTTAGGAGCTACTTTTAGCCTTAAGATGTTTTGTGAATACGGCCCCTGGTTTCTACCCGATTTTTGTGTTTATGTGTTCAGGAATTCATTAGCATAAATAATTAATTAATTTCAGTGGATTAAAGTTATAGCAGATTAAATATTGCTCATTTGCACATATAATAATACCAATGCAAAATGTGATTCCCATTGTTATTTACATTTTATAATCAATGTTTGATTACTGGTGCAAGCAAAAAAAAAAAAAAAAGGATTGCATGCATCCTTTTCATTAGGCATATGAAAATCTTTACATCTGTTTCTGCCTTTATACATTTAGATTTGTTCCTGACTTTTGACGTAGGATGAAATTCATGGAATTTTGAATAAAACATGATTATACATTTTATAAATGAAGCCCTAAGAATTGAAAGTCAATCTCATGCAATCTCCTGGACATGTCAAAGTTCACGTGTTCAGCTTGATCCTCTATTTCCAGTTTCTCAGACCGATGGTCACACAACATTCATTAGTCAGAAATGTTTTTAATTTATTAGAAATTATAACTGATTTTTTATTGTCACATGTACTTTGTAACTCACGCCATCTTTCATGAATTTTCCCAGAGACACAAATCCAAGATATGGACTGAGAAGGCAACAGTATTAGGAGAAGCATCACAAGTAGAATCAGCATCATCAGGAGGAACATCACAAGCAGAATCAGCAGCATCAGCAGGAATTACACAAGTAGAATTGGCTGCATCACAAGAGGAATCAACAGCATTAGGAGGAACATCACAAGCAGAATCAACAGCATTAGAAGGAACATCACAAGCAGAATCCGCAGCATCAGTAGGAAAATCACAAATAGAATCGGCTACATCACAAGCAGAATCAACGGCATTAGGAGGAACATCACAAGCAGTATCAGCATCATCACAAGCAGAATCAATAGTATTAGCAGAAACATCGCAAGCTGAACTAGCAGCATCACAAGCAGTATCAGCAGCATCAGGGGGAGCAACTGGATTAAACCAAGGATTACTGGAAGGAGGATTAGGATTTGTGGCAGGAGCAAAATGCATAATTTTTGGATCACAAGGACACAGACAATTACAGACAAAAGCAGCAGGAATGGAGAGCAGAGAGCAATCAGGTAAAAATAAAAAATAAAAGTAATAATAATAACAATAATAACCCGAGGACTTATTTTTTAATTTCTTTTAATTTTACCCTTAAAACACATATTAAACTTTGCTCAAACAATGTCTTTCTATCTATCTATCTATCTATCTATCTATCTATCTATCTATCTATCTATCTATCTATCTATCTATCTATCTGTCTGTCTGTCTGTCTGTCTATCATGTCAAATCAGCTTTCAAAGGGTGATGTGTAGTTTGAAAAGCTTTTAAAGCCCCCTGTAGTCAATAATTTTATCCCTAAAAACTCATCTTTGATCAACAAAATTACATATTTAAAAAAAATTTTCCTGTGAAAATTTTTTTTAAAGGTCACCTATTATGCCCATTTTACAAGATGTATTTGAAGTCTCAGGTGTCCCCAGAATGTGTCTGTGAAGTTTCAGCTTAAAATACCTCACAGATCATTTATAAATCCATGTTTTAAATACCCATTTCTGACTACTTTCAAGAACAGGCTGTTTTCGCGCATGTGCCTTTAAATGCAAATGAGCAGCTGTGCCCCGCCCCTCTCATCTGTCAGGAATATATGGAAGTAAAATAATGCCATATGTATTTGAAACAAAAAAGCTTGTTGAATTGCACTTATTGAAAAAAAAAATATGCATTGCATTAACCGTGCTTGTATTTTTAGAGCTTGTATTTTTATGGGCTGAAATTCAACATGGTTGTATATTTAAGCTGTGATATCACGTAACATTAGTGTGGACAGAAATTAACAAGTGTGACATACGCCTGATCAAAGCTTATTAGTTTCTGTTATTGGTAAGTGTCAATACTCCTAGATGACCAATACTAGCTTTGCTGTTGCCTGATACATGGTAATAATCTGTACAATATTGTGATCTGAGCAGTGTTACATATCGTTAGCTAACGTGTATATCTACGAGCTAACACCGGTCTCTGCCCTGTTCTCCTCACAAAATAACTCAATTTGTCTTCTCTATCCATTGTTCTGTCTAATCCTGGCCTGTCCCTGCTCTCTTGACCATATAGCAGGCTAATTGTATGGCTGTAGTCTGTCTTATGAGTATGAATATACATTTACAATTTCCTCAGCATCCGAACTGTCATTGCGATCCATTGTTTTCCTATTGTTTATATTGACCGCACTCCCTCCCATTATGTCACTTCCGATTTGGCGTTTTTCAGATGCGGAAGTACAATTTTCTCACAAAAAATGACTCCAGAAGCCTAAGTAGGGTATTTATATGTGTTTTTTAAAGAAAATCTAGTTCCTACATAATTTTTTTTATACATTGAATCACTGAAGCTCTAACCTGCAATATGCCCTTGAACAATGAAGATGTGTGTGAAATGTTTTGAATTGAAATATTTACAGCTTAAATATACAACCATGTTGAATTTCAGCCCATAAAAATGCAAGCTCTAAAAATACAAGCACGGTTAACCCTCTGGAGTCTGAGGCTGATTTGGGGCCTGGAGAAGTTTTGACATGCCCTGACATTTGTGCTTTTTTCAGTTGTTCATAAACATATAAATGACACAAGTGTCATTACACTGTATTCAGCACAAACTAGGCTACAATAATATGTGAGGAACATGTATGTACATGTTTGTATTTTTGAAGGAATAACGTTTATGCGTGGTTATTGAAAAAACAAAAAACTTAAGTCACTGAAATAAGGCCAAAAAAAGTATAGTAAATCTGTGTTTACAATACTTTAGGGTATTGGAGGTTGTAGGCTAGAGTTTTTGCTTCAGAATTATGTAAAAATTATGCTGACCACTCTTTCATTTATAACAATATATTGATTTAGTTTTTGTAAGACACTTTTTGCCAAGGAACACAGTATGCGTGGAGGCGTGAATCATCGTGAATAATGATGAATAATGGCTCATTCTCACCTGAGAAGACAAAAGAATTGAATAGTAATGAGCTGAAATGACTTGCATATTAATGAGGCATTTCAGTCAGGTAGGCTGTGAAAAAAACCTTCTGTGATGTCTCAAGCTTCTCATGGTATATGAAACATACAGAAAAATATTATTACAATATAAAGTAATGGTTTTATTTATACTTTAAAATATGATGTATTTCTGTGATGCATAGAGTCTGAATATAGGCTTTTAGTTTAAAAGCATGCACATTTGGAGAAATATTGGATTCTCATATGTTTATGCCAATTTTCTATTCAGAGGAGTTATATTTATTTAATATTCAATGTCATTACTATGAGCGCTGGTGTTTTCAATTCATACTTGCAGTCGGAGGGCGCTCTCTGTGCATTTTTAGTCCACAAATTCATCTAAAGAAGAAGAGGCTATTCCATGAATGGTGTTTTCAATTCATACTGCAGCCGGAGGGCGCTAAAGAAACAAAAACTCATCTAAAATTCATCTATAGAAGAAAAGTAAACAGGAACTAACTGCATGTCTTCTAGAGATGGCTAACCATGGTTTTAACATCCAGATAATCACTTTTCAAGATAATAAATACACGATTGAAACTATAAGTCTGCATGTATTGACTGAATTTGCATCTGAATAGCGCTCCCTCCGTGGGCGTGGCCGCATTAGCGGATAATGAGCTGAATCACGGACTTCTGACATCGCTCTCTTTTCATACAGATTACATAAACACAGAATGTTTGTTTTCGATTTGACTTACACGATTTAAAACCTGACATTTCAACGTTTTTTTAGACATAAGTGTATTTTTTTTGTGATTAGTATTCACTAAGTTACAGTTCATTTTCTGAGAACTATCAGATTTTAGTTAGTTCAGAGGGAGACGAGAGATCACACATCATGTTAGTTTTCTTTATTTTACAAAAAGCACAACATTTTGTTTTTACTCTGAGTGTATACAAATAAAAGAAGACATTCTATAGTTTCAATTGATATATTACTTATGTCTCTATGACAAAAAATAACGGAGTATTTTAAGTCTGTTTTACTGCAATGTGAAAAAAAACCTGCAAAACGCGTTGGTGCGTTTTCAGACCTCAGAGAGTTAATGCAATGCATATTTTTTTTTCAATAAGTGCAATTCAACAAGCTTTTTTGTTTCAAAAACATATGGCATTATTTTACTTCCATATATTCCTGACAGATGCTTTAAAAGGAAGAAAACTATTCTTTGGTAACATTACTTGTTGAGGCCTCACACAAAAAATAATCTAGATAGTGTAAGAGTGTATGAAGTCAATTTGAAAAAAATAAAAATTTCTAACGAAAAATTTGCAATTGCAATTCAAAAAAATGTGTTTTCATGCTCACAGAGAAATAAAAATTCTGTCATCATTAACTCATCCTCATGTCATTTCAAACCAAACATTTATTTTGTGTCATGCTGGGGGAGTTCTTATTGAGAATAAAAAAATAATAAAGTTTGTAGTTACCATTAGGGTGATCAGTGTTTGCTTTAGTTAGACACTTGGCCCTTGACTTTTTAATATTAGTTTTGTTTTTTGTTTTCTTCTGGCTGCCGTAACTCTAATTGTGAGACACAATCGTTATGACAAAAAAAAAAAAAAAGCCAAGAGAAATGCTAGGGATAATCTGTTGGGTATTTAATGTTGATGCCATAAACATAATTAAATATCCCAGCATTTCTCTTTGCTTTTTGTTTTTTATACAGATACAAATAAATGCACATTCTATCATTGTCCCAACACTCTTTTGTATGTTTTTGTGTAAGCAACTTACAGCAAATTTGAGTAAAACGTCCTTGAGAAATTGAAGGCAATCATTTTCCTCATGTTTTCTAAGTATACTCAACTAATTACATTTTACAGTGTAATTATAGTGTCACATTTTTAAATATAAGAAAAGTGGCAAATTCCTTATTACCGTGTTCAATATATTAACGCACTATATTATTTCGGTAACACCTTTCAAGGTTTCATTATTTAACATCAGTGAACTACATTAGTTAACATGAAATAAGAATGAACAATACAAATGCTTATTTCAACATTTAATAATACATTATTAAAATCAAAAGTTTTATTTGTTAACATTAGTTAATGCACTGTGAATTAACATGAACAAACAATGAACAACTCTATTTTTATTAACTAGCATTAACAAAGATTAATAAATACAGTAACAAATATATTGCTCGTTGTTAGTACATTTATACATTAACTAATGTTAACAAATGAGACCTTATTGTAAAGTGTTACCATTATTTATTAATTTTTTTGTTAGTATATTTAAACCATTTTGCATATTGATCACAAATATATGGAAATATATTTCTGTTCTGTAACACTGTGTCTACACCAGACGCGAGCGGTGCAACACAATGTGTAAAAAGACAAAAGAACCCATTATAATCTGTGATATTGTCTACGCTGGATGCGGCGCGACGCAACAAATTCCCGACAGTTCTATTTCTGACATAGTCCCAGTGCTTTGCAACGGTTGGATTGTCGCATTTAGTGTAGACAGCTTTTAGCTGTTGCGGCACAGTGCAACGCAAATCGACTACGGTTGCGTCTGGTGTTGACACGGTATAAGGGAATGGCCATATTTCACAGTGAAAGAATGCTGTTTACTCTCTTTCAGATTCACCTGAAAACGAAAAGAAGTGTGTAACAGAAAACAGATTCCCAAAGCAAAAGACTGAAGATTCTACTTCAAATGACTCAGTAAAGGTATTTCAGAAAATACAAAAAATCTTTAGAGAACTGTAGTTTTTAGATTAATGTTATATTCAGTAGTTTATGGTAACTTACTGTACATAAAATTAATTCAAAACAACCTGATCTGGATATCTTTAGCATGTTTAGAACTTTGATCCACGTGTACCCAAAAGAAGTGTGTTTCTAAATTATATTTAACACTTAATAAAAAAAATATTTTGTCTATAAAACAGGGAGAAAACAAGGACATCGGAACAGCAGGAGTTGGTTCAGATCAACACCTACAGCAGGAAAATATTGGAAGAAAAAAAATACAGGATTTATTTCACAGACTTCATCTTGAAGGCAGGCACCACGATAAACTGAGAGCTGCAGATGTTCTTCAGTTAACTGATCATTCATTACAGTCCCATGAGTCTTGTGCTGAAGAAGAGCTGATTCAGAATTTCATACAAAAACTACTGATGATGGACTACAGAGCAAGATACATTAATGTCAATAAGGACAGTGAACAGGATCACACACAACAAAGACACAATGACTTATCTGAAGATAGTGGTGATATATTCAAAGCAATGTCTTTGTTAAACCAAAGAACAAGTCAGTCTGAGCAAATCCACCCGATGGATGTTCAGATGGCTGTGTTTCATTGTGCCGATGGTTTCCTGAAGCAGCTGATGGTCACTAAACTGTCCCAGTGTCAGTACGCTCTGCCTCTGCTTGTTCCTGATCCATTCACACAACAGATTGTGTTTCCTCTCTGGACATTCAGACGAATCAACAAGAGCTGGAAGAAGAGAAACACCAATAATGAAACTATCAGTCAGACATGTCCGGTCTACAAGGCACAAACTCCAATGGTGTCTTTCTTCAGGTTTGGATCTGTGTCTTCATCCAAGTCTCAGCTGATGAACCCTCTGATCAATGAGAAACACAACACGTTCTTCAACAGGAACTGCCCAGGCAGCAGCAGAACCAGAGTCCTGATGGATGGAGTGGTGGAGATTGCCTGGTTCTGCCCCTCTGGGAAAGACACTGATAAATTCAATGACTGTGTTGCGTTCTGTAATCTACACGGTGATGCAGGAGACCATGAGAAACAGCTGGAGATCCTCACTGAAATGGCTTCAGTCAATGTTGTTCTTCTACCACAACTGGACAGAAATGACAGACATGCAGCAATAATGCAAAACCTCTACAAGGACAAAAAGCCTCTCATTTGTCTATTTACAGAGGATGAATCTACTGTAAATGAGATGAAGAGAGGGAAATTCAAAATCGGTCTGAAGGACAGAAATCAGTCAGATGTATCTGAAGAACTCAGAAGAACTATAAATGCTTGTCTCTCAGAATCATCTTCCACTTTCAGACTTGAAGATGTGTCCAAACACTCAGACATCAGAGTAGATGAGGAAGATGATGAAGACTGCAAAAGAGGAAGAGAGGCAGCAGAGCAGATGATGAGTTTACTGGAGAAGAAAGATCTGACAGAAATCAAAGAATCATTTCTGCCTCATCAGGGGAAACTGTGGCATCAGTGGAGTCAGAAGAACAAAGAACTACATCGACCTCAAAAAGAAGAGATAGAATTTGACATCAGTGGAAAACAAACAGAGATGAATAACATCCGTAAACAGCAGCATGAATCTAACAGTGGAAGATTTATGAAATTCTTTATTGAAGAAATGACCTCTAATGATAAACATGATACGTTTTTTCTTAAATGGCTCAGAATCCTCCTGGATGAATATATCTCAGCTGACCTTTCAGCTCTACACCACAAGTATAATGAAAAGTGGTCAACAGTTGTAAAACTAAAAGAGAGTCATGATAAATCTGAGCAGCTCAAGACAGAACAAACTGAACTTGAGAAAATATCTGAGGAATTTCAAGCTGCAACCTTTGGTCTGGAGCACATCATGAGGGAGATCAGTCAGATCTATGAATCATGTTCATCTGTGAAGCAGAACAAGAAAGATCTGCAGGTTCATTTCTCTTCTCTTCCGAGTCTTGCAGCAGAGATGATGATCTCTGGATTTCCACTGGAGCTAATGGATGGAGATGCTGCTCATGTTCCTCTGATCTGGATCTCTGCTGTTCTAGATGAACTCATCCAGAAACTGAAAGACCAGAAAGTCTTTGTTCTGTCAGTTTTAGGGCTTCAGAGCTCTGGGAAATCCACCATGCTGAACGCCATGTTTGGACTCCAGTTTGCCGTCAGTGCTGGCAGGTGCACCAGAGGAGCTTTCATGCAGCTGGTCAGAGTGTCAGACGAGATGAGAACACAGATGAACTTTGGCTATATTCTGGTAGTTGATACTGAGGGTCATCATGACAATGAATTGGCCACATTTGTTGCTGGTCTTGGAAATCTAACCTTGATCAACATTTATGGAGAAAACCCACCTGAGCTGCAGGACATTCTTCAGATTGTTGTTCAGGCCTTCATGAGATTGAAGAAGGTCAGACTGAATCCCAGATGTGTGTTTGTGCATCAGAACTTTTCAGACGTCAGAGCTGGAGAGAAAAACATGGAGGGAAGGAAACGACTGCAGGAGACACTGAATGAGATGACAAAACTCGCTGCTAAAGAGGAAGACTATGATGCAGAACTTTTCAGTGATGTCATTAGATTTGATGTTCAGAAAGATGTAAAGTATTTTGCTCAGCTCTGGGAGGGAAACCCACCGATGGCACCACCGAACCCAAACTACTGCGAGAACATTCAAGATCTGAAGGAAACTATTATGTTTCATGCTGCAAATTCACATGGAATGATGTTGACACACTTAAAAGTTTGTATTAAAGATCTTTGGGAGGCTTTACTGAATGAACAATTCAGCATCAGCTTCAGAAATTCTCTGGAGATTTCAGCATACAGGAAACTGGAGACCGAATACAGCAAATGGTCCTGGAGGCTTTGCAGTGCCATGATGGAAACTGAGAACAAACTACACAACAAAACAGAAAATGAAGAAATTCATGAGGTTGATGAAACTGATCTTCAAAGAGAACTGAAGAAGACAAGTGAAGAAGTGGAAAAATCAATGTCAGAATTCTTTAAGAAAGACAGAGATAAAGATATACTGATTCAGTGGAAAACATCATTTGAAATCAAAATCAATGAGCTTCAGGAAATCACTGTGAGAGAAGCAAAGAGGAAATTAAATGAGATTCTTCAGCAGCGACACCTGAAGAAGGAGATTGATGATCAGAGGACAAATCATGAAAACACTCTCTATGAAAAGAGCAAAGAACTTGCCATAAAACTCAAACACAAAGCAAATGATGAAAAAACACTGAAGAAAAAGTTTGATTTCCTTTGGAAACAGAGTGTGAAGAAGATCATCAGAGACACTCCTCCAATCAAAGATATTGACATAATGAGAGATGTGAGAAAGATCCTCAGTGACATCTATGGAAGTGTTTCTGTCGACCACTGGAAGGTGAGCAGAGATATTTTCTCTGTGCTGGGTTATTATGATTATGTAAAGGTAAAGAGATCCAGTGGATTTTTGTCAAAAGCCATCAGATTGGATAAAAAGAGACTTGATTATGCTCTCTCTAAAGAGAATGAAGCTCAAATAAGATCATTAGTCACAGATGTTGCTCAGCAGACAGACAGAATGATTCAGTCATTTAACATTGCAAAGATGGGATACAACATCAACTACATTCAACAACTCACAATTTACACCAAGACAAGAGTAAGAGAACATCAGGATGGACCAGTGAATTATGAGTTCAAGAAACAATTCTTCATGGATTTAGTTCTCTCCATCTTTAAGAGAGCAAACAAGATGATCACTGACCAACACAGACTGTTCAAGGAAGCCAATGATCCTGTTCTGTATTTGGAGAGGAAGAGAGAAGAGTACTATTGTATTTTCCAGAAATACTGTCATGGAGCAACCTCAGCTGCCATTTTTGGTGAGATCATCTGTCAGAAACTCAAAGAGCCCATTGAACAGAGTGTCTACATGAAGACTGCCAGAGATCTGACTGATGAAATGAGATCAAACTGTCAATCACTGAATGGAAACAGATCAAACCTGGAGAAACACATCCTGAAGACACTGGCAGAAGATGAGGACATTGACAAATACATGAACTACATTCAAAATCCCAGAGATCACTTCAAGAGTTTCATCAGAGATGAAGTCAGTCGGTACATCACTGATAAGTTCAGTGTCAGTGTTTTACCAAAGATGAAGGAGAACATTAAACTCCAACAGCAGAAGATCATGAAAGCAGCACATGAATCTACTGAACATGTTCAAGTTAACAGTGGAGATGTTGATTTGTGGTTGAAGAGTTTCACACAGAAGCTCTCAGATGAGCTGATCTTCTCTGAAAAAGTCCTCAGTGGAGTGAATCATGATGATGTTGATGTGAATCTCTTAGAAGATGTGATACGACAAGAACTTCCTGCAATAATTTTTGACATCAGCAGTCAATTTAAGACTTTTCCAATAATCCTGGACTTTAAGTTCAGGCCAGATGAGATTCTGATTGATCACTTGTGTCGGTGCTGTTGGGTTCAGTGTCCGTTCTGTAGAGCTATCTGCACCAACACCATAGAGAACCATGATGGAGATCACAGTGTTCCTTTCCACAGAGTGACTGGAATTACAGGAATATATTACAGAGGAACAAGAACCCTACCTGTTGAAATCTGCACATCAATGGTAGCAAGCAGAAATCTTTATTTTTATCCCAATGCCTCAGACGATTTACTTCTCTGCAGAGAATACAGAAGAGCAGGAGGAGTTTATGCAGACTGGAGCATCACCCCTGATCTTTCTGAACTGCCCTACTGGAAGTGGTTTGTGTGCAAATTCCAGAAAGATCTGGAAAAACACTACAATAAAACATTTGAGGAGAAGGGGACGATCCCAGATGAATGGAGAAAATACTCAAAACAGGAAGCTATTGGGAGTTTGGATCAATACATCTCTGGTAATTTCATAAGAATAAAGTATATTTATGATACAATGCTAATCAACACCATTAATTATATATAGAATACTTCGAAATAATTTACTGTCTGCCTCTTTCTGTGATAAGAAGCTACAAACTCACAGCACTTACAGAGACCATTTACTCTATGAAACATTGTTATTATAAACATCTATGTTTGAACAGATATTCACGAACATGGTGTTTCACAGTAAACACTGGTCTAATCATTCTAATATTCATTATGTTACAGTGTAAATACTCATATTAATTTATATCATACTGTTTGATATTATAGAGCATAAAACAGTCTTGTGTTGAACCACATTTAGAATTATTTAGAGATTTAGCTTATTTCATATTTAAACGTTTTTTTTTTATGGTTGATTTCACACATTTTAGTCTGGCAATAGTTCATCTAGTAAAAGGTATAAAAAATTTATGTAACAATAACACATTAACTAATGTAATTGAGAATAATTTACTTACTGATGATGTCCTGTGTTTGATCATACAAGGCATACAATACAATAATCATACAATGTTCTTCTGTGGTAAATTCAAGGCTTATTCCTCACAGAGCGTATTCTTCCAAACTCAATGAAAAGCAAAGGAATCTGATGAAGCTTGATGCTTTGTTTTGTCAAGCCGTTTACAGGTTTGCGTGGCTCATGTGGATGATTGCCATGTGAATAGCTTGCACTGTGCTTGGGTGTTGGCGCATTAAAAAATAATGCTAAGATTGCACTAGAGGTTTTATACGGATTACATGAACAGTGAATAATTGTTTTCAATATAAATTCCTTTATTTAAAAGTAGACACATTAAGCTTTCTAGAGACATATCTCACATGTCTGTGAGGCAAGTATTCGCTGAGTTTTGGTTCATTTTTCTAACGCATTTCAGAAAGAAGTTCACAGAGACTGACAAAGCAGAAAGCGCACCCTTTTTATATATTATAAAAGGTTTATATTATTTAAAGGTTAAATATTTTAGTTCTGTAAGTGAATGGTCATATTTCACAGTGAAAGAATGCTGTTTACTTTCTTTCAGATTCACCTGAAAACACAAAGAAGTGTTTAACAGGAAACAGATTCCCAGAGCAAATGACTGACGATTCTACATCAAATGACTCAGTAAAGGTAATCACAGAAAATCTTTAGAGAACTGTAGCTTTTAGACTGATTTTATATTCAGTAGTTTATGGTAACTTACTGTACATAAAATTAATTCAAAACAACCTGATCTGATATCTTTAGCATGTTTAGAACTTTGATACATGTGTACTCAAAGGAGTGTGTTTCTAAATATATTTAACACTGAATAAAAAAAAAAAAATCTATTTTGTCTATAAAACAGGGAAAAAACAAGGACATCGGAACAGCAGGAGTTGGTTCAGATCAACACCTACAGCAGGAAAATATTGGAAGAAAAAAAATACAGGACTTATTTCACAGACTTTGTCTTGAAGGCAGGCACCACGATAAACTGAGAGCTGCAGATGTTCTTCAGTTAACTGATCATTCATTACGGTCCCATCAGTCTTGTGCTGAAGAAGAGCTGATTCAGAATTTCATACAAAAACTACTGATGATGGACTACAGAGCAAGATACATTAATGTCAATAAGGACAGTGAACAGGATCACACACAACAAAGACACAGTGACTCATCTGAAGTTAGTGGTGATATATTCAAAGCAATGTCTTTGTTAAACCAAAGAACAAGTCAGTCTGAGCAAATCCACCCGATGGATGTTCAGATGGCTGTGTTTCATTGTGCCGATGGTTTCCTGAAGCAGCTGATGGTCACTAAACTGTCCCAGTGTCAGTACGCTCTGCCTCTGCTTGTTCCTGATCCATTCACACGACAGATTGAGTTTCCTCTCTGGACATTCAGACAAATCAACAAGAGCTGGAGGATCAGAAACACCAACAATGAAACTATCAGTCAGACATGTCCGGTCTACAAGGCACAAACTCCAATGGTGTCTTTCTTCAGGTTTGGCACTGTGTCTTCATCCAAGTCTCAGCTGATGAACCCTCTGATCAATGAGAAACACAACACGTTCTTCCACAGGAACTGCCCAGGCAGCAGCAGAACCAGAGTCCTGATGGATGGAGTGGTGGAGATCGCCTGGTTCTGCCCCTCTGGATCATATGATGATAAAAACACGGATAAATTCACTGACTGTGTTGCGTTCTGTAATCTACATGGCGATGCAGGAGACCATGAGAAACAGCTGCAGATCCTCACTGAAATGGCCTCAGTCAATGTTGTTCTTCTACAACAACTGGACAGGAATGACAGACATGCAGCAATAATGCAAAACCTCTACAAGGACAAAAAGCCACTCATTTGTCTTTTTACAGAGGATGAATCTACTGTAAATGAGATGAAGAGAGGAAAATTCAAAATCAATTTGAAAGACAGAAATAAGTCAGATGTATCTGAAGAGCTCAGAAGAGCTATAAATGATTGTCTCTCAGAATCATCTTCCACTTTCAGACTTGAAGATGTGTCCAAACACTCAGACATCAGAGTAGATGAGGAAGATGATGAAGACTGCAAAAGAGGAAGAGAGGCAGCAGAGCAGATGATGAGTTTACTGGAGAAGAAAGATCTGACAGAAATCAAAGAATCAGTTCTGCCTCATCAGGGGAAACTGTGGCATCAGTGGAGTCAGAAGAACAAAGAACTACATCGATCTCAAGAAAAAGAGATAGAATTTGACATCAGTGGAAAACACACAGAGATGAAGAACATCCGTAAACAGCAGCATGAATCTAACATCGGAGAATTTATGAAGTTATTTATTATAGAACTGAACTCCGCTGATGAACATGAGAAGATATTTTTCCTTAAATGGCTCCGAATCCTCCTGTATAAATATACTTCAGCTGACTTTTCCGATCTACATCATAAATATAATGAAAAGTGGTCAACGGTCTTAAAACTGAAAGAGAACACTGATAAATCTGAGCAACTCAAGGCTGAACAAACTGAATTTGAGAAAATATCTGAGGAATTTCAAGCTGCAACCTTTGGTCTGGAGCACATCATGAGGGAGATCGGTCAGATCTATGAATCATGTTCATCTGTGAAGCAGAACAAGAAAGATCTGCAGTTTCACTTCTCTTCTCTCCCGAGTCTTGCAGCAGAGATGATGATCTCTGGATTTCCACTGGAGCTAATGGATGGAGATGCTGCTCATGTTCCTCTGATCTGGATCTCTGCTGTTCTAGATGAACTCATCCAGAAACTGAAAGACCAGAAAGTCTTTGTGCTGTCAGTTTTAGGGCTTCAGAGCTCTGGGAAATCCACCATGCTGAATGCCATGTTTGGACTCCAGTTTGCCGTCAGTGCTGGCAGGTGCACCAGAGGAGCTTTCATGCAGATGGTCAAAGTGTCAAAAGAGATGAGAACACAGATTAACTTTGACTATATTCTGGTTGTTGATACTGAGGGTCTTCGTGCTCTAGAACTGGCTGGAGGATCAACAAGACATCAGGACAATGAACTGGCCACATTTGTTGCTGGTCTTGGAAATCTGACACTGATCAACATCTTTGGAGAAAATCCATCTGAGATGCAGGACATTCTTCAGATTGTTGTTCAGGCCTTCATGAGGATGAAGAAGGTCAGACTGAATCCCAGATGTTTGTTTGTGCATCAGAACGTCTCAGACGTCACAGCTGTCGAGAAAAACATGGAGGGAAGGAGACGACTGCGGCAGACACTGGATAAGATGACAAAACTCACTGCTGAAGAGGAAATCTGTGATGCAGAATGTTTCAGTGATGTCATTAGATTTGATGTTCAGAAAGATGTGAAGTATTTTGCTCAGCTCTGGGAGGGAAACCCACCGATGGCACCACCAAACCCAAAGTACTGTGAGAATATTCAAGAACTTATGAAAACTATTATGTCTCATGCTGCAAATTCACATGGAATGATGTTGACACACTTAAAAGTTTGTATTAAAAATCTTTGGGAGGCTTTACTGAATGAACAATTCAGCATCAGCTTCAGAAATTCTCTGGAGATTTCAGCCTACAGGAAACTGGAGACCGAATACAGCAAGTGGTCCTGGAGTCTTCGCAGTGCCATGATGGAAACTGAGAACAAACTACACAACAAAATAGAAAATGAAGCAATCCATGAGGTTGAGGAAACTGATCTTCAAAGAGAACTGAAGAAGACAAGTGAAGAAGTGGAGAAATCAATGTCTGAATTCTTTGAGAAAGACACATATGCAGATATACTGATTCAGTGGAAAACATCATTTAAAATCATAATCAATGAGCTTCAGGAAAACATTGTGAGAGAAACAAAGAGGAAATTAAATGAGATTCTTCAGCAGCGACACCTGAAGAAGGAGATTGATGATCAGAGGACAAATCATGAAAACACTCTCTATGAAAAGAGCAAAGAACTTGCCTTAAAACTCAAAGACAAAACAAATGATGAAAAAACACTGAAGAAAAAGTTTGATTTGTTCTGGAAACAGAGTGTGAAGAAGATCATCAGAGACACTCCTCCAATCAAAGATATTGACATAATGAGAGATGTGAGAAAGATCCTCAGTGACATCTATGGAAGTGTTTCTGTCGACCACTGGAAGGTGAGCAGAGATATTTTCTCTGTGCTGGGTTATTATGATTATATAAAAGTAAAGAGATCCAGTGGATTTTTCACAAATGCCATCAGATCATCTAAAGAGAGACTTGGTTATGCTCTCTCTAAAGAGAATGAAGTCCAAATAAGATCATTAGTCACAGATGTTGCTTTACAGACAAAGAAATTGATTCAGTCATTTAACATTGCAAAGATGGGCTACAACATCATCTGCATTCAACAACTCACAGGTTACATCAAGAAGAGAGTAACAGAACATCAGGATGGACCAGTGAATTATGAGTTCAAGAAACAATTCTTCATGGATTTAGTTCTCTCCATCTGTAAGAGAGAAAATGAGATGATCACTGACCAACACAGATTGTTCAAGGAATGCAATGATCCTGTAATATATGTTGAGAAGAAGAGGGAAGACTACTATAGTATTTTCCAGAAAAACTGTCATAAATCAACATCAGCTGCCATTTTTGGTGAGATCATCTGTCAGAAACTTAAAGACCCAATTGAACAGAGTGTCTACAAGAAGACTGCCAGAGATCTGACTGATGAAATGAGATCAAACTGTCAATCACTGAATGGAAACAGATCAAAACTGGAGAAACATATCCTGAAGACACTGGCAGAAGAGGAGGACTTCAACAAATACATGAACTACATTCATAATCCCAGAGATCACTTCAAGAGTTTCATCAGAGATGAAGTCAGTCGGTACATCACTGATAAGTTCAGTGTCAGTGTTTT
This sequence comes from Anabarilius grahami, assembly GCA_003731715.1. Taxonomy (NCBI): domain Eukaryota; kingdom Metazoa; phylum Chordata; class Actinopteri; order Cypriniformes; family Xenocyprididae; genus Anabarilius; species Anabarilius grahami. Next base: position 8,881,358 of record RJVU01019434.1, read on the forward strand.
ACCCAAGATGAAGGAGAATATTGAACTCCTGCAGCAGAAGATCATGAAAGTAGCACACGAATCTACTGAACATGTTCAAGTGAACAGTGGAGATGTTGGTTTGTGGCTGAAGAGTTTCACACAGAAGCTCTCTGATGAGCTGATCTTCTCTGAAAAAGACCTCAGTGGAGTGAAACCTGATGTTGATGATTTCAACCTCCTAGAAGATGTGATAAGACAAGAACTTCTTTCTGTAATGTTTGACATCAGCAGTAGATTCAACACAGAGAAATTTCCAGTAAATCTGGACTATAAATTCAGGCCAGATGAGCTTCTAGTTGATCACTTCTGTCGGTGCTGTTGGGTTCAGTGTCCGTTCTGTAGAGCTATCTGCACCAACACCATAGAAAACCATGATGGAGATCACAATGTTCCTTTCCACAGAGTGACTGGAATTGCGGGGTTGATTTACATGGGAACAAGATCCTTCTCTATTGAAATCTGCACATCAGCAGTTGCAAGTAGCAGTCAGTATTTTTATCACAATGCCTCCGATGAAAATGTCCTCTGGAGAGAACACAGAACAGCAGGAGGAGTTTATGCAGACTGGACCATCAGCCCTGACCTCTCTGAACTGCCCTACTGGAAGTGGTTTGTGTGCAGATTCAAAAAAGATCTGGAAAAACACTACAATAAATCTTTTGAAGGGAAGGGTGAGATTCCAGATGAATGGAGAAAATACTCAAAACAGGAAGCTATTGAGAGTTCAAATCAATACAGCTAATGGAGCAGATACAGAATGTGAATTTTCTGTGGATTATCACAGTTAGAAATGAGTTACTGTTACACATCAGTGAGACTCTGAACTCATCAACATCTCAGCAAATACATTGGATACAAGAGGATTAAAAACAATGCTCAGTCTAAGTATTCAGTTCTATCAAGTTCGAAAAAAGACATTTGAATTTTAGACATGCAACATACATTTTTGTTTTTTTAGATTTATAGATTTTTTAAACAGTTGTTTGTTTTTGGTTCTGTTTTTGAAATTAGCTTAAGATATTCTGATCATAAAATTATAACATCAGATGTTTTTTTCAGTTCAGTTTTCGCTTCAGAAGGCTTTTATTAACCCCATGGAGCCATGAGGACTACTTTTACGTTGGATGGGTGCACCTTTTTTGCTTCAGAATTGGGCCACCCATTCATATGGAATTATATTTGTTCCAAAAATAATGAACGTAACTTTTCAAAAAATCTAATATAAATATAAATTGAAACTGAATAAAATGTCTTTGAAACTTAAAAAAATAAATCACAGGCAAAATGTTTGACTTTGTTTTTAATACACTGCATGTTTTGTTAACAGTTTCTCCTCTTTCTTTCACTGATCTTTACTTACAAAAGCAATTCCAGAGTTTTCATTTATGCTTCTGAAGTTTTCGTTTACGAATGATATAATCATCATTATCATCAATCATCGTCGTTGTCTGGATATTTGCGGTAGCCTAAGTCAGTATTTTTTACGTTTACAAAATCAATATAAGTAACATTACTTGCTTTTGCTTTTTCAGATGGAGAGGTATTTTAGAGCTCATTTAGAGCCCACTTTATACAGCAGTGTTGTCTTGATTTAACCCAATCATAACAGGATCTGGTTATGTACTGTACATACAGCCTTGGATTAGATTATATTTAAAGCAGAAAACGTAGTCTTTTATAATAATACATATAAAGTACTGTGCAAAAGTCTTAGCAATGGTATATTGACCATATAAATATTTTTTTCAGTCTTCTTATTAGAAAATAACCAGGAAATACTTTAAATTTGTAAAAACAGAAAAAAAGACTTCTACAGGCTAAAGTGGCAAGTATTTAGTGACCTCTCCTTACACTTGAGAAATAGCGAGCTCTCTTAAACCTAAATGGAATGGAAAATGACTGGAAGGCCAAGAAAACTTTCAAAATCTGATCAGAAGTTTCTCCTTTGAAAAAACTGGAAGTCTAGGAGGTCACACTAAATACTGATTTTTGCTTATAGAATCCATTTTGTTCTGATTTTTTTGTGCATATTTCCTGTATTTTCTGTTTGCATTGTAATAAAGACCAAAAAATAAACATGGATGGTCATTAAAACAAAAAACTAAGACTTTTGCACAGTACTGTATGGCCAAATGCAAAACCTAATACATGAAAGTAATTGTGGCTGAAATTATATATAATTTGTTTGAAATAAATATTTTAAGTCTGCATAAATTGTTATGTGGAAATTCAAAGCAGTTTGTATTGTTAGATTATAATACATCTGATTTCTTTTTTTCCAGGGAGTGGAGCAACTTTTCCATTAACAAAATTCTGATGCTGACCCAGAGGAGGGTCCCCATCAGACAAGAATCTTATTTTGTTCAGACACATCACCTTTGACTGACTGGGATCTTGATCTTCAGATACCTGATATTATGCAAATATTTAATTTTTTTTGGAGCTCTAGATTAAAACAAGACACAGTTCACAAACACACAAGAGGTTGTACTTTATTCTTATTAGTCCATACTGATCTTGGATTAGCATACCAACAACATATGAATGTTAAGGTGATAGTTCACCCAAAAAGAATTCTCATATATTTTACTCACCATCATGCCGTCCAAGATGCATATTACTTTCTTTCTACAGATAAACATGAATTAGGATTTTTAGGAAAATAATACGTCTTCGAGTCCTAAAGACACAGTGATCCATGCGACCCCAGTGGATGAATCAATGTCTTCTGAAGTGAAACAATAGATGAGAAAAATACTAATAATTTAAACTGTTTTAATTATTAACAACCATCATGCGTGTATGGGTTACAGTCCACTTATGGGCTCACAGAGATGGACTATTTTCTTAAAGATATTTGTGCTTATGTGGAGAAAGAAAGTCATACAGTCAAACCAAAATGTATTCAGACAACATGAACATTTCATTCTATTCATTAAGTTTATTCACTGTAGTTTAAAAAAATGGTAATAAAATTAATTTTATGAATTTTACACATGTATTCTATAATAGGTGCTTGTGCATTTTTATAGTAATGTATTGTATATCATGAGAAAACTGTGCATTACATGAATATGCAGTTAGTGTTTTGTGGATTCTGGTCGTTCCTTTCACAACATAATTGCATCCAACACTTTCTTTGATACTTGTGCATATGCTGTAGTGACAATAAAGAATTTAAATTTACTGTTTTTTTTTATATAAGTCACAATTGAAACTGTTGATGATTGTTAAAAAAAACCTACTTTTATATGTTAGATGCTAATGTTAACTAAATAAAATAACTAAATAACATTATCAGAATGATAAAAAAATGGCAACAAGATCATTCTTTGTGTGGAGTACTGAAATGCCCTTTGAGGTCTATACCGTCTTACAGCAAGCCACGACTGTTATTTTTATATTGTTTGAGTCCTTCAGAATTAAGTGATTATTAATTGTGATGGTGTATGTGCATATGCTAACAATGGGTAGAGTGATGGCCATGGTTGCCAACCCTGATTACCTGGTTGGAGTGAGACTTTTTTGACTGCTGAATATATACATGTATATGATACTCTTTAAATTGTAACAGCACAACCTAATCAGACTCAACAATAGAGAAGAATCATCAGAAATAATCAAATATACTCCGAAAACATTGGACATAATGCAATATTTTCAGTTTTATAACCTTTAATGTACAATTAAACCTCATGACATTCATTTTCTCTCGCGTTTGATCTCTCATGCTCCTAAAAGTTTATGTCGACAAAGTAGAAGCCGCAGATAAATACAGATAAAATTCAAAAACAAAACTCATATCTCTAAATGAAATAAGCCGCTTACAGACACTCACATCCACACATGTAATTGTAAACACAACGCTAACGTCTTCACTTCCAGGTCAAGAAGAAGCTGTCAATCAAAAACTCAGTAGCCAATGAGAACACACCACTGCTGGCCCCGCCCCCGCCCCCGCGAGAGATTTGTGCCAGAAAGACGAACGAAAACTCTGGGATCGTAAACGAAAACTTCAGAAGCATAAATGAAAACTCTGGAAATGCTTTTGTAAGTAAAGATCAGTGAAAGAAAGAGGAGGAACTGTTAGCAAAACATGCAGTGTATTAAAAACAAAGTCAAACATTTTGCCTGCGATTTATTTTTTTAAGTTTCAAAGACATTTTTTTCAGTTTCAATGTATATTTCTATTAGTTTTTTTTAAAAGTTACGTTCATTATTTTTGGAACAAATGTAATTCCATACATTCACTGCCATTATGAAGCTTGAAAGAGCCAGGATATTTTAAAAAATATCTCCGATTGTGTTAGTCTGAAAGAAAATTGGATGGCCTTTCATTTTGGGGAGAACTAACCCTTTAAACTTGACTCCTAATGAGACAACCTGCAGAAATAGGTGTCAGAGCGGGTCACATGATGCGAGGCTAACAATCTCACACTGAACATCAGACCAAAGAGATGGATGTGGATATGAGGAGGAATGAGCATTTCTATCAGCCACTACTGATCAAAGACTCTGGGGTAGAAAGAGTGAAGGCAGCTAGTAGGAAATGCCAACCAAAGACTGTACTTTCTTCAGAAATTGAGGAACTTTGGCATGTCAACACAATTACTCCACAACTTTTACAGATGCATTGTATAAACCTGCTGTATAGCTGTGTGGTTTGGCAGCAGCACAGTACATGACAGGGCGGCACTACAGAGGGTGATAAGGCTGGTCCAGAAAACCACAGGAACATACAGTATCTCCCCTCACTACAGGACATCTACAATAAAAGGATCTAAAATTAGAAATATCATTAGCAACCCCACCCATCCTGCTCATAATTATAATTATAATTCCTTACATTTATATAGCGCTTTTCTGGGCACTCAAAGCGCTTTAAATATTGAAGGGGGGATCTCCTCAACCACCACCAATGTGCAGCATCTACCTGGATGATGCGACGGCAGCCATATTTTGCCAGAACACCCACCACACACCAGCTTATTGGTGGAGAGGAGACAGAGTGATGAAGCCAATCAGTGTATGGGGATGATCATAAGTTTATCACTCTCATGAAGTCTGGCAAGCAGTAACCGAATAGACTGATCATCAGACTGATCAACAGTCAACATACACTTCCTCTTCCACTGGGGTCATCAGGATAAGAGGAGGACCTGCTCTGTTGAAATCTGCACTTTACCAACTGGACTATTATATACAGTCCTCATACTGTACTGGACTGATTAGCATTGAGACTAAAAACACTTGACTATACACTGTCACCTTATCGTTACTTGTCATTTAGATGTATATTATTAACTTTTATTATTATTATTAATGGCTACTGTCCTTTATTTGTGTATCCCAGGCTTCCCATGACTTTCCCAAGTTAGCCATCAACCCTCTTTGTATTCCTCAGTATATTCATTATCAACAATATGTAATTGACAAAAAATTATATTATAAAAGAATGTCTGTTTTCTAATTATAATTTTTTTGTAAAAAGTGTATAGGGTCCCTAGCGACCCGAGGTATGTAATAGTGTAAGTATCTTTTTTTCTGTGTGACAATAATTGAATATCTGATGACTCAATAATTGCTGTTCATCTTTATTCCTCAAGATGGCAATGTCTGATACACAATGATGACTTGGGATTTAATGTGTGCAGGCAGAAAACAAAAGAATACACAAGTATTTCAAGTAAACTTGAAATGGCTCAGCGATTTACTGCAGAGCAAGTGCTGTTTGCAATCAAATATTAGTGTCACTGTCACTTGATGGTGGATCTGGTGAAGAAGCTGTCAGCAATCAAAATATTGATTCTGAAGACGTTTTGAGAATATGGTTGAGATCACAAATATGAGCCAGATGCTGAATGTACTGGGAAATGAGCTCTGACGATGACAGCAGTGATGAAGCATCTGCTTAAACTGAATCCTTCCAAGTTCCAAAATGTACCAAAATATGCTTTTATTATATTTAATTGTTATTAAAATATCAGTAGAGTTTTATGCTATTGCAGCAGTTAGAGAGACATTCATGTTCTGCATATAGATCCAGGTCGCTAAAGACCTGAATATGTAACAATGATTGGCGAAACCTTCATGCATTTAAGGGTTACTAAATTTACTAACTTCTTGTTTATTGAACTGTTGCATAACACCAATATTAGTGTGAATGTGTTTGTAGTGCTGGATATCAGTCATGTGATCAGCTGTGGCCCAATCACAGCCGTACTGATATTCAGATCAAGAGCACTCTCACTCATCTCATGATATGGATTAAATACTGGAAACGTGATGACTGTAAAAGATGAAAGCAGCTTGACCCAGACCTACAGGTGTAATGTTTACTGACTATTGACTTGTAAGATCCTCAAAGGGGAAAACCTATAACAACAGAAGAAAGGAAAGAGTGTGTCAGTGAAGGTGGTTGTGAATGTGTGTAGATGTGTGTTTGTTACAGGATCAGAGAATGACACCGTTCCTCTGTCATAGTCCAGATCAACTCTCACATGCTTAAGATCCTGTTCGACAGGAAAACCGGATGGCTCATACAATCCATACCACACACTCCAGACATCAGTTTTAAAGAAATCACGTCCCTTCCTCTGATTTGATGCTGTAGTTACTCCAAGACTCCAGCGTGAACTCTCTGTAACCTCCACATCCCAGCAGTGTGTTCCTGAGTCAAAACCCTCTGAACCCAAAACACATTGATAATAGTCAAATCTCTCTGGATTATCAGGAAGCGGTTGTTTGTTCCAGCTGAATCTTACACTGGTCAGATCATAAGACAGCACTAGATGTGGATTCGCAGTGTTTGGATCCAGAATCACAGGAGCTGATGAGACACAATCAACATCTGCTTTTATTCTGATGTTCATATAATGCTAAAATCTGTAATCATCCCTTATGCATCATTTCTAATGTATGTGTAGGAGCACAGATCTTCTCCAGACTCACTGTTTTGGACGATGTACTGCATCTTCTTGGAGACTCTGAACGGCAGGTTGCCCAAGTAACGTGGCACATGAATCAAAGCTCCAGAAGGCATCTGTGGATCCGGATGTGAGATCTGGACTCTGGAAGAACATTCAGGAGTCAGAACCGCAGAGGCTTTGGATCAGAAGCAGAGAGACCAGAGACACCAGCAGATCACTCACCTTTCCATTGAGACTGGAAACTCCTGCAGAACAAACACACCATTTATCATCAAAAACTCAATCAATCATTAATCAATCAATCAATCAAATCTTCTGAAATCAGACCTTCAGAAAGCAGACATCATTGTCTTTCATCATCTCCTCCATATCTTTGATTGTGTGTGAAAGAGCTGAGATGTGTCTGTTCATCTCCTCCAGCTTCTCCTTCATCATCTGCTTCTTCTGCTCCTCTTCCTCCCTAAGTGCAGTGATTGTAGCCTCTTCTTCATCTCTGAGAAACTGATGAAGCTTCTCAAACTTCTGTTTAATCTGACGCTCTGTGTGCTCAGCTTGAGACTGAAATCAAACCACATTTATAATCTCAATCAACACACATAAACACTTCACATCATCCACAGCATTAGTGAAACAGTGACTGAATGTATGTTTCTCATGGTGTTAAAAACCTCTTGATTAAATTCTTTCCACTTAAATGCTTAAAAATAGTTTTGGTAAACTGCTATGAATGTCTTTACAAACCACAAAGTCTTTCGGGATTGATCTTTTCTTGGTTTTTGATTCCCATCTTTTCAGTCATAATAAAGAATGACTAGCCTAAATCTATCCAAAACCTTTTATGATAAACTGTATTGGGATTGTTGAATATTTTTCTTGATTCTGTTTCCTTACCTTGATGTGTTGAACTGTTTTCACACACTCTTTTTTCATTTTCTGTCCATGTCTAAGTTTCTCTTGTAAGGTCTTCAGTGCTGTATTGAGCTCCTCCTAGAATTTGACAAAGTGAAAATCTCTAAAACATCAGTTACTGGGAGATTTGAAACGCATGGTTGCAATAATCAGATAAAAATAAAGTTTTAGAGTCAAGGGCCAAGTGTCCAAATAAACTGGACACTAATCACAATACTGGTGACTTCAAATGAAACATTCAATAAAAAACAACTAAACCTTTGTTAATTCTCAATAAGAGCTTCTGTAGACATATGACAGAAATATATATTTTATGTCTTTTATCTTCAGTTGATTTCATCTAAGGCCGTGGCTGGAAGTCAATTGTAGTTCTTGTGTTTCTCTTTCCTTGAGTAATTCAGCTTGTTAACAGCAGGCGTTCATCATTAATGATTAATCATCCCTTAATTTATGACTTAATTATCTCATTAACTTTAATACCGTTTCAGTGTTATTTTTACATATGAACACTGAATGGTGTTAATTTAACACTGAAGATTTTGCTGATTTTCCGAAGGGCCTATCCTGATGAAGTGCACATTATTGCTGGAGGTATTGATCAGGAAAACTTGAGGACTGTACTTCCAGAATTCAACCAACATGTGAAATGTCCCATAAGGGGAAGTAATACACTTCATAATGTGTACTCAAATATAAAGCATGCCTACAGGGTTGTGCACCTTCCACATCTGGGCCTGTTCGACCACATTGTGTTACTCCTCATTCCATCGCCCACCTGAGGAAAACAAAGCCCATCATAAAAACTATCAAAACCTGATCTAAGGGAGCTCTTTCCCAACTACAAGACTGCTTTGTACAGAATAAATGGTTGTTATTTGAACATTAGGAATTAGAGGAGTACACACAAACTGTTCTGCTTTACATTACAAGCTGTATTGATACAGTCACAGTAAACAGATTAGAGTTTGTTCAAATCAGAGACCATGAATGAAAAAAGAAGTTCACACACTTCTTAAAGCTTGGGATATTGTGTTCAAGTCAAGAGACAGGGTCTTGTACAGCATTGCAAGAGCTGACCTAAAAAGAGGCATTAAAGATGGCAAAAAAGTCTATAAAGAGGAGGATTGAGGACCAGTCGTGGCCTAATGGATAGAGAGTCGGACTTGTAACCCAAAGGTCATGGGTTCAAGTCTCAGGTCCGGCAGGGATTGTCAGTGAGGGGAGTGAATGTCCAGCGCTCTCCCCACCTTCAATACCACGACTGAGGTGAGACCCTTGAGCAAGGCACCGTACCCCCAACTGCTCCCCGGGCGCCGCTGCAATGGCTGCCCACTGCTCCGGGTGTGTGTTCACGGTGTGTGTGAGCACTTGGATGGGTTAAATGCAGAGCACAAATTTTTTTTAGGGGCAGTCGTGGCCTAATGGATAGAGAGTCGGACTTGTAACCCAAAGGTCATGGGTTCGAGTCTCAGGTCCGGCAGGGATTGTCGGTGAGGGGAGTGAATATCCAGCGCTCTCCCCACCCTCAATACCACGACTGAGGTGAGACCCTTGAGCAAGGCACCGTACCCCCAACTGCTCCCCGGGCGCCGCAGCAATGGCTGCCCACTGCTCCAGGTGTGTGTTCACGGTGTGTGTGTTCACTGCTGTGTGTGTGCACTTGGATGGGTTAAATGCAGAGCACAAATTCCGAGTGCACTCATAGCAACCACCAAGCGAACGCACAGAGTAACGTTATAACTTTCAACGCTCAAAATCTAATAAATTTCAACTCAAATTTATTTAGTATGATCATTTTAACCAAGTAAATCAGTGCTGCATTACCCCACATACGCCTGAACGAAGGCAATGGCAGCAACTGACTGTAGCATATAAGCATAAGAAAAACTCCACTGCTCTCAATGCAACTCCAAGCCGGCGTGTCTTAAAGGTATGTGTTTTTGCAACGGCCTCATTCCACTCCCGCTGCTCTCTGCCCTCCCTTCTTCATACCACAGTAACATTAATAAAAGTTTAATACATTAGCTCATCTATGAACATGATTTCTGCCTGAGTCAGATTGCTTTCCATCGGCTGTGGAGGTGAAGAAGACATCTCCCATGATTCCATGTTCTTTTACGGCATCATCAAGCTTAGCCTTTGTTATTAATTTAAATAAGCAACCTCTAGTGGCCAAACTTACACACTGTGCCTTTAAATATCTTTTTTAGATGTAGATATAAATTCCTAACTGCTTTTCTTGCATTAGCCACTAATTTCAATAAACCACGTTGGTTTTTCTCAGAGTTCCAGTCTGAGAGTGTTCACATTAATGAGATAATTAAGTGATTAATTGAGTGATTGTTGGCCATTAGTGAAGACACCTGATATTAACAAGCAGAGTCACTGAAGGAAAGAGTCACCATTTCTAAGTCGTCATTATGCTGATCAGTTTTGCCTTAGTTGTGCTCTTGTCCCTTGACTTTTTAATATTAGATTTTGTCTGGCTGCTGAAACCAAGTTTTAGTAGCCTGACAAGCCAATAGAAAATATGATCAGGTGTTGTTGGTTGTGTTTTGGCATAATAATCATGGTGTGACCTGAATCACTTATCTCCTTTAAAGCCTAATCTCTGAGTTAGATTTGTAATAGTGATTACTGCGGCTCTGTAATTCTACAGCATGAGCATTTTCAATACAATCAGAGCAATTTTTGAAAGTTATTTTGATTAAAAAAACATCTTTGAGCTACTCGTTTAGCCACACAGAGACATCAAGAATCAACGTATGAATTTCAACAATGGTGACAATCAAAATGCAACGCATTCTGGCTGCACCAATCAAAACTCATCCATGGCTCTCATCATCCATTGTTGCATGAATAAATTATTAATTGAATTGTAATTAGTAATTTCTTTTCCTTTTTTCATTTTATATTTTTGCTGTTTTTATAACTTTTAAGTAGCTTGTGATGTTCAGAGTTGATCTGTTTATCACCATTGTTGATATTCATACTCTCATTCTTTATGTGTATGTGTGTCTAAAACATAAAGCCATTCAAAAAAATTTTTGTGCAGAATCTCATGCTGAGATATTACAGAGCTGTTATAATCAATAATGTAAAATAAACACAACATCCTTATCAGTCATTCGGCTCAGAATGATATCAGGTCACATGGTGATTATGTCACTATGAAAACATAACCAACACAATAAAATTTTGCTTAAAATACTGATCACCATAATGGTGACCAATTCCTTCAGTGACTCTGCTTGTTAATATCAGGTCAGGTGTCTTCACTAATTCTCAATCATCACTCAATTAATCACTTAATTATCTCATTAACTTTAACACTGCTTCAGTGTAAATTTTAACAATTTTGAGTGTGGACCTCAAATAAACTGAGCAGAGTTAATTTAACACTGGGGTTTTGCTGTGCGGAAGTACAGACTACACAAGATTTTTTTTCATGCGTGTAATAAATGTTGTTTATTCATGGACCTTTGTCCTCATCCACATCACGATATGACAAGTTATTCAGCTCCTGCCTAATAGTGATAGGAAATGCATTTTTTGGATCTTGTAATTTGCATGACATTTGATAATCAACTAATGCAGCACCAGTTCCGTTTTTCCGTAATTTGAATACGGAAGGCATTCTGGTGAAGGCTAGATATTTGACTTCATAACTTGTTTAAATATGGATAACTTTTTTTACACAAAAATATCGCTTCGCTTCAGAAGGCCTTTATTAACCCCCCGGAGCTGTGTGGGGTACCTTTTTGATTGATGTAAGGAAGCACTTTCTTCAGCTCATACTAGTGACCCCCATTCACTGCCATTTAAAGCTCGGATACGTCAGGAAATGTATTAATATTTCTTCGATTATGTTCATAAAAAAAAAAATCGATGCATTCTGGATTAATTCTGAGAATTTTGCTTCCACTTCCTCTCACACATACATCACTCGAACCTTCCATAAAACAAGTTTGTAAAGGTTGAAGCGAATTACAAGGACATTCACAGGCTTCATTCCACAGGAAAGGCGGTGTAAGGAATGCACTCTTTTCTTGGTGTTACGCTGTGTGTTGCCCACCAGTATTTTCCTTACAAATGCTCTACGAATTAATTTATGTTGTTTGGAATGGGCTTGTATATTACAAATATGGATCTCAGTGATAGAAGACTGCTTTCAATTTCAAATGCAAACGTCCCATTTGTAAAGAGCCACTGTATGTGACTCCATGTAAGTATTTGCATCTCAAAATGGTTTCATGATGCAAAATTAATGTAAACACAGTCAGTTAAAGGATTAAACAGAATGGACAAACCACATCTTGTATTTCAAATGAGATCTGTGCATTAGTGTGAATGCAGCTTATTAGATCTCGTGCTGTCTGATGTCATCAGTAATAATCAAACAACAGTAAAGATGAGAAAGAGAAAAATCACTCACAGCTCTGAAATGGGAAATGTTCAGATATTCTTAAATACTGAAAGCACTCTTTGTTTATTGCTTGCAATATGTTTCTTTGTTCCTACTTTATTATTTACTACTTGCTTTTATGTTTTGAAGCTATATTAGTTTATAGGCCTATATTTAAATTTTTAACACATTGTTTGAATTAGATTTTTTTATTTGTGATTATTATTTTTTTAAAGTACTTAAAATTACATATGTAATTAAATAATAATAAAAAAAGATTTTAAGATTTTCAAGTCAGTAAATTAATGTATAAGGAAAAAAGTAGATCAAGAATCATTCTGGAATTGGATCGTGACTCCCAGAATCGGAATCAGATCGGATTGTGAGGTTCCCACTCCTAATCAAAACCATGAAATTCTCCTACCTTGTGAGAAGAAACCACTTCACCGATGGGTCTGAATGTGTGATTTTCATGTTGTTGTGAATCTCTGCACACTAAACACACAGGCTGTTTGTCCTCCAGACAGAAGAGTTTGAGTTTCTCACTGTGTAAACTGCAGATCTCCTCAGATCCTGATGAACGACTCTCGTTTCTCTCCTTCAGGAACGACTCGCACAAGTTTTTTAATGCCAGATTACATGGAGGAGGATGTTTTGACAATCTCCTGCAGACAGGACACTCCTGAGTTTCCTTGATTCTCCAGAACTGTTGAAGACACTCTTTACAGAAACTGTGACTACATGATAAAACAACAGGTTCATTGAAGATTTCACGACACACGGGACAAGAAAGTTCTTCTTCAGATACATTTAGTGATGCCATTTTCACTGTTGTAAAGAGATCCACTTATTTAAACTTTTCAAAAAATAAATAACCACGAGGATCACAAAGATCTGCTGTTTATTCAGAAACAAACTTCTTTTAAAAAAAACTATTTGAAAGTTTTATTCTTAATTTTCCACTGATCGCTGATTCCTTTTTGTTTGTCTCCTTCTAGAAATTCAGAAAAGAGGCAGCATAACAGATGGAGAAAAAATGAGAGTCTCTTCCTGGTAAGTGTTGTAAGAGGGTGGAGTTTCAGCGTTTTTATTATCTTGCCTGATGATATCTTGTGTTCTTTGACCCCTTGCTGCATGATTTGACTCTTATCTCTGGATGGTGATATAGAATATGAATGAATGGTGGTCAAAACAACACAAAATGAAGGGATGGAAACAGGCAGCTCTGGTGTTTCAATTCTGTGTAATCAGGCTTAAAGGGTTCATTCACCCAAAAATGAAAATTATATTGATTTAATCACCCTCAAGCCATCCTCTGTGTATATGACTATCTTCTTTCAGATGAACACCCTTTAAAAACCTTTAAAACCCTTTAAATTTGAACAAAATGCATTAAAAATTCAAACTTGCATTGAAACTCATATAAAATGCTATTAATCCTTGGATAAAACAGAAATTAACAACAAGAGAGAGCACAAATATTGATGAACAGACTCAAGACACTTTATTTGTGAGCATTTTATTTCTTGCACTTTATTTGTTGGTGAATGTGTTTGAAGCTCACAGAGTTTCTCCAGGGTCTGTCATGATCAAATCTTTGTTAAAATGATTTCTTGACATGCTGAATGTCAGTGTTTGGAGACGTGAGCAGCACTTACAGAGACATCAGTCCAAGATAACAGATATCCTGCAGTGCTGTAGCACACATCCTACACCCCACAATGCATGAAAAGCAATGCAGGGCTCTAACTGGCTGTGGCCTGGAACACCATCAGGACCTTCCTGCTCAAAGCAACTCCCTGGAAAACACCACCATCAGCACCTCTCTGGGCTTCCCTCTGTTCCAGCCAGGTCACCTTGATTTTGCCAATTAAGACATGTTCCTGGATCAACATCTTTGTTGATCCTGGAACAACATTCCAATCAACCAATCAGATTTGAGGGACAAGTTTACAGTTTATGTCAAGTTTAGGCTTGCAACCAGGGTTAGGTGCTTCTACATCAATGTTATTCACCAATCTTTCCCCTCTGATTTTAGGGATAAGTTATGGGTAGGGTTAGGTTTAGGGGTAGGAATATGGTTAAGACTAAATTTTCAGACTGGAATTTTGATCCAGGAACATGTCTTACTTGGCAAAATTACGGTGACCATTCCAGCCCTCTCCCAGACTACCTAATGATAAATGATAAATAACATGATAAATACTAATGATAAATAACATGATTTATTTTAACCTTCATCACGTGTTTTAATTCAGTGCAACATAACAGCTCATAAATGAAGAGATCTAAAACTGTTACAGTGAGCATGTATGTTTATTTATTTATTTTTTTCTTTAGGTCTCTTTTGTCACTATACAGTAACAAGGAAATCTCTTCAGGATTGGGTAGTGCCAAAATAATAAACAAAACAGGTCCCTAACTAAACCCAGGGACTCCAAATAACCTATGTGAAAGAAAAAAGAAACACAACAGTCTTCCCTGTCTAGAGAAAGAGAGAGAGACACACACCGAAAACACATCCCCAAACGTAACAATTGAGACTAAAATTAGTAATTTGATATTAACTTCACCTCAGCAGACAATATGGGATGGACTTTATGAACAATGATTTTACAGACTGATTAATCTTAGATTATTGATCTGTTGTATAACAGCAATAAGAGACTGTGAGTGTTACTGTAGTGCTGGAAATCAGTCATGTGATCACCTGTGGCCCAATCACAGCCTTACTGATATTCAGATTAACAGCACTCTTACTAGTGATTTGGATTAAATACCGGAAACATGATTACTGACTATTGACAGGTAGGATCCTCAGAGAGTAAGAAAATTCAAAGAATGGAAAGAGTGTGTCAGTGAAGGTGGTTGTGAATGTGTGTAGATGTGTGTTAGTTACAGGATCAGAGAATGACACAGTTCTTCTGTCATAGTCCAGATCAACTCTCACACGATCAAGCTTCTGTTTAACATGAAAACCAGACCCACTAAGTCCATACTGCACCCACCAGACATCAGTTTTATAGAAATCAAGTCCCTTCCTCTGGTTTGATGCTGTAGTTACTCCAAGAACCCACCATGAATTCTCGGTAACCTCCACATCCCAGCAGTGTGTTCCTGAGTTAAAACCCTCTGAACCCAGAACACACTGATAACAGTCAAATTTCTCTGGATTATCAGGAAGCAGTTGATTGATCCCGCTGTATCTCACACCGGTCAGATCATCAGACAGGATGAGAGATGGATGAGCCGTGTTTGGATCCAGAATCACAGGAGCTGATGAGACACAATCAACAGCTGCTTTTATTCTGATGTTCATATAATGATCAAGAGTAAACCGTACACAGATTATTATGAATTATGACACGCGTCCTGTTGATCAAACACACACTCATTTTTATTATGAGTGTTTAATAGGGGTGTAACGGTACACAAAAATGATGGTTCGGTACGTACCTCAGTTTTGAAGTCACAGTTCTGTACAGGTTCGGTACAGCAGGGTGAGAAAACATTTTTTCTTTTCTTTTTTTTTTTACTGAACAAACTGTGTCTCTGTCTTTAGATGTTTTCAATTATAATAAAACATTTTCATAAGGATAAAAAGATCTATCTCTGCTAATGCAGTAAACTATTAGGGAGCCCTTAATTGCACATTACTATAATAAAGGTTACAATAAACAAAAGAGCCCAAATTATTAAATTAAGTTGCTATTTATGTTTCAGATATAATCATCAACACTCAAATAATAATAAAAAAAGATGTATTGTAATCATGTAAATTACACATATGGCAGTTCCCTTTCAAAGGAACTCGTGCTACGTCAAACGTTTTGGGAACGCCTCAGCATGATTGCGTTGTGAGGCACGTATGAAATCAGTCCATTAGAGTGACGGAACATCATAGGCGGGTGACGTCACCATCCAGGAAACTATAAAGCCTACCCGAAAACACTTTCATTCAGCTTCTGTGTCTTCAGCAAGCGCTACGTGTGAACTTGTTTGTCCTATTTATTGTTGTCTATGCCCTCGCTCCATTACGGGTGGGGATACACACCAAATGTGTGTTGTTTGTTTGGGAGTGCAGCATGCCCAGGCAGCTCTCGAGGCAGAAGCGGGACCCGAGCCGTTAAGAACGCTGCGCTCCCGCTGAGCCCTCTTCGTGGAGGGCGGCTTGGCTCGCGTTCCTCACGGCTCGGGTCCCGCTTCTGCTGAGGCAGAGCGGTGCCTCAGGTCGTGGGGTTCACAAATGGATGTGGCAGAGGAGTTAGAGACGCTGCCCTATCCCAGCCTTCACCTGCTCCATCCAATGTATCAATGCGGAGTCAGGAAGCACGCATTGCGTTTTTTTCTGCTCCGGTTGATGCAGTTACATTGATGGCATCCAGTTCTGAGAAACTGGACGTCGTTAGTGTAACAATGGGAGAGACTGAAGACTCGCCACTTCACTCTCCCGCTAGGTAGGAGCTAGTGGAGGTGTTGACTTGTGCTGTAGCTAAATTAAACATCGATTGGCCGGCCGAGAAACAAGAGCTGCAAGTTAAAAGCAAGCTAGATGAGTGCTTCCTGCCATCTAGATCGGCTCAACCTCCACGTCGGGGCTTACTGTTTTTTCCCGACCTCCACACCAACGCTCACAGGTGAAGTCCTCAAAGGGCAAGACAGATCTGAGGACCATCATTACTGCTAAGAGGGCTTTGTCGAAGAAATCCTGACGGCAGAGGTGTCAGAATCCAGAGGGTGGTCCCCTCCGAAGCCAGACGGCGTTCACCTCATTATACGGTGCCCGTCTGCCTTCGGTGCCCTCAGGAGGGCGTTCTGCCAACCCCGCTGCAATGCCGGAGCGCAGTAGTTCCCCGCGAGTCACCCGAGGGTGGTTCGCGCTCTCTGATGCAGCCAAGCCAGTTGTTCCCTGCCAGTGTGCCGCTTCAGGGCACTGTGCTGGCTGCCCAAAATACACCAGAGGCCAGCCTCGAGAGGCTGGTTCCCTTAGTAGATTATCTGACAGAATGAAAATGTCTGTCAAATGTATCTCAGTGGGTCCTGCACACGATAGAAAAGGGGTATGCTATTCAATTCAGAACATGGCCACCCCGATTCAGTGGGGTTCTACCCACAGTGGTGGGCCCCGAGCAGGCTCTGGTGTTGGCACAAGAAGTAGAGACTCTGCTGCAAAAGGAGGCTATAGAAAGGGTCCCTTCTCCCAGCAGGGTGTCAGGATTTTACAGCTGGTACTTCATTGTTACAAAAAAAGATGGATGGTTGCGCCGATTTTAGATGTACGTCAGCTAAATCGAACGGTAGCAAAGCTCAAGTTCAAGAAGCTCACAGTCAAACACATCGTGTCACAAATCAGGTCTGAGGACTGGTTTGTCAGGATAGATCTAAAAGACACATACTTCCATGTATCAATCCTCCCACAACACAGGAAGTTCCTGAGGTTTGCTTTCGGGGGCAAAGCATACCAATATCGGGTTCTTCCCTTCGGCCTAGCACTGTCACCCCGCACCAGCACCAAATGTGTAAACGCGGCTCTGACGCACTTGCGCATGCAGGGCATTCGCATCTTAAACTACATCGACGATTGGTTGATTCTGGCTCAATCAGAGCAGATGGTGGTTCAACATCGAGATGTTGCTCTCGCCCACATGAAGAAGTTGGGGTTGAGGCTAAACGCAAAGAAAAGTGTGCTTTCTCCTGCTCAGAGAACCAATTATCTAGGCGTGGTATGGGATTCGAATGTCATGCGTGCTCGTCTGTCACCTGCTCGCATAGCATCAATTCTCTCAGCTGTTACAGACATAAAGCTAGGCCAGTCACTCACTGTCAATCCGTTTCAGAGACTGTTAGGTCTGATGGCAGCAGCATCCAACGTGATATCTTTTGGCCTGCTGAACATGAGACCGTTGCAGTGGTGGCTCAAAGCCAAGGGGGAATCCTTTTCATGTGATCAAGGTCATGCAGCGATGCCTTCGTGCCCTAGTCATATGGAAACAACCTTGGTTTCTGTCCCAGGGACCTGTGTTGGGAGCTCTCGGTCATTACGTCACGCTAACGACAGATGCATCCCTCGCAGGCTGGGGGGCGATCATGAGTGGTTGCTCTGCTCGGGGTCTATGGCAGGACCATCAGCTCTCCTGGCACATAAATCGCCTGGAGATGTTGGCAGTGTTTCAGGCCCTGAAACACTTCCTTCCAGACCTCAGGGATCATCATGTGCTTGTTCGCTCAGACAACACATCGGTGGTCTCATACATAAATCATCAGGGGGGTCTGAGGTCGAGCCCGTTATACAGACCGGCTCATCAGATCCTCCTGTGGATCCAGGGAAAACTGCTCTCAATCAAGGCAGTTTACATCCCAGGGTACCTCAATTTGGGAGCAGACATCCTGTCGAGGCAGGGGCCGAAGCCCGGGGAATGGAGACTTCATCCGAGGTGGTGAAGCTTTTATGTTTGCGTCTCGAGAGACGACTCACTGCCCATTTTGGTTCTCCATGACAAACTCGGACCTGATGTCCTTGCTAGGCGGCGTTCCAATGGCGATTTCGATCAGGAGCGGGTCCATCTTTCACCCCCTCCTGGAGTTGTGGAAACTATGGGCTTGGCCTCTGAGGGAGCAACTGAGGTTGTTGAGACCATCCTCTACTCCAGAGCTCCCTACACAAGGAAACTCTATGCCTTGAAGTGGAAATTATTCACTTCTTGGTGTGAAAATCACCAGTGTGACCCAGTTAACTGCCCCGCTGGCATGGTGCTGGATTTCCTGCAGGTAAGGTTTTCCACAGGGCTATCCCCCTCCACAATAAAGGTGTACGTGGCGGCCTTAGCTGCTTACCACGCTCCTTTGAGTGGTGTATCTTTGGGGAGACATCCACTTATAACTCGTTTCCTTCGTGGCACTTTGAGACTTAGACCTGCAGTTTGCACAAGGGAATGGGCTTAGGACTTGGCCGTTGTACTACAAGGCCTTTCTCTGGCCCCCTTCGAGCCTATCGAAGAAGTTCCTGAGAAGTTTCTCACATTAAAAAACATATTTCTGCTTGCTTGTTTGTCTGTTTTGGGTCACCTAGGAAAGATCACCCTGCATCTAAGCAGAAAATGAGCAAGTGGGTGGTTGAGGCCATCTCACTTGCTTACGAGTCGCTGCGTCACCCTGCCATACTCCCAGCATGCCCGTAAGCGCCTTGCTTCAGGTTTCAGAAGCTGAATGAATGTGTTTTCGGGTAGGCTTTATAGTTTCCTGGTCGTTGACGTCACCCGCCTATGATGTCCCGTCACTCTATTGGACTGATTTCATACGTGCTTCAATCACACAGAGGCGTTCCCAAAGCGTTTAACGCAGCGTCTCGTTCCCTATTCAGGGAACTAAGGTTACAGGCGTAACAGAAACGTTTTTGCATTAACTTCTGTTTCTCCAATTCGTTGTTGAAATCTAATAATTTACGTAGTGGCTGTCATAACTTGTTTTCATGATGGATTTATTTAGGCCTTACATTAACTAACAGGTTAAGTAAAATATAATTAATATATAGTCTAATGTAGTGCATATATTTAGTGAAACAATTCATTGCTCTAACGAACTAACAAGCTGTTGACACTGAATGGCTTTTCTGAGGTAAATAATACTACGTGACATAGTTTACAAACTGTTTTACTGACATCTTTTCGCGGTTGAAACACTGATTGAGCAATTACACGAGATATGATACATTTCAGTAAGTTGTACTGTATCATTCAACATACCTTCAGCTGTTCATTCATGTTCGTTCTGTAGTATTAATGAGGAAGGGATGATCACGTTCACTCGCGCTCTGCGCTGCTATTTGAACTGTCACGCCACATCAAAAAGCATCAAAACGGCATTAATTGTTTGAATTTCATGATAAAATGGACAATTTGAAAGATGGCACTTTGTTTCTTATCGTAAGTAACAAAACACAGAGCTTATTGCAATTATTGGTGGTTAATGCTGGTTAAAAGTGGTTAGGCTAAAAAGCATTAATGCTCGCACCCCCTTCTAGATTGGAGTGTGGATCGCTTGTGACTGACTGTATTCTTCGCGTAACTGCATAACATCCATACCGTGACGGTTCGGGGCGAATACATGTACATACCGTTACTGTACCATTACACCCCTAGTGTTTAATGGCATCAGCGACAAACAATACATTAACACAATATATTCAAATCACAGTCTTTAAAAACTGATTAAAGTTCTTCTTAATGTTGTCAATATGGCCACAGGAGATAAGGAGATTATAAAAAAATCATTTTCTTCATGAACTCAAGGGACTGTCAATAGTTCCTCTAGTAATAAAATCATAACGGAAACTCTGAGGTATATATCTTGAAATACATATTGAAGTTCTTGAGTTCTTGAGTTCACAATATTATATTTGAGCTTCAGTGTTTCAGTCTGAAGAATCTCAAATGAAACCTCAAGTATCTTTTCACTTTTACACTGTTGAGTTTGTTCTGGACTTGAGTAGATGAAGAATAGATAAACATTCTCAAAAAAGAGTGATAATATTATATACCTAAACTAGTATGATTTTCACTTACTACAAACTGAAATAATCTACTGCTTTTGTCTCATGAAAACCCCTGTGTGATTTCCAGTGTGTCTGTAAGAGCACAGATCTTCTCCAGACTCACTGTTGTGGACGATGTCCTGCATCTTCTTCCAGATTCTGAACGGCAGGTTGCCCAAGTAATGTAGCACATGAATCAAAGCTCCAGAAGCCATCTGTGGATCCGGCTGTGAGATCTGGACTCTGGAAGAACATTCAGGAGTCAGAACTGCAGTGGCTTTGGATCAGAATCAGAGAGACCAGAGACACCAGCAGATCACTCACCTTTCCATTGAGACTGGAAACTCCTGCAGAACAAACACACCATTTATCATCAAAAACTCAATCAATCATCAATCAATCAATCAATGATCTGAAATCAGACCTTCAGAAAGCAGACGTCATTGTCTTTCATCATCTCCTCCAAGTCTTTGATTGTGTGTGAAAGAGCTGAGATGTGTCTGTTCATCTCCTCCAGCTTCTCCTTCATCATCTGCTTCTTCTGCTCCTCTTCCTCCCTCAGTGCAGTGATTGTAGCTTCTTCTTCATCTCTGAGAAACTGATGAAGCTTCTCAAACTGCTGTTTAATCTGACGCTCTGTGTGTTCATCTTGAGACTGAAATCAAATCACATTCACTTCAATAATCTCAAAGTTAAAGGCTAAATGTGGGTTAGTTAACTACAACTTTCTGAAGTACTAGTAGATGCACTGTGTCTGTAATGTGAAAATACACATGAACCTCTCACAAAACAAAACAACAACACTCTCACAAAACAACACTGTTTTAAATGGTGTTTTAGGCCTTAGTTCAATTTGGACATTTAAGTAGATTTTATAAATATGATTTAGAAAAAAAAAACATTACTGGTCTGTATTACAAGATATGTCAGTGCAAGTTGCTTTCAGTTTAAACATCTCAAACATGCATTTTATTCTGGGACTAGCTTAAGCCTTGTCTCTGAAACCGAGGGTCAGAGTTTATACTGTATAATCCACATAGTGTTAAAAGGAACACTGAAGCAGTGTTAATGTTAATCAAGAGATTAATTGAGTGATGATTGAGCATTAGTAATGAACACCTTTTGTTTGATGTCACCATTATGTTGATCAGTGTTTGCTTTCGTTGGGCAGTTTGACTCGACTTTTTAACATTAGTTTTCTCTGGCTGTTGTATCTATGTTAACTTAAGTCACATTTGTTATGCCAAAGAAAGCCAAGAGAAAATGTGACTGGGTTTTGTTAATTATGTTTTGATAAGAGAATAATCGTCATGTAGTGATGTGCTAACGGGTTGTAGGGTTCGTGAATATTAATCACATTGTCTGCGTTCAGTCTCTGTGTGTGTCTGTGTTTGTTTATTGTGTGTGGGGGTGTGTTTCAGGTAACCTCTATGTTATGAGAAACAAAATGTCCCCACAAAGATGACAGTATCTGAACTCCTTGGACATTTTTTGGTCCCCACGAAGAAAACAGCTTATAAATCATACTAATTTTAATAATATCAATAACTAATGTAAAAAATGCAGAAAGTTTTCTGTGGTTAGTAGGTTTAGTGGTAGGAGATATAGTTTGTTCATTATGAAAATTATAATGTCTACTTCCCCATAAAACATGAGAACCCAACATCTGTGTGTGTGTGTTCAAGTCAATAATGGAACATGTAATTTTGTCAGATAAATTGATTCAGCTGTTCTAATCAAACTAGTAAATATTTCAAAAGTATCAATCCTCACCTTGATGTGTTGAACTGTTTTCTCAAACTCTCCTTTAATGTTTTCTTTGTGTTTAAGTTTCTCTTGTAAGGACTTCAGTGCTGTATTGAGCTCCTCCTGGAATTGAAAGAGAAAATCTATAAGACACTAGATGTTTCTGTAATATATAAATGTATGTAATACATAAGCTTAAAAGAAATAGTTCACCCAAAAATGACATTTCTGTCATTACTCACTCACCCTCATGTTTTTCCAAACCCGTAAGACCTTTTTTCATCTTCGGAACACAAATGAAGATATTTTTGATGAAATCTGAGAGTTTTCTGTCCCTCCACTGATAGCTACGCAACTACCACTTTGACTCAAAAAGTTCATTGGAGATCATAAAACTATTCCATATAAATTGATCAGTTTAGTTTTTTCCAGGAGACCCCTATTTTACATTCAAAACCCAATTTTTGTGTTACACAGCACATTTGAGCTTCAGGAAGATCCAATGAGGTTCATTCTCATGTTACACAGCAAGTTTGTGCTTCCACAAGAACCAATGAGGTTCATCAATTTATATGGATTAGATATACTATCTCTTTGTGAATGTTTTGAAGCAAAGAAAAGAAACGGAAAGCTTTCAGATTTCATCAAAAAGATTTGTGTTCACGAGTTCACACTTACATATAACTAAGTAGTATAAAGGTTATGCGTATTTGGCATCCTGTCCAGGTGGAGGGCTCCGAGCTCGAAATTTTGGCCCGAACTCTGAGTACTCCCCCCAGTTGAGGTAAGAATAGTTAGTACTAGAAGTGAGGAGATGGGGTGGTGGAGAGATGCTGATAAACTGTCAAACAAACAGAGGTAAGTCTGCTGCATATATACACCTCGCCGTTAATTGATTTGATTAAAGGTGCCCTAAAATAAATAATTTAATTTACCTCAGCATAGTTAAATAACAAGAGTTCAGTACATGGAAATTACATACAGTGAGTCTCAAACACCATTGTTTCCTCCTTCTTATATAAATCTCATTTGTTTAAAAGACCTCCGAAGAACAGGCGAATCTCAACATAACACTGACTGTTACGTAACAGTCGGGATCATTAAAATGCACGCCCCCAATATTTGCATACCAGCCCATGTTCAAGGCATTAGACAAGGGCAGCCAGTATTAACGTCTGGATCTGCGCACAGCTGAATCATCAGACTAGGTAAGCAACTAGGTAAACATGATCCATGATATCATGATATTTTTAGTGATATTTGTAAATTGTCTTTCTAAATGTTTCGTTAGCATGTTG